>CM023944.1:28012740-28024315 GCA_013407115.1 Glycine latifolia | reverse complement strand
TCTAAACCTCTGTGAAAAGCTCTCTTCTTTGTGACCCAGAGGCTTCCATTTATGCCCCAAAACATCTTAGGTTTTATTCCAGTAAGTTTGCACCAAATCCCCCACTGAACCAATTTGAATCTTTTTAATTGGGGAACCAGCAAGCCTCTCACGCGACTCGCGTGAACTCCCACGCTAATCGCGTGAGTTGTTCGAGTTGAAAAGGCTATTCTGTGACTTCTTGCGCTGATCGCGTGGATGATGGCGCGACTCACGTGACTTATTCGAACTGGATGTTTTGAGTTTGATAGAATGGCGCGACTCGCGTGACTTGTTCGAATTGAGGTTCTGTGTTTTATCATCTGGCGCGGATCGCGTGGATGTTGGCGCGATTCGCGTGGGAGCTTCAAAAGCATTGGCTTGTTCTTTTTAGTTTCTTTCCTCTATTGTTGATTCCTAAATGATAAAATACTAAGAAACTTTAACAAATATGCAATTAAGTAATAATTTACTAATTCCTAAGCTAATTTACTAACTCTTTAACAATTTATTGCTGAATTACGTCTAAAAACTACCATATGCTAGAAGTATATCAAATAATTCCCAGATTTATATATTGTTGTCCTCAGCAATAAACAGAATTTCTATTTGGAAAGCAAGTTTCAACAATCAGGCATAAATTTCACAATCAACACTCTTAGAATCACAATGCTAAGTATACTCAATTTCATATCAATGTTTCAATCATGCTTTCAAATCCATCAACTGCAAAAGTTTCACTTGAGTCTTCCTTACTAAGATGTATGTATTTCACTCATCACTCAAGTGTATAGGGTTTATTATACTCACTCAATCCATCACAGTGATAGCACTACCATAAGCTTGGTCATATTCTCGAGTTCCTGAAATTAAGAAACATGAATGCATGTACAACTGATCAAAAGGTCTTTATAAGGTTATAACTTGGCCTGGCTTAAGGGTGGGAATATTTTGGGATAGTGACTAACATTGAGATTGGATTTTTGTTAGAATTATGCAACTCCACTTAGCAGTATATTATTCTTTATTCTTTGATTTTCTCCTGCAGAGCACTTGTGATAAGAGGTACTGCAGTGAATAAATGTATTTAGATCCACCAACAGGTATTTCAGACTTGTTACTTCCTACTAGATTCTTCACTAGATTTGGATTTTGCCAGCTCTGTTTTGTTGGCATTTTTACTTTTCTACCAGAATTGTCTTCTTGGGTAGCTTTGTCTTTCCTTTTTCCTTTCCTTCTTTTCCTTGTTTCCTTTTTATTCCATGGTTTTGTTCTAATTCTTTCTTTTCCAATCTCAGGTAGGGTGGTCAAGGATTATGTTTCAAACATTCAGGTGTTATGAATGAAAAGGCTTAGGCTCAAAAGAGGTGACAATGGAAAATTGAAGGTGAGTCAATTTGGCTCTGGCTTACAAAAAGAAATTGCCTTAATCATATCAAGCTATACATGCATCTAGAGAAACAAATCAAGTTCTAGAGTACTTACCAATGTGAGGCCTCTCTGAAAAAAATTCTGTACTGTATGGCTCAATCCTCACGGTTATGGACTCAAGTTTGCCTCTGTCAATTTCATATCCAGCATCATTTCAACTTTAACATGAATATCAGTATACAAATAATCGTAATTCAGTCATGCTTCATGCAAGTAATGCCATATTTCATTTCACGCAAGCTTCCTAATAGAAAATTCTAATTCATCACTGAATTTACAATTTGTCATCTGAGATATATAAAATAAGCTTCCGCATGTTTATTCAAAAATTTAAATTCTTATAATTTAAGCAGAATGTATCAATTTCTGTTTAGACGTCGTTTTTTTTTTTTTACTTGAATGTGATTCGTCAAATAAATATGCGTAGGCGCCCATTCCCAGATTTAGAAAATTGCTGTCCCCAGCAACAACTAACAAGGATCGTGTGCTCACTCGCGTAATTATTTGAAGAATCGCAACTAAAATGAAATATTGACATCCACAGCAATTTATTTATGCATTAAAATCATAACTGTATATAAATGTGTAAATGTATACTGTAGTCATATAAATGGGAAAAAGGAAACAAAAATAGAAAGAACAAAGAAAACAAAAATAGTCCTGTAATCACTCCTCAGCTGCTGGTGTGATGTCCTCAGTAGCCTGAGATCCTGCTGGCTCTGCAGGGCTGGATGGAACTGGAGGAGTCTGCGTTGCCAGTGGTGGTGTGGAAACCACAGGTGGCTGGGAGAAAGAGGGGGCAGTCGGGGTGAAATGATACTGGTATGAGGAGAAGTCGATGCCCCGCTCTCTGCACAAGTCCTCAGTCAGCCGGACGTGATACTCGAGTAGTCGAGTCTGATGCTCCATCATCGCTCTCAGCGAAGGCTGATGCTGGAAATCATCCTCTGAAATGAACAGCTGCTGTGCGGACTGCTGAGACATCGGAGTGGGAGGTGGATCCTGCTGGGTGGGGACCTCTGGAACAGGGGTTGGAGCTAGAGGAGGCTGAGGTACTGGTGCCCCACGAGGACTGCGAGCTGCTAGTTCCTCGGGGCTGAGCTTCGAAGCTCAGATCAGCTACTCCTGTGCCGCGCCCTCCATCGCATCTGAGTAAGTCTTGCTGGTCATGATGGAGGCAGTCCTCAAGTCCATGGGCTCGTCATCTGGGATCTGAACCCCAGCACAACGGCAAAGGTGAAGAATAAGGGAGGGATGAGCGAGCCAGGACTTACTATTGGCGTCCTGGATCATGTGGAGAATCCTTTTATAAAGGATGTAGGAGATGTTAAGGTTCTCCCCTCCACGTAAAATATATAAGAGCGTCGCTCGCTTGAGGTTCACATCAGTCATATTCGTAGAAGGAATGACTGTGTGGTTAATAAAAATGTGCCAAAAAGCTGCATCTCCAATGAGATCGTGCTTCCTCAGCTTTTCTGGCACGTAATCTAGACCCGGCTTGGTCTTCCAAGCCATGTATCGACCTGTGATCCCGCAGCGGATCTGATCAGCTCACTCGGGCATCTCCTCCCTGTACAGCTTCGTGAAGATATCTGGCTGCATGCTGAGGAAGAGATGGCTGAACTCGCAGCGTGAGAATGGGGAATAGGCAGTGTTCAGGAAGTGCTCTATGGTCTCCTCATCAAAAGGGACCCAGACACCCCTAACCCAGCTGGCCTTCCTCTCTGATACTGTCGCTGGGTCGACGTTGGCCAGGAACTCCTTCAGAATGGTGCTGGAGCTCGGCTCGACGAAACTCACGAGGCGCTCCCATCGCCGTCTGGTGATAACCTCTCAGACTAGGGAGTCCTCTGGGAGTGCTTCCCACATGATCCGCTTCTCCGGAATGACTTTCTTGGGTAAATACCAAGAGTCAAACCGGTCCTGGCACTCAGCGGATCGGAAACGGGCCTCGTCAAATGAAGCAACCTGAGCCCTCTTGCTGCTTGAGGACTCAGGTGCCTTCCTCTTCCGTTTCGCGATCTGTTTGCCCTGAAAATCAGAAAATGTCCAAAATACAGTTTATGATGGGTTCTAATAATTCTAGTTCCCAGATTTAGTTTCCATCAGTCATTGACATATCAATTAGAGTTTAAGAATTCAAGGGCAATATGAAATTCATGCAATTTGGAATTCACTCAATAATGCTTAGTTAAAATACAGAATTACAATATCAAGCATGGGATTCAAGCATGTAGAAATGCAGAAATCACCAATTCAATGGTCAATCAATTAAGGCACAACACCAATATCTAGCTCATGATTAGTATTCCAAGTCAATATGCAATTGGTACAGGCATCCTAGATTAAGCACAATTCCCAGATTTTTGATTTATCAAATCAACAAAACACGGACAACTAAGTTGAATGAATAATCCCAATTCAATATTTACCAAGCATAAGTTCAGTTCACTCAGATTTACACTATTCAATATGCAAACAATTTCCAAATTTTACTTTAAGCAGACAAGAATTAATGATCATGTCAAGCGATCCCAAATCGAGTGACTTAAGCAGATTAGCAGGCAAATGATTAAGATTTGTATGAGTTGTATCAATTTGATAGTATCAAGCATCTAGTATTGACCATAACCTACTCAGAGTTATACCAACAATGGTTCATCATGCATTTTAATTCATCAATGAATAGGCACAACAGACTTTAAAAACTCTACACAATGATATTCTATGAACGCATGTTTAGTATTGGTACAAAATTTAGAATTGGCATGGGTTTTTCAAGTATATTTTCAATTTAGACATAGGATGCTTATACAACTCAGGGATTCCCAGATTTGACTTAAGTATTCGCTCTAAATTATTGGTCTCAGTTGCCTAAGTTCTTTGGTCAAGTCTATATAGACAGCTATTCCTCACTAATGTAAAGTTTCCAAACAATCATCAACAATATGAGTCATTAAATTTATCAGGAAGCAGTATAACACAATTGAATATGCACATAAGGCTCAAGTCAATTTGGATTTCCTTATTCAAGTTCAGACCATAGTTATTCACATGTTCAACAAAATCAAGTGGGAGTTGCATTTCAGACCAAGGTATCATCCTATGTGACAGAGTTATATCACATTATTTTGCTACCAATTATAACACAATAGCAGAGTATCAAATATCAGCAGAATTCATCAAGTTTAAGCAAATTACCAATAATGAAACTCATGATTCTAATTATGACCAAGCAATTCTGTGCACAACATACCAACCCTAATTCAATCAGACCAATAATAAAGAAATCACTAAAGCATAGTCCAGTTTCCAGTTCAGGAATAAAAATCAAAACATGGTTTGTGCATGCTGGCGCGACTCGCGCCATGCCCCACGCGAATCGCGTGAAGTCGCGATTCTGCCATTGAAGTTCTGCACTTGCAGTGTCCAAAATGCATCCATGGTGCCTTCTATATGCAATGTACATTCATAGGTTAAGGATACTAACATTGTTGCCTGCCATGGATGTGCTGAGATTGAAGAAAACAAGGAATGCACCACGAATTGGAATGTGCTCCAAAAATGGAAGATTGAATTACAGGGTTTGGGAATTGGGAACCCTAGACTGAGGGTTAAGGCTTAGTGTAGGCTGAGGTTCGAGCGGATTTGGAGAAGGCTCAGGAGAATTAGGAGGAAATGGGGAGAAAATGGAAGAGGCGTGTTTTGGGTTCTGAATGCCTTATTTAAAAACTGAGTTATCGAACTCACGCGGATCGCGCCACTTGTGGCGCTGATCGCGTGGGTTTAAATGAAACAGGAAAATGGGTTCGAACTCTTAATGCGGTTAGCGCGAGATGTCACGCGGATCGCGTGAAATGATGCAGAAGAGTCACTGGTTTTGGTTAAATGGCGCGGTTCGCGCCACCTCTCACGCGGTTAGCGTGGTAACTTGAATCAAGAACCCCCAGGTTCGCTTGGTCGACGCGATTCGCGCAGGAAGTCACGCGGTTAGCGTGAAATGACCCAAAAATAACTTTAGGTTCCAATGGGTGACGCGATTAGCGTCACTATTCATGCGATTAGCGTGAAATCTTCAGAAATGTTGCCTGAGTTTGAATAATTGACGCGACTCGCGTGGTGGTTCACGCTGTTAGCGTCATTAATGGGGCAGTGACCTTTGAGTTCGCCCAGATGGCGCGGGTAGCACGAGATGTCGCGCGATTAGCGTGAGAATGTGCAAATTGGCTTCTTTGATTCGAATAAGTGGCGCGATTCGCGCCATAACTCACACGACTAGCGTGAGTTCTTCGAATACTCTTAGATGCTTTCTCAGGTGCTTTTTGCCAACTTAAAAAGTCTTAAGGTAAACTACTCATGGACAATTGATTCAATAACACTTAAATTTAAATATTATCCAACTGAATCAAGAATACTATGTATAATTTAAATATCAACTCTTAACTAATTTAAAAATGCAGAATTTGAAAATAACAAAATGAATGCTTGGATTGCCTTCCAAGTAGCGCTTGTTTAACGTCGTGAGCTTGACGGAAAGTTGTTACTCATCCAATGCACTTAGTGGAATAGAAACTGCATTCCTATCCACTTCACCTCCAAAGTAAGGCTTCAATCTACACCCATTCACTTTGAATGGCCTATCATTATCTAGAGGAGAAATCTCCACTGTGCCATAAGGATAAACCTTACACACTAAGAATGGACCAGACCATCGAGATTTTAACTTACCTGGAAAGAGTCTCAGGCGAGAATTATAAAGTAAAACCTGTTGTCCTGGTTCAAATTCCTTGAAGCGAATCTTGTTGTCATGCCATTTCTTTGTTTTCTCTTTGTAGATCTTAGCATTCTCATATACAGCTAACCTGAACTCATCTAACTCATTTAATTGCAACAAACGCTTTTCATTAGATTTAAAGAGTTCAAAATTTAAGAATTTAGTTGCCCACAATGCTTTATGTTCTAACTCAATTGGAAGATGGCAAGACTTACCGTAAACAAGTTGAAATGGAGACATACCTATGGGTGTCTTAAATGCAGTTCGGTATGCCCACAATGCTTCATCGAGTTTCTTGGACCAATCTTTCCTGGAATTCCCAACAGTTTTTTCTAGAATTCTTTTTAGTTCACGGTTAGAAATTTCTACCTGTTCACTTGTTTGGGGGTGATATGGTGTGGCAACTCTGTGCTTGACCCTATACTTGGCAAGTAAGCTTTCAAAGTATTTGTTGCAGAAATGAGTTCCTCCGTCACTGATTATGGCTCTTGGTACTCCAAAGCGCGTGAATATATTCTTTCGAAGGAACGAAAGCACCACTTTTGCATCATTGGTAGGTAAAGCCACAGCCTCAACCCACTTAGACACATAATCTACTGCAACCAGAATGTATTCATTTGAATATGATTTAGGGAAGGGTCCCATAAAATCAATTCCCCATACATCGAACAGTTCCACTTCTTGGATATTATTTAGCGGCATTTCATCCCTTCGAGAAATATTTCCCGTCCTTTGACAGCGATCACATTTCTTCACAAATTCTCTTGCATCTTTGAATAATGTTGGCCAATAGTAACCACACTGCAAGACCTTTTGTGCTGTTCTATTACCTCCGAAGTGTCCTCCATAATCCGAGGCATGGCAATGCCAAAGGATTTTAGGTGCTTCAGATTTAGTTACACATCTGCGAATTACCCCATCAGTACATTGAAAATAAAGAAAAGGGTTGTCCCATAAATACCTCTTAGAATCATGGAGAAACTTCTTCTTCTGCTGCCAGTTCAAGTCTTCAGGTATTACTCCCACAGCCTTGTAATTAGCCATGTCTGCAAACCAAGGGCTGACTTGGATTGTCATCACTCCTTCATTAGGAAAATATTCATTTATCTCTAGCTCCGGACTGTCTTGCAACTTCTTGTCTTGAATCCTTGACAAGTGGTCTGCAACCTTGTTTTCCACTTCGGCCTTGTCTTTAATTTCCAGATCGAATTCCTGAAACAAAAGCATCCAACACAGAAAACGTGGCTTTGCGTCTTGCTTATTCATTAAAAACTTTAAAGCTGCATGGTCAGTGTACACAATAACTTTAGAGCCAATCAAATAAGACCTAAATTTGTCTAAAGCATACACTACAGCTAGCATCTCTTTTTCAGTGGTGGCATAATTGACTTGTGCCTTATTCAAAATTTTACTAGCGTAATATATTACATGCAAGCGCTTTTCTTTCCTTTGTCCTAAAACAGCACCTATTGCATAAGCACTAGCATCACACATGAGTTCAAATGGTAAAGTCCAATCAGGAGCAATTAAAATAGGTGCAGTGGTAAGTTTCTTTTTCAAGATATTAAATGCATCTAAACAAGCTTGGTCAAAACAGAAATCTACTCCCTTTTCAATCAATTTGCTGAGAGGTTTTGCAATTTTAGAGAAGTCCTGGATGAATCTCCTATAAAACCCTGCATGTCCTAGAAAACTTCTCACACCATTAACATTAATAGGGGGAGGTAATTTGTCAATTACTAACAAATTAGCTCTATCAACCTCTATTCCCATTTCAGAAACTTTATGTCCTAAGATAATTCCTTCTCTTACCATGAAATGACATTTTTCCCAATTTAAAACTAAATTTGTCTCTTGACATCTTTTAAAAACTTTTGCTAAGTTATCTAAACATGAATTAAAACAAGAGCCAAAAACAGAAAAGTCATCCATGAATACTTCTAAACCTTTCTCAACCATGTCAGAAAAAATAGAAAGCATGCACCTTTGAAATGTTGCAGGCGCATTGCATAGTCCGAAAGGCATTCTTCTATATGCAAAAACTCCAAAGGGACAAGTGAAAGCTGTCTTCTCTTGATCCTCTGGCGCTACAGGAATTTGATTATACCCAGAATATCCATCTAGAAAACAGTAATAATCATGCCCAGCTAACCTTTCTAACATTTGATCCATAAAGGGAAGTGGAAAATGGTCTTTGCGGGTTGCATCGTTAAGTCTTCTATAATCTACACACATTCTCCAACCTGTGATTTTTCTTGTGGGGATCAAGTCATTGTTGTCATTTTGAATGACTGTCATCCCACCCTTCTTGGGAACGGTTTGGACCGGGCTTACCCATGCGGTGTTTGAGATAGGGTAAATTATACCTGCATCTAGCAACTTAACCACTTCTTTTCTTACCACTTCTTTCATGGTGGGGTTAAGTCTCCTTTCTGGCTGCCTCACTGGTTTCATATCATCTTCCATAAGAATTTTATGAGTACAAAAGGAAGGATTAATACCTTTTAAATCGGATATAGACCAGCCTATGGCGGTTTTGTGTTCCTTGAGCACCTTCAGCAATTGTTCTTCCTCATGAAATTCCAGCCCCTTGTTGATAATAACTGGATATGTTTCTCCTTCACCTAAGAACACATACTTCAAGGTTTCTAGTAATTCTTTCAGCTCCACTTTTGGTGCTCCAACTGGAATGTCATCTTCCTTCTTTTCTAGCACCTCCATGGCTATTTCTGAATCTTCTTGTATGGTTTCTTGGCTTCTGATTTCCAGCACCTCTTCAAGTTCTTCTTCTTCTGTAATTTGACCTGCACTAATCACATTCTCCAAAACATCCAACCTAAAACAATCATGTTCATCAGACTGATTTTTCATGGCATCAAAAACATTAAATGTAATAGATTCATCATCTATCCTAAGTTCTAATTTACCCTTCTCTACATCTATTAAAGCTCTAGCGGTGGCTAAAAATGATCTACCTAAGAGAAGTGGTATCTCACTTTCACCATCCATGTCCAAAACTACAAAATCTGCAGGGAATATAAATTTATCTACTTTTACGAAAACATCTTCAATCACTCCTGTAGGTTTTCTTAGGGAACGGTTTGCAAGTTGCAAAGAGACTCTTGTAGGTTTTAATTCAGTGATTCCCAAAGACCTGCAAACTGATAATGGCATCAAATTAATACTTGCTCCTAGGTCACATAAAGCTTTTCCTACATTGATGTTCCCTATTGCAATTGGAATATTAAAACTGCTCGGGTCTTTGAGTTTTGGTGGCAGCTTTCTTTGTATTATGGCGCTGCATTCTTCAGTAAGTGCAATAGTTTCACACTCCTGCAATTTATGTTTTCTAGACAACAGTTCCTTCATAAATTTTGCATAATTTGGCATATTAGCTAAAGCTTCAGCAAATGGAATGTTAATATGCAGTTTTTTAAACATTTCTAAGAACCTGGGAAACTGTTGCTTTTGTGCTTGTTGCTTGCTTTTCATCGGATAAGGCGGTTTCTCAAAGCGGGAGAAGTCCCACACTTTCTTTGAAGATGCAGCAGTTTTCTCTTGCTCAATTGAGGATGCTTCCACATCTTGTGCTGCCTCTTTTGAGGTGTTCTCCTCTTCAGCTTCTCTTTGACTTACCTTAGGAATTTCCGGAGAAACAAGTGTCTTCCCACTCCTAGTGGTTATTGCTTTCGCATGTTCTTTAGGATTCACAATGGTGTCACTTGGAAACTATCCTTGAGACCTTTCAGCTAACTGTTTTGCCAATTGCCCAATTTGATTTTCAAGATTTCTAATGGAGGCATCTTGGTTTTTATGATGAGCTCTAGTCTCATTAATGAAGGCATTGGTGGCCTAGATGTGCTCATTCGTTGTCTTGGACAGTTGTAACATGGCTTTTTCCAGCTCCGACAGTTCCTTGGGTGGAATGGGTGGAGGCTGCAAATAATTGTTAGATATATAATCCAACCCACCACCTTGGAATCTCTTTTGGAAATTATTCCCCATGGCATTGTTTTGATTCCTCTGGAAGTTTTGTGGAGGCCTTTGATCATACCAAAGTCCATTCACCTGCACAGGGTGAGCTCCTACTAATATAGGACATTCATTAGATTCATGCTCACCTTGGCAATACTCACATGTGGTAGGTGGCATTCGGTTGGATGAAACTTGGGCTGCTGAAACTTGTAATTTATCAATTTTTGCATTCAAATTGGCTAATTGTTGGGCCAATATTTTTTGTTCAGCCAACATGGCATCATTACTCTCTAGATGAATGACTTCCTTCTTGGGTTGAATCGGAGTGCGTTCATTTTCCTCACGGGCTAGAGAGTCAATCAAATCATATGTTTGAGCTGCAGTTTTTGATCGTATTGAACCACCAGCTGCAACATTAATAATAAGACGTGATTCAGGTATCATACCATTAAAGAAAATACGTACCTTTTTACCTACAGACATGTTGTACTGTGGACACCTCCGAATTAGCTCTTGAAATCTATTCCATGCGGCACACAAAGTTTCCCTCTCATGCTGATTAAAGTTGGTGATCTCATTTACCAATCTATTATATTTATCCATTGAGAAATATTGAGCAAAAAACTTTGCAACTAATTCATCCCAAGTGGTTATACTATTTGAGGTCTGTCTATCTAACCATCTAAGTGCTTTTCCTTTCATAGCAAAAGGAAATAACCTCAATCTTATAGCATCATCCGACACCCCTTGGTGTCTAATAGTATCACATATTCTTAAAAACCTGTCTATAAAATCATGGGGATCTTCGTTATCTTCCCCTCCAAACTGACTGCGCTCCACCAATGTAATCAACGAAGGATGAATATCGAAGTGATTTGCTTCTATTGGTGGCCTCACAATACTGGAGTTTGGTCTAGTGAACAATGGAGCCAGAATATCCTCCATTAGTTCATCTTCCAGTCGTGGCTGATTGTTTCCTCGGTCAGCCATTGGTGATTCTATTTCAGAATTTGAATCACTCTCAGAGTTTTCTGCTTCTCTTTCTCTGGCTAGTCTCCTGTTTCTTCTAATAGTTTTTTCTATCTTAGGGTCGTATTGCAGACAATCAGGATTAACTAAACCTCGCATAAACTAGGAAAAGCAGTTTAGTAACAAAAGAAATTCCAATCTCCAGATATAAAGTAATATAAAATTGGCTATTGCAATCCCCGGCAACGGCGCCAAAAACTTGTTGCGAAATCGGCAAGTGTACCGTTCGTTTCAAGTAATAAAGTAAGTAAGTAGAGTATCGTCTCCACAGGGATTAAATGCAATCTTATGTAACTTAACATCTTAGAAATTGGAAGACAAAATAATAAATTGAGAGGGTTGGTTGAT
>CM023944.1:27983454-27997933 GCA_013407115.1 Glycine latifolia | reverse complement strand
AGCTGCAGAAGCTCTGGCGCTATCAGCGCCACCTCCACGCAATCAGCGTGAATCTACAGAGCTTGTGGCGCGATCCGCGCCACGACCCGCGCGATCCGCGCCAACCTCCAAACCTAGCTGGCGCTGCCAGCGCCAATCCTGGCGCTGATAGCGTGGAAAACCAGGGGAAATGGGTATTCCAGGCCACTTCCCGCGCCACTCGCGCCACATTGGCGCCCCTCGCGCCATGTTCCAGAAAGCCTGGCGCTAACCGCGCCAATACTGGCGCCAACCGCGCCACATCCCACACAGGGTTTTCTCAGCAGGACCTCTGGCGCTACCCGCGTAGACCCTCACGCCATCCGCGCCAGGACTCAGGGTTATAACACCAAACTCCATGGAAAGAGCTCCTGCATACACATCAATATTGGTCCTAGCTGTCATCAAGAATGGTCTCCTTAGGATCAATGTGGAACCATGTCTGGAAGGCTCATTCTCCATATCCAGAATGTAAAAATCTGTAGGAAAAATCAAATTATTAACTCGCACCAGCACATCTTCAATAAGTCCAAGTGGAAGCACAACACTCCTGTTGGCTAAGTGAATGACAACACCAGTGGGTTTCTAATCACCAAGATGTAATGATCTGTAAACTGATGTGGGCATGACATTAATGGAGGCTCTAAGGTCCCACATGGCATCTGCAAAAGTACAATCTTCGATGGTTCAAGGGACAGTGAAAGTGCTAGGATCCTTGCACTTCTGTGGCAAGGTGGATAGTGGAATGACATTAACAGTTTTGCCCTATATAAGTGCAGAAACATTTCTGCCCATCTTTACTTACTCATTTCCCTTCAGATCCCTCTTGTGGGGTGCACAAATCCTTCAAGAACTTTGCATATTTTGGAATCTGTTTGATGGCATCCAAGAGGGGAATGTTGACTTCCCCCCTCCTGAAAGTCTCAAGCAGATCAGAATCAAACTCCACTTTCTTTGCAGAAATGGATCTAGAAGGAAAAGGTAGAGGAATACGTGTTGGTGCAGAATCTATTTTGGCACCATCATCAATTTTTTTACCAGCATCAGTTTTATCACCAACATTTGGAAGCTCTTTGTCACTCCTCAAGGTAATAGCACTCACATTCTTTGGATTAATAACTAGTTGTGCTGGAATGTTGTCAGATGTGATAACCCTGAGTTATGGCATGGTTGGTGTCATACCTCCCCGCGCGATAGCGCGGGGATTCGCATCAGAAAACCCTGTTAAGGGTGTGGCGCGGATGGCGCCAGGTCTGGCGCTGATGGCGCCAAAGTTTTCCAGCCCACGCGGATAGCGCCATGGGTGGCGCGGACCGCGCGGCAAGTGGCCTGGAAAACCAATTCTCACTGGAATTCCACGCGGTCAGCGCCAGGTGTGGCGCGGATGGCGCCACTGGCCAAGGGGAGGCTGGCGCGGACGGCGCCAGTGTGGCGCGGGTGGCGCCAGAGGTTCTGGAAACTGACGCTGATAGCGCGGGGATGGCGCTGACAGCGCCAAGTCCACCGACATTGTGGCGCGGATCGCGCGGGAGGTGGCGCGGATCGCGCGGGAGCTCGGGCAGGCTGAGTATATAAAGGACAGAACGCGAAAATGGAGGGGGAAAAAGGTTTTCTTCTTCCTTAGACCTCCAACCTCCATTAATGGACGTTCCAAGCTCCCTAGTGCCTTGTTTATCAGCCTAAACACTTCCCTGTGACCTAGAAACGTGTTTTAACCGATTGAAAGCTAAAATCCTTCATCAATTCCTTAGATTTAAGCAAAATCCCATTTCTCAGAGAAACCTCAGAAACCTGAGTGTTGGCAAGAACCAGAGGCATAGAAGGGACGACAGAGCTTAGGAAAGCTGTTCTCTAGCCTTTTGGGTTGCCACTGAGGTAAGAAACATGAGTTTATTCGGTTGTTTTTGATATTGAGAAATCCCTGGATTTTGTGAATTATGTTGCTCTGGGGCTAGAATTAGCCCAGTGTTCTGTTGGGAAACTTGTTTAAAATTGCTTAATGATGAAGGAATAGCTTTCAGTTTTTGATTCTGATGACTTTGAGTTTTGGCTCTGTGTTATCTTTGTGACCTGTGTAATGGTCACTTCTGAGTATCTGTTGAGATACCAGAGCCTTAGTTATGCTTATGTTGAGCCTGAGAAAAAGCCTTGTGTGGGCAGATATTGATTAAACCCTAGGATCAGGGATTTCTGAAATGTTATGTATTGTGAGTTGTATGCTTGTATGCCTGAGGGCTTATTTTGATAAGAAATTACTTATGCCTTGATTAGGCATTGATTCTGAGACTGTTGGCGGTGGAAGCCACAGACCTGGGAAGGAATTACGAGCTGAGACCTTACCAGGTAAGTTCAGTGTTTCTTGGGGATGAATTCCCGCTTTGGTTGCACACCACACTCCTGGGGAGTGTTGGTCATGATTCATGATGCATGCATTGGCTATGGCATTACTTGTATTGAGATTGTATGCATTTGCATTTGATGTTTGTGCTGTGCTTGAGACATCTGTTGGCCAATAGAAGAATACCGACGTTGAGGAGCTCCGTCGGGTATTCTGGACGTTGAGGAGCTCCGTCCCTGGCATCGAGGAGCTCTGCCAGAACTGTTGGTCAACAGATACATACCGGCGTTGAGGAGCTCCGCCGGGTATTTATGGGCGTTGAGGAGCTCCGCCCGTGGCATTGAGGAGCTCTGCCACACTATGACAGGCACTGACGTTGAGGAGCTCCGTCAGTGGGCGTTGAGGAGCTCCGCCAGGCATCGAGGAGCTCTGCCTCCTGTCATAGATCTGTTTGTGATGATATTTATGTTATGTTGAGGCCAGTGGGCCATATTTGATGTATATACCTGTTTATGTGTTGTGAATCTGTGGGCCAGGGTGGGAATGATTTCCCAAGAACCCTGAGCTTACTGAGATATGTTATCTCACCCCGTGTGGGGCTTACATGATTTCAGGTGATATTTCTGGAAGAGAAGAGCAGTCTCAGGGCAGGAGGCCCAGTTGAGACTAGGATAGAAGTTGGATGACTCTTTTGTTTTATTTTGATGTAGAGTTCTGTACTCCCTCATGGAGGGCTGTTATTTTTTGTACCACCACGGTATGTGTGGTGTGGACTATGGACTTTGATATGTACATGTACAGAACCTGGTTATATATATATGATGTGTGACTTTACCCTGAGTATATTTGTCGTATATCTGTTATCTGCCTGTATTATTCAGTTGTCTGGTTTTGATATGTGAATGGGGAAACTGGATCAGCATAGGATTGTATTGTGTTTTGTATAATTATGATTTCACAGGTTGATATTCCATACATAATGAATCAAGAAAAACGATTCTGCTCTTCCGCTGAATACTATTTTCTGATAATTGAGCGCTAAACTGATATTATTAATGTTAACGCACCGGAGGCCTACGGGGTGTTACATCAGAACCTTGCTGCTGCATCTGGTTGACAGTTGTAGCTAACTGTCCAATTTAAGTCTGTAGGTCTTGGATGGTGGCGCTGACATTCTGTTGAAACTGAATGTTGGTGGTTGTCATTTGCTTCATCAAGTCCTCCAAAGAAGGTCTAGAACTGGTCTACACAGGTTGTGCAGATATAGGTGCAGGCTGCTGGAACTGTGGCTGTTGTTGATTGAGTATTTTTAGTTTAATATTTTTCTATTCTTCTTAGCTTATTTGGCTTCTCTTAGACTGTTATTTTCCCATTCTGATTCAGTTTTTGCCTTAGGCAAACAAGTGGGCTTAATTGATAATTGTTGCTTATTTTCAAAGTTTTTGCTTACTTGACCTATCTTCCTTGCACAGGATTTAGAGAGCTCTACAGAATCACTGCACTTGAATTTTGGGCTGCGAAATTGGTGTAATTAGTAATTAGTTAGATTAGTTGGGCTTCATTATGGCCCATCCTTTCCTACTGACTCAGTCACTATATTTTAGTGATTTTAGTTATTTGAATGGACACACTTCATTTTAGCACAAACACATTTTGTAGTGACTTTTAGAAGTTTTTAGAATTAAAACTCTTTCTCTTATTTTCTCTCAACTGTTCTTCCATTTTCTTGCACTCACTTCATGGGGCATTCATTGATGATGATCATGGAAGGCTAGACAATCAATCAATCCAAGGATCCAAGCCCAAGCAAGGAGAATTTGAGTTCTGGTTTGGTATTTCAAATTCTGTGTGAATGTTCACTTTCTTCTTCAATCCTTTATTCGATTTTCATGATTAGGAATGTGTTTAGGATTGAAAGCAGATTAGGTTATGGATTCATTTCCTAATTTCAAATTTTAATCACAGATTATTTGGATGATATTTCAATTAGGTTTGTCGTTTCAATTAATTTAGGGGTTAATTCGATTGAATTGCTTCTAATGAAATTGAATGAACTTTCACAACAAAATCATTATCTGAGAACTATGATAATTTGTATTGCTTGGTTTGATGAATTGGATTGATGCTCTTTAATCTGTTTTAGAATATCTTTTATCAATTCTGTTAGTTTCTATTTTGTTACATCTTTTTGCAATTTTTATTCACGCATGCAAACTGTTCAGTAAAAATTCCCCTATTATTTACTAGTGAATTGAAGTTGGAACCATATTGATTGTGTCTTTGAGTCGATCTAGGCTAACCCAATGCTACAGAATTAGGGTAGTTTAATTGTTTTGAAGTGATAAGACATCGGTTATCAAAACTGGTGCCATTGCCGGGGACACAGTTCATTGTGTGCTAACTTTAATTCACTACATATTAGATAATAGCATTAGTAAAATATAAAAGAAAAACAAATATTTACATTCAATGCATATTTACATCCTACTACACAATTGCACTTTGTTACATATTTTCCTTGTTTTTATTGGTTGTTATGAAGTGTATGTGAGGTGCTGGTGCAAAAACAACGAAAAAACAGAGCAAAACAGGGGAAAAACAGAGGAAAAAATAGAGTAGTAGGGAGAGAATTTGTGTAGTGTAGTTGTGTTTGTTGTGCATTGCTGTCCAGAATTTTTTGGTCCTATAGAGTTTTGCTGTGAAACTTGGTGTACAAAGTTTATCCCCCATTCTAAGCAAAACCAACTCCTTAAGGGGTTATGTGTGGGTTAAAATTGGCAAATTCGACCTCTAAGTAGGAGTTTTAGCACCGTTTTAACAATTAGTGCAAGGGCAGTCTGGTCATTTCACAGCAAACTATCTCAGAATGGGCTGAAATTTTCCCAGAATGTGGAGAAAATTAATGCATCCAGGTGACCTGTGAAGGATGAACACAGTCAGGGGGGTCCAAATTGCCAAATTCGATGATCTAGATCACTTTTGAATTTATTTTGTGTTTTCATGATTTTTAAAAATCACCAAAAAATTACAAAAATCAAGCATGATTTATAGATATTTACTGTGGTGTTTTTAATTTTTCTAAAATTTTTTAGGGCAATTTTCCATTTTCTGTTTCATTTTAGCAGATATCGTGGATAATATCCTAGTAGAGTAGCTGTCTGACATTTCTGTGATTTTTGTGTTTTTGTTCCTTATGAGTTGAACTGTGCATGACTAGGTCCGCATCAAGTAACTTGCATTCATATGATCCTGAGATAGATAGGACATTTCACAGATTAAGCAGAAATAATATTAGTCTAAATGAATTTGATAGTGTAGTCCTAGATAATAGTGTAGTGTTTTCTGAGTCTTCTGTTTTTGAGTCAATTTCCAATTCTGCACATCTTGATTCTGAAATTTTTGTTTATACAATGGCCGATAACAACCTAACTCTTAAGGAATTGGCTATACCTGATGTTGTTTACCAACCTATTCAATATCCTGAGACTGAGGTTAGTTATGAGCTAAAATCTGGACTGATCCATTTGCTTCCAAAGTTTCATGGTCTTGCAGGTGAAGATCCACTCAAGCATCTTAAGGAGTTTCATGTAGTGTGTTCCACCATGCGACCACATGACATTCATGAGGATTATGTCAAGATGAAGACATTTCCATTCTCTCTGGATGGTGTGGCCAAGGACTGATTGTACCTTCAACCAGATCCTATCAACACCTGGACAGATATGAAGAGAAGACTCTTGGAGAAATTCTTCCCTGCATCTAGAACAGCTTCCATCTGGAAAGAAATTTGTGGTATAAGGCAACTCCTTGGAAAGACATTGTATGAGTACTGGGAGAGATTCAACAAGTTGTGTGCTACATGTCCTCACCATCAAATCAGTAAGAAATTATTGATCCAGTTATGAAGGTTTGATGTTGATGGACATGAGTATGGTAGATGAAGCTAGTGGAGGTGCTTTGATGGACAAGACTCTTGTTGCTACAAGACAGTTGATTTCTAACATGGCAGCCAATTATCAGCAATTTGGTACTAAAGGTGCTACAACATCCAAGGCTGCTGCAAATGAAGTATTTGTTTCTATGGTTGCTGATAACTAGAGGTTGGATAACAAACTGACAGAGTTGACATCCATTGTGAGACAGCTTACCATTGGTCAACAGCAGAACGTGATGCCAGCCAATCAACCAAGGCTGTGTGGTATCTGTTGTGCACCTGGTCATCCAACAGATACATGTCCCACTCTATAAGAAACAGAACAAGTTGCTGAAGTTTTTTCCTTACAACCTGGACAGCCATTCAAACCTCAACAACAGTATAATCCTTACTCCAACACTTATACTCCTGGTTGGAGAGATCACCTGAATTTGAGGTATGGTCCTACTCCACAACCTCCACAGCAGACACAACAACAGCAGCCATTCAGACCTCAACAACAGCAATATCAACCCTCCACCAGCAAATACCAAACACCTCTGTTCAGACAACAGCCACAGTTCCAGTAGCCTGCACCTGCACCTGCACAACCTGTGTAGACCAGTTCTGGACCTTCTTTGGAGGACTTGATGAAGCAAATGGCAACCACCAACATTCAGTTTCAACAAAATGTCAGTGCCACCATCCAAGACCTGCAGACTCAGATTAGACAGTTAGCTACAACTGTCAACCAGATGCAGTAGCAAGGTTCTGACAACATTCCAACACAACTAGTTATTCATCCAAAGAATGTGAGTGCTATTACCTTGAGGAGTGGCAAGGAGCTTCCAAATGCTGGTGCTAGAAACAGATTCTGCACCAACACACATTCCTCTACCTTTTCCTTCTAGATCCATTTCTTCAAAGAAAGTGGAGTTTGATTCTGATTTGCTTGAGACTTTTAGGAGGGTGGAAGACAACATTCCCCTCCTGGATGCCATCAAATAGATTCCAAAATATGCAAAGTTCTTGAAAGATTTGTGCACCCACAAGAGGAAGCTGAAGGGAAATGAGCAAGTGAAGATGGGCAGAAATGTATTAGCACTTATACAGGGCAAAACTGTTGATGCCATTCCACTATCCACCTTGCCACAGAAGTGCAAGGATTCTGGCACTTTCACTGTCCCTTGCACCATTGGAGATTGTACTTTTGCAGATGCCATGTGTGACCTTGAAGCCTCCATTAATGTCATGCCTACATCAGTTTATAGATCATTACATCTTGGTAATTTGAAACCCACTGCTGTTGTCATTCACTTAGCCAACAGGAGTGTTGCGCTTCCACTTGGACTTATTGAAGATGTGCTGATGCGAGTTAATAATTTGATTTTTCCTACAGATTTTTACATATTGGATATGGAGAATGAGTCTTCCAGCCATGGTTCCACATTGATCCTAGGGAGATTATTCTTGATGACAGTCAGGACCAAAATTGATGTGTATGCAGGAACTTTGTCCATGGAGTTTGGTGATGACATTGTCCAGTTTAACATTTTTGAGGCCATGAGGCATCCTGTAGAGGAGCATTCTGTCCTTCTTGATATCATTGATGTTGCAGTTGATAGTGTAGATATTTCTGATTTACTTTCTGATTTTTCTGATTTTGATCTTGGTTCTTGTAATTGTACATGTGATGATTCTGCTGTTGTGTGCAGTATTTGTGCGGAGATTTCCTCCGCACTTTACTTTGATTGTGTTGCAGGTACAAATACAGGTTCTGATTCTACTATCCCCCTTCCCTCAGCCAACAACCTTTCCTTGTCTTCCACCATTCAGCCACCTTCTTTGGAGCTAAAGTCACTACCTGAGCACCTTAAATATGCATATTTAGATGATGCTCAGCAGCTTCTAGTCATCATATCTAGCAGCCTATCACTTGAGCATGAAGAGAAATTGCTGCATGTTTTGAGAGGACACAAAAAGGCCATTGGATGGACACTTGCTGACCTTCCTGGAATAAATCCTTCCATTTGCATGCATCAGATACTCTTGGAGGATGATTCTAGGCCGGTGAGGCAGCCACAGAGGAGGCTGAATCCCACTATTCTTGATGTGGTGAAGAAGGAAGTGATGAAGTTACTAGCTGCAGGGATCATCTATCCCATTTCAGATAGCACTTGGGTTTCACCAGTCCAAGTGGTCCCTAAGAAATTGGGTATCACTGTTGTAAAAAATCAAGATAATGAGTTGATTTCGACTAGAGTAGCCAACAGTTGGCGAGTTTGCATTGACTACAGGAGACTTAACTAGGCAACTTGCAAGGATCATTTCCCTCTCCCTTTCATTGACCAGGTTCTGGAGAGGTTGGTAGGTAAATCACATTATTGCTTTCTTGATGGTTTTTTTGGTTACATGCAGATTCATATTGCACTAGGAGACCAGCATAAGATCACATTCACTTGTCCATTTGGCACATTTGCCTACACTAGGATGCCCTTTGGTCTATGTAACGCACCTGCTACCTTCCAAAGGTGCATGGTGAGAATCTTTTCTGATTTGTTTCTGTTTATCAAACATATTTCTTTGTCTTTTTTAATGAAATATAGATATTATGTTTTGCTTTATGTCAAGCTCCATTTCACAACGTTACAAGGAATTGATATATCCTATATAATTTTTAGTTCAATTCACCACCTTTATTCTCAAGCAACCACACACTAGTAAAAAAAAGTATTCACTTTTTACTTTTTTATTCAAATATTTTCGGGTAGCTCTATCTAAAATAAAGTACATACTCAATGACTGACTAAGTCGATTTTTAGTTTTAATTCTAATAATTATATCAATTTTTAATACTCCAACTACATATGAGAGTAAAGCAAAACAAAACAGAATCGCCAGCTATAGCAGAACATGTCTTGACTGATGATAGTTTAATTATATATAATTCCTAGAACCTATACTCTAAAGTAAAAAATGCTGATTTAGTTTATTACCATAGTAAAAAAAACACATGCTTCAAAGCTTTCTCCACATGGTCAGGTTTGGCATTGTAGATGGGGATAACAGGCTCTGGTTTAATTAGTGATTTTTTCCTTATATGACCACTAGGTAACCTGTATATTGATTACATGTGCAGCTCCAATAGCATACATACTAGCAATTTGAAGTATTAGCAATATAGGTAGAGAACAGGACATACCAGCATGCTCATACTATCTTCAAATTGAACATCCAATTCAGTCATTAAGACCAAAATTGCCCCTGCAACATATGCTGCCCACTTATGATAGTTAATCATATTAGTCTAATAGAATGGCTGACATGCCTTATTCATATACAATCATGCACAAGTACTACCCACTTTTGGGAAGGATCTTGAGCAAAGTATTTCTTTGCTTTCTCATATGAGATTGGCTTGTCTTCTTCATCCATAAAATAAGATAAATCCATGTCAAATGTTGGGCCACGATTGCTCACTTATGAGCCATATGATACCTGAAATGATCCAGATTCATTGAAAATACACAATAATAAAGTCTTATTATCGCTAAAATTACAAGGATACAGAGATATCTAGAAAATGTGTAATTTTATTTTGGAGTTGCTTTTGGGGATATAGATATATTTTCTAGTTTATTGCCTAAAATAGTCTGTACTGTATTTAATCATTGTATTATTGAAAATCTATATAATATTTTAGACTAATTATTAGTATTCATTTGATAAGGTTATCATATTTTTATATAAATTACATTTTTTTTTCATATCTTACTGAAACAAATTAAAAAGAATATATAAAAAATCATAAAGCACTTTTATAAGGTTTTTTATGCTAATTTCTCCAGAACTAAAAAAATTAGATTATGCAAGTACAGGAAAAAAAATAGCCAAAGTTGTCCCAGTGCAATGCAGTGTAGTGCAGTGAGCAAAAGAAAAGCCAAAGACACTATTAAACACTTGTTATGAAAGTTGCACCAACTAATTAACTACAAGACCCCAAAAGCAATATACAAGTGTCCACACGAAAAGGCTATTGTTGCCTCACATACTGCAGAAAATATCTTACCTTGCATTTTGGAATACTAGCAATTAGCAAATACATCAAAGCCAGAGTAGCCAAATCCTCAAACAAAAAGCGCCATTACTGTATTTAATCCAAACAAAAAATTCATGTATTTAATCTTTCCTATTAGTAAAAAACTAGCTATTAACATTTGCTTGATAAAAAAAATATATAATAATTTACAATAAATTGAGTTTAGAGGAAGAGAAGTTGAATATATATATATATATATATGGTAGTATGCCCACAGTAATATATTATTCCTAAAATATCTTAGATGCACACAAGCAAATATAATGATAATAATAATATTTGATTAGTGTTTTATTTAGAGAAACAACTAAATGGAAATGCAAATTAGATGGTGCATGTGTTGCTTGCTTACATTGAAGGAGGCCTCCAGAATATTCTCACTGAAGCCTTGCAAGTAGGATTGTTGGTCTTGAGTGCTAGATAGGAAGAAATTCTAGAGAAAGAGAAAAGAGAAAGGACTTTGGAAAAAATTTAATTAGAAGAAGAATTAATTAACTAATCTATTGTAAAAAAAAGGCAGTACCTCAAAATTGCCAGGTTTGTTAACAGGTATAGCGAGTATTATTATTCTGAGATCGTTCTTCTTGTCTGAGTTAACCAAATAGGCATTGGTTCCTGCAAGGATTCTTTGGGCATAACCACAGCCAAGGTAGTAAGGGTCTCTATCATCAGGTTTCACCAAGTTAATTAAGGCCCTTCCTGTAATTAGTGAATGTGATTACCATTAATTATTACTAAGCATAAGCAACATGATAATGTTTAATTAGTACTTCCTTTGAAATTAGTTAATATCATTAACTCGTGTTATTTCCAATTTTTCTAAACTATCTCTAATTTAAAATTGATACTCATGAAAGAAGTTTTTACTTACGAAAGGTATTTTGAGAATAGGCAAAGTAGTAATAATTAGTTAAGTACTAACCGCTAAGGACAATAAGGAGAAAATCAACGTTAGCATGGTGGGGGAGAAAGAGGGTGTTGAGTTTGGCTATGAGCTCCACAACGCGGTAGTGTCGAAGGTGCTGAGTTGTGGAGAGCGTGGGACGAATCTCTGAAGGATGCAAAGGTGACCATGTTGGTTTTTGAAGAGAGTTTGGAACTTGTTAAAGCTGAAGTAAAAAGGGTTGTTCTGTCTTCATGAGTGTGAGTCTTCCCAACCTTTTCCTTCTTCTTCTTTCTCTTCCCATTGCCGCTTCTTCTCACGTATCCGGAGTTTCTCTTCCTTTTGCCCTCTATTCTTTCCTCTTCTTTCTCTATAAAACCTTTTGTCTTCCTTTTCCAACCTTTTGTCTTCTCATGTCCTACTTCTTCTCACGACTTCCATTTTCTTGATCTGGATGTCGGACTAGGAGTCCATGGTGACCAATCTAACAAAGGAGATGTGGACGCGGAGGCCACGGTGCTTGCCAAAGCACTTGAGGCACATGAAGATGTTGTAGGAGACGGAGGCCCACTGTGGGTTCTTCCTGGAGCAATCAACACAGATCTTGTTCCATGCCTCGAACTGCAGGTCTTAGAGCCTCCGTGACGCCGTCGCCATTGAGGATCGGATCTAGAAGAAAAGGGGGGTAAGAGTCAGAGAAAGGGTTTAGAGGAAGTGCTTTTGGAAAGTGAAAAGCAAGGGAAAGAAGGGTCATAGGGATGGAGAGAGGAATCAATAAAAACAAATGAATGCTTAAACCAAGACGATTTTGTATGAAAATTGTAGGGGGTTAAAAGTGATAAATTGCGAAAAATGACGATTTCCGAAAAAACAGTCCTAGAATGGTAAGTATTCTAAGACAGTTTTCATAAAATCGTCATAGAGCGGTAGTTTCTAAGACGGTTTTATGAAAACTGTCTTAGATAGATTATATTTTTTTACAAAAATGCTACCGCGTTTCTTTTTACTACAGTTTTTCATCAACCAAATTTGAATCAGTGTCGTAAAAAGCTCTTTTGTAGTGGTGGAAACTAATAAAGTCTCATGGTTCTATGCAGGATACTAGCAAAATGAGCAAAGATAAGCACAAGCTCGCCCTTGACATTAAAAAATTCAAAAATTTATATCATATATGCTATCATCTAACTCACCTGATAGCCACTTTTCGAGAAGCAATGTTTGCTATTAGAGAAAAATAAAGAAAGTGGTAGAGTAATAAATCATAAAGAAAATACCAAATTTTCTAGATTCTGTCCTAAAAACCTTCCTTTTTTCCCAAAAGCCTGCTTTGGCTAAACTAAAGACCTTCAAAATCCTCCCTTGGTTTGAGAACTTCTTCCTTTTTCTGCTTATTACAAACTTTAAAATACTCCTCCTGCTCAAAGAGCTACTTTTGCCAAAAAATTTCATGGTGACTATCAAAAATATCCCAGAAAAATATTTCCAAAGGAATGAGTAGATTGTGAAACGGTAGCACTAGATGGTAATTTTCTTTTATTGAAAGAAAATCTCTCTCTATAAATCGTGACTTGGAATGTTAAATGTGTTTCTTTCATTTTCAACATTCCAATTAAAATTCCACATCAAAGGGACATATATAATTGGGAAGATGATGACAGAAAAGGTACTTCCAAAAAGGTCTCATCTTTAAAAAGGAAAACCCCTTCTTCCATTAGCATTGGCAATGAGGTATTTGGGAGGCCGATTTATCAAAGAGGGGTATTTTTTTTTCTTAATTACTGATTGAGGGTATTTTTCAAATTAATTACGAAAAAGGGGTAAGTCGTAAAAGTTTTTATGACTTCTATAAGTGAAGTCGTAAATCTTTTTACAACTTATATTTTTTTTATTTTATTAAACTGAAATCGTGTAATTATTTACGACTTCTTTGAAATGATATATTTTTAAAATATGACTTATAAGTCGTAAAATGAAGTCATAAATAAATATATGACCTTTACCGAATTTTCTTTTATCCGATATACTACTTCAAAGTTGTATTTGTGAATTTATTATTATTATTATTATTATATGGAAGTCGTATCCAATTTTATGACTTCTTTAATTTTTTAAAATTTTTTAATTTTTTTCTGACGTTCGAAAGTCGTAAACATATATACGACTTTAAAGTCATATATATATTTACGACTTTAAAGTTGTATAATTTTTTTTTGCTTTTTGCACCCACACGACTTTAAAGTCGTGATATTCCTCACGATGTTAAAGTCGTGTGCATTAAAGATTTGCTAAATACACCCCCAGTTTTTGACAAGTTTCTTCGTAAAAATTTAAACTTGCTAAATACACCCCATTTTTATTAAGTATTGTTCAATCATTTCTTTTAAATCTTAAATTCCAAATGGTAATATTTTTAAAATATACCCCAAATAATTATGACATTGTGTTAACAAAAGTAAAATTAATTATATTTGTAAAAATTCATCAACAAAGTCAATATATTTAATGAACAAAATCAAAATAAATATGTTATTTCATATTTTACAAATTAAAATTATTACCAAAATATTTTCATCCAACAACAAATCCAGTGCAACAAGATGAGAGATCTCGACGCAATTGAAGAAGACCTCGTTGTGGGACATCATCCCACTTTTAATTTTTTTTAAGGATTATGTAATACATTATAATTTTTCTCATTTTAATATAACTCTTGCATTTTTATGTTGATAATATTTTCATGATTGTTAACAAAAATCATTAAAGTATTATTGTCTCAAATATTTAATTTTCTTAACAATAACTGAATATTATTATAAAAATTTTAATTTAATTATTTTCAAATAAAAATCTTAACATAAAAATAAAAAATTCTAAAATATATCAAATAAAATCATATAATACCTTAATTAAACATATATTGATTTGTAAATTTCTAAATTATACAATAAGACAATTTTTATAATAAAAATACGAAACAACAATTAAAATAAAAAAACAAAACAAAACAGAAACTAAAAAAACACTATCTTAATATTAAATAAAAACATAAAAAAATATACAAAATATTAAATTAAACAAAAATATTAAACATATATAAGAAAAAAATAATTAGTAAATTCTTAAATAATAAATAAAATGATTTTATTAATATTTACTAAACAAGAATTTAAAAAATTAAACAAAAGTTTTTAAAAAATTACAAACTATATACAAAACGTAAATGCCATA
>CM023944.1:27940851-27983354 GCA_013407115.1 Glycine latifolia | reverse complement strand
ATATATACAAAATATTAAATTAAACAAAAATATTAAACATATATTAACTAGTAAATTCTTAAATAATAAATAAAATAATTTTTTTAATATTTATTAAGCAAAAGAATTTAAAAAATTAAACAAAAGTTTTAAAAGTATTTCAAACTATATACAAAACGTAAATGTCATAAACAAAAGAAGAAAAAAAAAGCAAAGTCGTGCATCACCTTACGACTTAAAAAAAATTAAGGAAGTCGTAAATTAACGTACAACTTCCATATAATAATAATAAAAAAAAATGCGACTTTGAAGTCGTCTACCAGATAATACAAAATTAGCTAAGGTCGTATATTTATTTACGACTCCATTTTATGACTTATAAGTCGTGTTTTAAAATTATATCATTTGGAAGAAGTCGTAAATAACTACACGATTTCAGTTTAATAAAATAAAAAAAAGTCGTAAATAACTACACGATTTCAGTTTAATAAAATAAAAAAAAGTCGTAAACATGTTTACGACTTCACTTTTATGACTTACCCCTTTTTTGTAATTAATTTGAAAAATACCCCCAATCAGTAATTAAGAAAATAAATACCCCTATTTGGTAAATCGGCCTATTTTGGACCCTCATTCTTTTATGGAATTTGATTTTTACAAAGAAATTCTTAACTTGTAATCTTTCATCTTTTTGATAGGGAACTAAGAAGAACGCTACTAATAGAAACAATGATAAAATTAAGCTTCCACCAAAACCACCAAAAAGCAAAGGACATTTTGAAGTTAGTATACCTGTGAATTTTTATGATTTTGAAGTTAGTATACCTGTGAATTTTTATGATTTTGATGTTTGTATTTTCAGTTTTTAACTCTTATTTTATTTCATATAAATATTTTGCAGTCGTATGATCCAAAGAATTTTCAAGAAAGGAGTTCAACAATAAAAATGATTATGATGATGAACTTCCTTTGAGTTCTTCTCTCAAATTAACTCCATCATTGAAATCAAAGATTAAGTTTCTCTTAAAGTTTCCTTTTATTTAACTAGAAATTACTTCGATTAAATTTCTATACATATGGTAGTTAAACCAAATCTTTATTTTTGCAAAAATATAAATATACTATTTTCAAGAAACTTTAAGAAAGATTTATTCTATACATTATAAGTCTAAAGACAAGATTGAGACACACCTTTTGAATGCCCTACTGAGAGATAAGTATTGGCTATCTTGCTTGCAGGATGCCAATGTGGTGGATCTTTCTTCTTATGGCCCTTCTGATCCTAAAAATGACAAGGTAATTCCTATTAAAACCTAAAACTCTATCTTAATCACTTTTAATGCTGATTTTACTTCTTATCTTTCGATAGGACGAAGGAGCTCATGATACTCCTGTTGTTAGTTTTAATGCTAGGTCTTTCAATAAAGACAAAAATGGTAAATATCAATGATCTTGACACTCTGACACTGATCGCGTGGGAGTCCACGGGATTAGCGTGGCTTGTTCGAGAGCACTAGCTTGCTCTTTTTGCTTCTTTTCCTCTCTTGTTGGTTCCTAAATGACACAATAAATAAGAAATTAAAGTAATATGCAATTGAGTAATAATTTACCAAATCCTAATCTAATTCACTCATTCTTAAACAATTTATTAATCAAATAATCCTAAAAACTAATATATGCTGGAAGCATATCAAATAATTCCCAGATTTATATATTGTTGTCCTCAGTAATAAACAGAGTTTCTATTTGGAAAGCAAGGTTCAACAATCAAGCATAAATTCACATTTAACACTCTTAGAATCACAATGCTAAGTATAATCAATTTCCAATCAAGGTTTCAATAACACTTTCAATTCCATCAACTGCAAGAGTTTCACTTGAGTCTTCCTTACCAAGACGTGTGTATTTCACTCAGCACTCAAGTGTATAAGGGTTATTATACTCACTCAATCCAACACAGTGATAGCACTACCATCAGCTTGATCATATTCTCGAGTTCCTGAAAATAAGAAATATAAATGCATGCACAACTGATCAAAAGGTCTTTATAAGGTTGTAACTTGGCCTGGCTTAAGGGTAGGAACGTTTTGGATAGTGGCTAAAATTGAGATTGGATTTTAGTTAGGATTAGTCAATTCCACTTAGCAGTCTACCACTCTTTATTCTCTGATTTTTCCTCTGCAAAACACTTGTAATAGAGAGAGTAGGATAGTAGGAAAATATATTTAGATCCACCAGCTGGTATTTCAGACTTGTTATTTCCTTTACTGGACAGCTGGTATTTCAGACTTGTTATTCCCAAACTGGATTCTTCGCTAGATTTGGTTTTTGCCAGATCTGTTCTGTTGGCATTTCACTCTCAAACCAGAATTGTCTTCTTGAGTAACTTTGTCTTTCCTCTTACCTTTCCCTTCTTTCCCTATTCCCCCATATTCCATGGTCTTGGTTCTAATTCTTTCTTCCTCCAATCTCAAGTAGGGTGGTCAAGGGATATGTTTCAAATGTCAGGTGTATGAATAAAAAGGTTTAGGCTCAAAAGGGGTGACAATGGAAGATTGAAGGTGAGTCAATTTGGCCCTGGCTTAAAAAAAAAATAAACTGCCTTAATCATATCAGAATATACATGCATCCAGAGAAACAAATCAAGTTCTAGAGTACTTACCAAGGTGAGGCCTCTCTGAAAGAATTTTGTACTATATGGCTCAATCCTTACATGTTATGGCCTCAAGTTAGCCTCTGTTAACTTCATATCAAGTGTCATTTCAACTTCAACATGAACATCAATATACAAGCAATCATAATTCAATCATGCTTCATGCAATCCATGCCATATTTCATCTCACTCAAGCCTTCTAACAGAAATTTCTAATTCATCACTGACTTCACAATTTTACTTCTGCGATGTATACAATAAGCTTCTAACACATTATTCAAAAATTTAAACCCTTAATGACTAAACTTTAAAACTCATAAAATTTAGCAAAACACATAAAATTTCTGTTAGACATCCTTTGTCTCTTGAATGTGATTCTTCAAATAAATAATGTGTATGCACCCATTCCCAGATTTAGAAAATTGCTGTCCCCAGCAATAACTAACAAGGATCGTATGCTCAATCACGTAATCATTATTTGAGGAATCGCAACCAAAACGAAACATTAATTCGAACAGAAGACATTAAGAATCAAATGAGTCATGTATCAATTATCAAGAATGTATCAAGTATTTATATGTGTACTGCAGTAAAGTAAATATGTGGAAATTTAAAAACAGAAAAGAAAATCAAAAATAGTAAAATCAAAATCATCATGTAAATCACTCCTCGCCCTCTATCATCTCGGCCTCAGCAGCCTGAGATGGACCAGGGTGGTCCGCTGCTGGCTCTGTAGGGCTGGAGGGTCCTGGAGGAGTCTGAGCTGGTGGTGGTGGTGATCTCTGGGCTATTGGTGGCTGGACAGAAGATGGAGCAGCTGGAGCAAAATGATACTGATATGTTGAGAAATCTATGCTCCGCTCCCTGCATAAGTCTTCCATTAGCCTGGTCTGATACTCCAGCAGGCGAGTCTGGTGCTCTATCATGGCTCGCAAAGAAGTCTGATGTTGGGAGTCATCATCTGGGATAGGTATCCACTGTGCAGACTGATGAGAAGGAGGAGACTGAGGTGGATCATGCTCATGTGCAGGTGCATCTGGGCCCGGTGGTGGAGGAGGCTGATCTAATGGTGCTCCACGAGGACTGCGAGCTGCTAATTCCTCTGGAGAGAGCTTCAAAGCTCTAGTCAACTGCTCCTCTGCTGCGCTCTCCATTGCATTTGTATATGTCTTCAGATTCATGATGGAGGCGGTCCTGATGTCCATGGGCTCGTCGTCTGGGATCTGAACTCTAGCACGACGGCAGAGATGAAGAATGAGAGAGGAATGAGCGAGCCAGGACTTACTGCTGGCGTCCTGAATAACGTGGAGAATCCTTTTAGAAAGGATATAAGAGATGTTGAGGTTTGTCTCCCCCTGTAGCACATATAACAGAGTGGCCCGCTCCACAGATTCACATCAGTCATATTTGTAGAAGGGATGACTGTGTGGTTAATGAATTGGTGCCAGAAAGCTGCATCTCCTACTAAGTCATGTTTCCTCAGCTTCTCTGGCACATAATCAAGGCCCGCCTTGGTCTTCCAAGCTGTGTATAGCCCAATGATCCCATATCGGATCTGATCAGCTAGCTGGGGCATCTCGTCTCTGTACAACTTGGTAAAGACATCAGGCTGCATGCTGAGAAAGACGTGGCCAAACTTGCAACGAGAGAAAGGAGAGTATGCGGTGTCCAAGAACTTCTCTATGGTTTTGTCATCGAATGGAACCTGGACGCCCTTCACCCAGCTAAGTCTCCTCTCAGCCACTGTCACTAGGTTGACATTTGCCAGAAACTCCTTCAGAATTGAACTGGACCTTGGCTCAGGAAAGCTCACCAATCTCTGCCACTGTCGCCTAGTTATGACCTCGAAGATCGGTGAATCCGTTGGTAGAGACTCCCACAGAATCTTCTTCTCTGGAATAATCTTCTTGGGTAAATACCAAGAATCGAATTGCTCCTGACACTCGGTGGAGCGGAAGCGAACTGCATCAAAATCAGAAGTGCGAGCCTTTTTGCTGCTAGAGGCCGCAGTGCTTTTCTTCTTCCTTTTCTCTACCTGTTTACCCTAAAAACTAGAAAATATCCAATATACAATTATGAGTAAAAAGACTTGTTGCGATTCAAAACTGATATAGTTACTAGATTTGCTAATTCCCAGATTTAGGCTCTGCAAGTTGCTGACATATACAATCAGATCAAGTAAATCAGGAGGTAAAATGGAATCAGCCATTTTCAACTTTGTACATAGCCAATAATGTTTAGATTGACTTCAGAAAGGCAATATCATGTAAATGTAGTCAATATATCAACTATATATATATGAGAATACCAATTTGGTTACCATGTACAATCATCACAAAAATGAAAATGTCAACCAGTTAATTTCATTCATCAACACAGCATGTCATCCCTAGATTTAGTGTCTGCATCTTAATTTTTACACTGTTAAGCTATCCTTGTTCTCAAATTATTCTCCAACACTAGTATTATTCAACAAGATTAATGTCTGTATTATTCTTCAACAATGAACCAATTACAGTACCTTACCAGCACCATGCTTCACTAGTTTAATTACGAGAATAGATATAACCCAAAACAACCTCACAGCAATGATATCAAGCAACAAAATATATGCTTCAGTTCAACTAAACCCATGCTTCATAACTAGTACCCCAAGTCAATATTCGAATGAGCATATGAAGTTTAGATCAATCACAAATTCCCAGATTTTAAGTTCAGATCATTTTGAGACACAATCAAAACAATTGAATTCAGAAATTTGCACAGAATTATCATCTTTCATGACAGTGCATAGTAAATGATCCCCAGATTGACACAATTGCCACTGTCAAAGCACTATCCCTAAGTGAAACTCAGAATATAACTAATATGGAACTTAAATCCTGGCAATTCAAATCAACATTCACAATACATAAATTCCAGCTCAACTAAATTCCCAGATTTATATTTTGCACACCATGTCCCCATTCATATTAAGTATGGCCATGCTTCATTCCAAACAACAATTATCAGTAAATGCTATCATCAACACACCAATTATGGTTTACATTTTGGTCCAATGGTTATCATCATGCATGATTAACTAGGCCTATATGTTCTGGCTACAAATCACACCATCATATCGGAATTCTATTACTGTCCAATATCAAACAACATGTATCAGAATTCATTCCATAGGTTAATTAGAGCAACATGAAACTACATCATTAGTGCTAGGCTTAATCTAATGGAACCAAACATCAAACATCACCAAGAATCAATATGGAAAACATAACACAACCCAATTCAAACAACTAAGGGTAATAAAACCTAAATGTTAAACTACTGAACCAGGCATTGCATAGAAATAAGATTCAGAAATCAACCAAGCTGTTAAATCAAACACAACATATAACAGAGCTGGCGCAACTCGCGCCCATTCCCGCGCTAATCGCGTGGATTCGCGATTCTACCATTGGAGCTCTGTAACTCAGGTGCCCCAAACTCAAACCTTTGTGCCTTTTATGCAATGTACATTCATGGGGTTAGAAAATTGACCTTGTCTCCTGCCATTGATGTGAGTAGAGTGAAAAAGAATGGAATGCACCAAGAACTTCAAGCTTTTCAGAAATGGTGGAATGAAGATGATGGGTTTAGGGATTTGAGAACCTAGAATGGAGGTTTAAGGGCTTGATGGTGGCTGAACTTTGAACGGAGTTGAAAGGAATCTAAGAATTTGAGAGAAATTAGGAGAAATAGGGCAAGTAATGAGGCGCGATTTTTGGGTTTCTGAATTCCCTTTTAAAAAACTGAACTGGTGGTCACGCGCGGATCGTGCCACATACGGCGCTAACCACGTGGATGGATAAAACAGGGATACTTGGTTCAAACTTGTGGCGCGATTCGCACTATTCTCCACGCCGTCAGCGTGAAATGATGCAGAAGGGTCTTCTGGTTTTTGAACAACTGGCACGATTAGTGCCAGGTCTTACGCGGTCAGCGTGAAGACTTGAATCAAGACCCTTAGATTCGAATGGATGGCGCTAATAGTGCGACAGTTTACGCTATCCTCGTGAAATCACTAATTCTATTACCTGAGTTCGAATAAGTGGCACGAGTAGCGTGGGATTCCACGCGATTAGCGCCATAGATGAAGCTGTGACCTTTGGATTTGCACAACTGGCGTGATTAGCGTCAGGTTTCACGCTGTCAGCGTGGATATTGCAATTGAGGCTGGGTTGGTTCGAATTGGTGGCGCTATTCGCGCCATATACCATGCGAATCGCGTGAGCTATTCGAATGCTCTACAATGCTTTTTATATGCTTTTTATCAATTTAAATCCTAAGTTAAACCAATTGTACACATAATAACCTAAAATGGAAGAACTAAAATGCAAATTAACACTAAAATAAACTATGCAGCTAACTAATTAGAACAATTAACATCAACCAAAAATAATTAGAATTGAATGATTATAACTAAGCAGAAAAAATACTAACTGAATTAAAAACTTGCAGAAATTTAAATTAACAAAATAAAATGCTTGGATTGCCTTCCAAGTAGCGCTTGTTTAACGTCATGAGCTTGACGGACAACTGTCAGTCATCCAATGAATTTAGTAGAATAGAAACTGCATTCCTATCCACTTCCCCTCCAAAATAAGGCTTCAATCTACATCCATTCACTTTGAATAACCTCTCATTATCTAAGGGAGAACTTTCTACTGTTCCATAGGGGTAAACTTTGCACACTAAGAATGGACCAGACCAACGGGATTTTAACTTACCTGGAAACAGCCTCAGGCGAGAATTATAAAGCAAAACCTGTTGTCCTGGTTCAAATTCTTTAGGGCGAATTTTGTTGTCATGCCACTTCTTTGTCTTCTCTTTATATATCCTGGCATTCTCATATGCAGCTAACCTGAACTCATCTGGCTCATTTAATTGCAACAAACGTTTTTCATTAGATTTAGAGAGTTCAAAATTTAAGAATTTAGTGGCCCACAAAGCTTTATGTTCTAACTCAATTGGAAGATGGCAAGACTTACCATATATAAGTTGAAATGGAGACATACCTATAGGTGTTTTAAATGCAGTCTGGTATGCCCACAATGCATCATCTAGCTTCTTAGCCCAATCTTTCCTAGAATTTCCAACAGTCTTTTCTAAAATTCTTTTAAGTTCTCGGTTAGAAATTTCTACCTGACCACTGGTTTAAGGATGATATGGTGTGGCAACTCTGTGGTTGACTCCATATTTGGCAAGTAAGCTATCGAACTGTTTATTACAAAAGTGGGTACCTCCATCACTGATTATGGCTCTCGGCACTCCAAAGCGGGTGAAGATATTCTTCCGCAAGAATGAAACCACCACCTTCGCATCATTGGTTGGTAAAGCGACAACTTCCACCCATTTAGACACATAGTCTACTGCAACCAAGATATATTGATTGGAATATGATTTAGGGAAAGGTCCCATAAAATCAATCCCCCATACATTAAACAGCTCAACTTCTTGGATATTGTTCAGTGGCATCTCATCTTTACGAGAAATATTTCCCGTCCTCTGACAATTATCGCATTTTTCCACAAAATCTCTTGCATCCTTGAATAATGTTGGCCAATAATAGCCGCATTGCAAGACTTTTTGTGTTGTTCTATTCCCTCCAAAGTGACCTCCATAATCCGAAGCATGGCAATGCCAAAGGATTTTAGGTGCCTTTGACTTAGTTACACATCTGTGAATTACCCTATCAGTACATTGAAAATAAAGAAAAGGGTTATCCCACAAATACCTCTTTGAATCATGGACAAACTTCTTTTTCTGTTGCCAATTTAATTCTTCGGATATCACACCTACAGCCTTGTAGTTAGCCATATCTGTAAACCATGGGCTGTCTTGTATTGCCATCACTCCTTCATCAGGAAAATACTCATTGATTTCTACTTCTGGGCCATCTTGCAACTTCTTGTCTTGAATCCTTGACAAGTGATCAGCTACCTTGTTTTCCACTCCAGCTTTATCTTTGATTTCTAAATCGAACTCCTAAAACAAAAGCATCCAACGCAACAAGCGTGGCTTTGCGTCTTGCTTATTCATTAAAAATTTAAGAGCTGCATGGTCAGTGTAAACAATCACTTTAGAACCAATCAAGTAGGACCTAAATTTGTCTAAAGCATATACTACTGCTAGCATTTCTTTTTTAGTAGTGGCATAATTGACTTGCGCCTCATTCAAAATCTTACTAGCATAATATATTACATGTAAACGCTTTTCTTTCCTCTGTCCTAAAACAGCACCTATTGCATAAGCACTAGCATCACACATAAGTTCAAATGGTAAAGTCCAATCAGGGGCTATTAAAATAGGTGCAGTAGTAAGTTTATTTTTCAGTATATTAAATGCATCCAGACAAGCTTTATCAAAACAAAAGTCTACTCCCTTTTCAGTCAATTGGCTGAGAGGTTTTGCAATCTTGGAGAAGTCTTGAATGAACCTCCTGTAAAACCCTGCATGGCCTAAGAAACTTCTCACACCATTAACATTAACAGGAGGAGGTAATTTTTCTATCAATAATAATTTAGCTCTATCAACCTTTATTCCCATTTCAGAAACTTTATGTCCTAAGACAATTCCTTCGCGAACCATGAAATGACATTTTTCCCAGTTTAAAACTAAATTCGTTTCTTGACATCTTTTTAAAACCTTAGCTAAGTTAGCTAAACATGAATCAAAGCAAGAGCCAAAAACAGAAAAGTCATCCATAAATACTTCTAAACCTTTTTCAACCATGTCAGAAAAAATGGAAAGCATGCACCGTTGAAATGTTGCAGGTGCATTGCATAGGCCGAAAGACATTCTTCTATACGCAAACACTCCAAAAGGACAAGTGAAGGCTGTCTTTTCTTGATCTTCGGGTGCTACTGGGATTTGATTATACCCGGAATACCCATCTAAAAAGCAGTAATAATCATGCCTTGCTAATCTCTCAAGCATTTGGTCCATGAATGGAAGGGGAAAGTGATCCTTCCTAGTTGCATCATTCAGTCTTCTATAATCTACACACATCCTCCAACCTGTGATTGTTCTTGTAGGGATTAAGTCATTGTTGTCATTTTGAATGACTGTCATCCCACCTTTCTTGGGGACGGTCTGAACTGGGCTTATCCATGCGGTGTCTGAAATTGGGTAAATCATACCTGCATCTAACAACTTAACCACCTCTTTTCTTACCACTTCTTTTATAGTTGGGTTAAGTCTCCTCTGTGGTTGTCTCACTGGTTTCATATCATCTTCCATAAGAATTTTATGAGTACAGAAAGATGGATTAATACCTTTCAAATCGGAGATGGACCAGCCTATAGCGGTTTTGTGTTCCTTAAGTACTTTTAGCAATTGTTCTTCCGCACAAAATTCTAGCCCTTTGTTGATAATAACTGGGTAGGTCTCTCCATCACCTAGAAACACATACTTCAAGGTCTCCGGTAATTCTTTCAGCTCCACTTTTGGTGCTCCAACTGGGATGTCATCTTCTTTCATTTCCAGCACCTCCATGGCTATTTCCAGCTCTTCTTGTATGGTTTCTTGGCTTCTAATTTCCAGCACTTCTTTAAGTTCTTCTTCCTCCAATTGACCTGCACTAATCACATTATCCAAAACATCTAGCCTAAAACAATCATGTTCATCAGATGGATTTTTCATAGCATCAAAAACATTAAAAGTAATGGACTCATCATCCATCCTAAGTTCTAGTTTACCTTTCTCTACATCTATTAAAGCTCTAGCAGTGGCTTAAAATGATCTACCTAAGAGAAGTGGTATTTCACTTTCACCATCCATATCTAAAACTATAAAATCTGCAGGAAAAATAAACTTATCTACTTTTACTAGAACATCTTCAATGACTCCTATAGGCTTCCTGAAAGAACGGTCTACAAGTTGTAGAGAAACTCTGGTAGGCTTTAGTTCAGTGATTCCCAAGGACCTACAAACTGACAAAGGCATTAAGTTTATACTTGCTCCCAGGTCACATAGAGCTCTTCCTACATTAATGTTCCCTATTGCAATTGGAATATTAAAACTGCCTGGGTCTTTTAGCTTTGGTGGCAGCTTTCTTTGTATTATGGCACTGCACTCTTTAGTAAGTGCAATGGTCTCACATTCCTGCAATTTATGTTTCCTAGACAACAGTTCTTTCATAAATTTTGCATAGTTAGGCATATTAGCTAAAGCTTCAGCAAATGGAATGTTAATATGCAGTTTTTTAAACATTTCTAAGACCCTGGCAAATTGTTGCTTTTGTGCTTGTTGCTTGCTTTTTACTGGATAAGGAGGCTTCTCAAAGCGAGAGAAATCCATTGGCTTCCTAGGAGGTGCAAAATTTTTCTCTTGCTTACTTGAGGACGCTTCTACATCTTGTTCTGCATCCCTTATGGTGTTTTCTTCTTCAGCTCCTTTTGACTCACCTTTGGATTCTCTGGAGGTGTAATTACCTTTCCACTCCTAGTGGTTATTGCTTTTGCATGCTCCCTTGGATTCACAATGGTGTCACTTGGAAACTGTCCTTGAGACCTTTCAGCTAATTGTTTTGCCAATTGCCCAATTTGATTCTCAAGATTTCTAATGGAGGCATCTTGGTTTTTATGATGAGCTATAGTCTCATTAATGAAGGCATTGGTGGGCTGGACGTGCTCATTAGTTGTTTTAGACAGTTGCAACATAGCTTTTTCCAGCTCCGATGGTTCTTTGGGTGGAATAGGTGGAGGCTGCAAATAATTGTTAGATTTATAATCTAATCCACCACCTTGGATTCTCCTTTGGAAATTATTCCCCATAGCATGATTTCTCTGGAAATTTTGTTGGTGTCTCTGATCATACCAAAGGCCATTCACCTGCACCGGGTCAGCTCCTACTAATGTAAGACATTCATTAGATTCATGCTCACCTTGGCAATACTCACATGTGGCAGGTTGCATTCTGCTGGATGAAACTTGAGCTACCGAGACTTGGAGTTTGTCAATCTTTGCATTTAATTTGGCTAGCTGCTTAGCCAATATTTTCTGTTCAGCTAGCATTGCATCATTACTCCCTAACTGGATAACTTCTCTTTTGGGCTGAATTGGGGTGCGTTCATTTTCATCACGGGCTAGAGAGTCAATCAATTCATACGTCTGAACTGCAGTTTTCGATCTTATGGAACCACCAATTGCAACATTAACAATAAGGCGTGATTCAGGTATCATTCCATTAACGAAAATACGTACCTTTTAACCCATAGTCATGTCATATTGTGGACACCTCTGAATCAGCTCTTGAAATTTATTCCATGCTGCACACAAAGTTTCCCTCTCATGTTGAGTGAAATTGGTGATTTCATTCACCAACCTATTGTATTTATCCATTGAAAAGTATTGAGAGAAAAATTTTGCAACTAGTTCTTCCCAAGTGGTTATACTATTTGAGGTCTGTCTATCTAACCATCTAAGTGCTTTCCCTTTAACAGCAAAAGTAAATAACCTCAATCTTATAGCATCATCTGACACTCCTTGGTGTCTAATGGTATCACAGATTCTCAAAAATCTGTCAATGAAATCATGGGGGTCTTCATTATCTTCCCCTCCAAACTGATTGCGTTCCACCAATGTAATCAATGAAGGGTGAATATCAAAGTGATTTGCTTCAATTGGTGGTCTTACAATACTAGAGTTTGGTCTAGTGAACAATGGAGCCAGAATATCCTCCATTAGTTCATCTTCCGGTCGTGGCTGATTATTTCCTCGATCAGCCATTGCTGATTCTAATTCAGAGATTGAATCACAATCAGAGTCTTCTGCTTCTCTTTCTCTTTCTCTGGCTAGTCTCCTATTTCTTCTGATAGTTCTTTCTATTTCAGGATCGTACTGTAGATGATCAGGATTAACTACACCTCGCATAAACTAAGAAAAGTAGTTTAGTAACAAAAGAAATTCCAATATCAAGATTTAAAGTTAATATAAAATTGGCTATTGCAATCCCCGACAATGGCGCCAAAAACTTGTTGCGTGATCGGCAAGTGTACCGTTCGTTTCAAGTAATAAAGTGAGTAAGTCAAGTATCGTCTCCACAGGGATTGGATGCAATTTTATTGTAACTTAATGTCTTAGAAATTGGAAGACAAATAATAAGTTGAGCGAATTGGTTGAGTTTGTAATTACGTAACGTAGATGAAATAATAGAAATTTAACGAGAATGTAAACTAAGGTTAAAATGATTTTACTGTAGTGTTGAGAGATGATTGTGGTTAAAGCGCATTCCCCTATGATTCCTACCTTCTATATTTCAATTGATTGTTAACTTGAATTATTTCTAATTGCTCAGCTGATGTATTCTCACATGATTAGATAAATCCTAATCCCTTAGTAATTTAACCCTTTGGTGAAATTAAAAACCCTAATCCCTTAGTGATTCCTTCTTAAACCAAGCATTTAGCAAACACATCCTGAAATTACTGCAACTACACATTCCTATCCCTAGGTAATGTATAAATTGTTGTTTTACTCATTTCAAAAACTAGAATTCCAATATCCCTATTGTGAATCCTAACCCTAAACATCTTAATAGAATGGCCAGTCTCAATTAAGAAGAATGCAATGAAGAACAGAATAAAACAAAGCAATTATGATAATTCTCATTAAAACCAATCAAGACATAGAGAAGTTCACATAGGTTCATGGCTCAACCACAATACAAGAATTTAGCCAAGCATACTCAGAACTGACATTACTCCCATAACTAACATGTTCCTAGAAAGGAATTACCAGAGGAAAAGAAGAGATTACACAGAGTTGCTATTATGCAGTTCCCCAATGATTCCAATCTTCTCCAAAGGTTCTTCAATGGCTTCTTTTGTAGAAAATCTTCAAGAGGTCCAAGAAAAGCTTCTTCTTTGTGACCCAGAGGTCCCTTTTTATCCCTCATACGTTCTAGGTTTAATTTTGGTAACAAGGAACTATTCCCCAAGCTAAATCAGTATCAAATCTTTTAAATCAGGAAATATTGAGCTTGTGGCGCGACTAGCGTGGAGTCCCACGCTGATTGCGTGGGTCATTCGAGTTGAATGCTTGAGTTTGATATCATGGCGCTACTCGCGTGGATGGCCATGCTAATAGAAGCAGGAATAAAAGTCAACTATGTAATTAGAAAAACAAGGAGTACATTCAGTAAATACAAGGGGTGCATCTAGAAAAATGTAACTCCTGTCCGGGATCGTGTCCATTGACATCCCAGCAAAACGCAGCAGCTCCAATCATCCTAGTTCTCTCCCAAGGCACCTACTGCTGCCCATCTGCTCACACGAACTCGGTCGTGATCATCACAGGCACCAACCACAAGGTACAACAAAGCAAATGTGAGTTCATCATATTAAATAACAACAATAAATACAACAGAAGAGGGACACAACCCGGTCAGGAAAACAACCCGGTCATCAACATATTAGCTCAAACATACTATGCATCCACAACCATTTCATAAGTCAACTTATAATATCTAGTGTGATGCATGCTCCTGACTCAATTCTCATCATGCTTGTCAGGGTCACTCTGTCATGCATAGGAATCACCCCCCCACGGTGATTAGCCAATGGGTGTCAGAAGGAGTTCCCAATAGACGTGGCCCCCCAGTACCTCCATACCCTACAGCTAATCACCAATCCTATTTCTGCCATGCAAAAGTTGTATGTTACATAGGCACCATCAATGTATGACCCGATTAGGAACACAATACTTCCTCGCAAGAGTAACCCATCACACACCCCTATGTAACATATTGCCCACATAAGGGCCCATCGATGTACTGACCACGGTCTTCGCAAGGTTCACCACCCGGTCCCGGCATCTCACATCTATACATAGAATAACACCATGGCATCATCAATGTATGACCCGGCTAGGAACACAATCCTTCCTCACAAGGGTAACCCGTCATATACCCCCGTGGGTATTTTACGTATATCCGAACACATTCATCATCTCAAGCCATCAAATAGGCCGAGTTCAAATGCTACCAACGTAATCACATACATCACTCACAAACACATACAAACAAGTGAACCGTTGTGAAGTACGAGGTGTCCGGGTTGGCACTTAGACATACTATCTCCAGGTAAGAATTCAAACAAGGTCGGACAAAGGCGAACAAGATCGGTCAAGGCCGGTAGAACTCGGACAAGGTTGGTAAGGGTCGGTCATGAGGGGTATAGTTTGGACAAGGGAAGGCAAGAGTAGCAAGTGATGGAGTGCCTTTAGTTAAATATTTTTCTATCATTCTTAGCTTATTTGACTTCTCTTGGACTTTTATTTTTCCATTCTAATTCAGTTTTTGTCTTAGGCAAGTTAGTGGGCTTAATTGCTAATTGTTGCGTATTTTTGAATTTTATGCTCACTTGATGTATCTGCCTTGTACAGGACTTATAGAGCTCTACGGAACTCCAAATTGAGAGTTCTTGTATTCCTTGGAAAGATAACAAAAACAGCTACAAGTTTGCCAGAAATAAGCCGAGGCCAATTTTGCCATTTGGAGGGTCATTTTAGGCTTTGAAGTCAGAACCACTACACTTGTATTTTGGGCTGCGAGTTGGACTTTTATTGGTGTAAATAGCATAAATAATTAGAATTGATGAGTTGTTCATGGCCCATTCTTTTCTTCAGACTTAGTCACTATATATTAGTGACATTAGGAGGAATTATTACATTACATTTCATTTTACAAAAACAGTTTTACATTTCTCTTTTTAAGTTTTTAGAATCAAAACCTTTTCTCTTATTTTCTCTCAACTGTTCTTCCTTGTTCTTCATTTTCGTTTTCCCTTCTTCCATTTTCGTGCACTTATTTCATGGGGCTTTCATTGATGATGATCATGGAAGGCTAAATAATCAATCAATCCAAGGATCCAACCCAAGCAAGAGAAGAATTTGAGTTCTGCTTTAGTATTTCGAATTCTGTGTTAATGTTCACTTTCTTCTTCAATTGCTATTCTGTTTTCATGATTATGAACGCGTTTAGGATTGAAAGTGGATTAGGTTATGGATTCATTTCCTAATTTCGAATATAAATCACAGATTAATTGGATGATATTTCAATTAGGGTTGTGGTTTCAATTAATTTAGGGGTTAATTCGATTGAACTGCTTCTAACGAAATTGAATGAACTTTCACAATAGGATAAATTTCTAAGAACGATGATGATTCAAATAGCTTGGTTTGGTGAATTGGATTGCTGCTCTTTAATCTATTTTACATTACTTGTTATCAATTCTGTTAGTTTCTGCATTGATATTTAATCATAGTTTGTGTTTTTGCAATTTTTATTTAGCGCATGCAAACTGTTTAATAAAAATTTCCCTATTATTTACTAGTGAATTGAAGTTGGAACCATATTGATTGTGTCTCTGAGTCGACCTAGGTTAATCTTGTACTATAGAATTAGCTTAGTTTAATTGTTTTGAAGCCACACGACAAACGCTTATCAGCAAGAACGGATGAGGTCGGGGGAGGTCGGTTGGGTTTGGTAAGGATTCGCCAAAGGCAGTCAAGGGAGTCCTTAGGTTTCCTTATAAGTCCTAAGGGTGGTTTCCGCACTATCTAATCGATCGCTTAAGCACTATAATCAACTATAACCGATAGCGCTTGTAAGATCCCGATGGCTCTTTTTTTCGAGAAGACACAAGTTCATCCGGGTTAGAGAACCCAATGGCTCTTTTTCCGAGAAACTCCGAGGTCATCCGAGTTAGCAACTCAGTAGCTTTCACCCTCCCTCTTGTAAAGTAACGAGCTTTATAGCTCTTAACATAACCCTTCGACTAAGTTGTGTCATGCACGCATGCATGCCACGTAACCCGCTTAACTCGGCCTACCCATCCCGGTAGCCAATGTCTAAAAACACAAGGGGTTGATGTCTATGTGTACCACGGCCAAGCCATCCTGGTACTCATCACCTTCACGAACACTTCCACATGTGTCTTAGAAGCTTTTGAGCATCAAAATGCCAACTTCACACACATGCATGGGGAGTTCTTAAAACCTATATTCCCCACAAGAACACCATCGACTTTTCATCCCAGAACATCAAACATCAACACAAAATAACATTCAACAGATTTAAGACATAACACATCCCATTCATAAAAGACGTAACTTTTCTGGGGAAAACATCACACACACCAGGGACATGCATTTATCCTCACGGTTGGACCCCCTGGCCCCAAACCATGGTATCTAAAGTTGTTAAGAAACACGATAAACTCCCCTTACCTAACCTGGAGTTCGTTCACAATCTTCACGATGTTTGTCCTAAGCTTCAGCTCCGACCACGAAGTTCCTCTCAACATCGGAATTTCCGCAGCAGCTATGGTGGTTCTCGTAGGTTGGAGATAACAAAGAAGGGGTTGGGAATGAGAGGGGCCTGGGCGAGTTTTAGAGAGAAAACAGAGGAAACACAAAGGTAGAAGAAGGAAGTGTAAGCTTGTTGTTGTGCCAGCCTGCTGCTTATAAGCACGACTGACACAGTACGTCCACCTAATGTGCAAAGCCAGCAACTACTGCACAGCAGAGTTGACTTACGTCCAATACCCATCAAGCACGCATACCAAGACAAAATCACTTAGGAAAATAATAATACAATAAAACATACACCAAAACATATAATTAAATTAACATAAAACACACATCAAGCATCACACAACTTGTAATCTGGGTCGTTACAATGCGCATCTTACTTTCATTTGCAGCCTACAGTAATATGAAGTTGTATCAAATGGATGTTAAAAGTACATTTCTAAATGGATTAATCCAAGAGGAAGTTTATGTTGAACAACCTCCTAGATTGGAAAGTGAAACCCTTCCTCAACATGTTTTTAAACTCAACAAAGCATTATATGGACTTAAACAAGCTCCTAGAGCTTGGTGAGTTGAAGTTATTTCTAGGATTGCAAATGAAGTAAACACCACAAGGCATTTATATTCATCAAACCAAGTATGTAAAAGAACTATTAAAGAAGTTTAATATGAGTGATGCAAAAAAAATGAAGAATCCTATGCATCCCACTACACATCTTGGACTGGACGAGGAATCAATAAAGGTGGATGGGACCCAATATAGAGCAATGATTAGCTCACTACTCTACCTTACTACGTCCAAGCTTAATATAATGTTCAATGTTTATTCATGTGCTATATTCCTAAAGGAACAAAGGGAAGTTCATTTAACTGCAAATATATATATATATTCAAATATTTAATTGGAACTTCTAACATTTGTCTTTTGTTCAAAAGAATAGAAAGTTTCAGGCTTACAAGCCATTGCGATGCAGACTATGCCAATGGTAAAGTTAAAAGAAAAAGTACAAGTGAAAGTTGTCACTTGATAGGAGGCAACTTAGTCACATGGATATGAAAGAAGTAGGGATCAATTTCATTAACCATTGCTAAAGCATAATACATGCGAGTAGCAAGTTGTTGCGTTAAACTTCTATGGATAAAGAACCAACTTGAAGACTATAGTATTTATGAGCGTAAATTTCCTATCTATTGTGATAATACAGTTGCTCTAAGTCTTTTGAAAGAACCAAAATTGCATTCCAGAGCAAAGCATATAGAAATAAAATATCATTTTATAAGAGATCATGTTTAAAATGGTACATTGGATTTACAGCTTGTACCCACTGATGAACAACTTGCTGATATTTTTACAAAACTATTAATGGAAGAAATGTTGATTCAGTTAAGGAGTTAACTTGGAATTATCTCTGTAAATGATTAATTTAATATCCACATGTCATCCACTAATGCATCCAAGGACACATTGTCCACTATCCATTACTACACACTCACAATGTTCAATACATGCACAATATGTCATGCATTTTATAAAACACATCGTTTCCCTTTGCGAAACATTCTAATGCTTCATGCTGAGTAGGTTTTGGGAAGTATGCCAAATGATTGTTCTTGAAAAATCCAAAAATCCCATTATAAACCCCCCATATTTTGAAACTATTAGAACTACACTCTCTTTGCAAACACCTGAACTTTCGTCTAAGTTTTTCAAACCCTAGACTTCTTCCTTCTCAAATGGCCTTGGCAAACATCACCATCACTAAAGCCATCCCAACCATGGAAACTTCTATACATTGATAATGCGCCTTCCATTCACATAGAACACTTTTTCGACATCCAAGAACTAAAAAAAGGGTCCAAACTTAAAGGAAACCTTGTTGTTTTGTAGTGCAAGATGTTTCTTCAATGAATCCCAAACCATATACCCTGAACTGATAAGGACCTTCTGGAAACATGCTGAGTTCATCAACAAGAAGACCATAGACTCCAAATTTTTGGGAGTAAAGGTCATACTGTCATGCGACGCCATTACTAAAGCAACAAGGTGTCTTTGCAAGGACAGTACCTACCAAGAAGGATGGGATTAGAACTATGACTCTGATATGCTTCTCGCATATGGTAGTTTTTCGACGTAATTCAGCAATAAATTGTTAAAGAGTTAGTAAATTAGCTTAGGAATTAGTAAATTATTACTTAATTGCATATTTATTAAAGTTTCTTAGTATTTTATCATTTAGGAACCAACAACAGAGGAAAGAAGCTAAAAAGAACAAGCCAATGCTTTCGAAGCTCCCACGCGAATCGCGCCAACATCCACGCGATCCACACCAGATGATAAAACACAGAACCTCAGTTCAAACAAGTCACGCAAGTCGCGCCAACTGCCACGCGAATCACGCCATTCTATCAAACTCAAAACATCCAGTTCGAATAAGTCAGTGAGTCGCGCCATCATCCACGCGATCAGCGCAAGAAGTCACAGAATAGCCTTTTCAACTCGAACAACTCACGCGATTAGCGTGGGAGTTTACGCGAGTCGCGTGAGAGGCTCGCTGGTTCCCCAATTAAAAAGATTCAAATTGGTTCAGTGGGGGATTTGGTGCAAACTTACTGGAATAAAACCTAGGACGTTTTGGGGCATAAAAGGAAGCCTCTGGGTCACAAAGAAGAGAGCTTTTCACAGAGGTTTAGAGAGATTGCTAAGGAGGAAGCCATTGAAGCACCTTGGAGGAAGATTGGAAAGCTGCAGAATCATACCCTTTGTAATCCCTTCTTTTCTTCTGGTATGCTAATCATGGAAGTATTGTTAACTCTGAGTATGCTTGGCTAATTTCTGTATTGTGGTTGAGCCATGAACCTATGAAGAATTCCTCTATGTATTGATTGGTTTTTAATAAGATTATCATAATTGCTTTGTTCTATTCTGCTATTCACTGCATAATTCTTAATTGGACTGTCCATTCTCTTAAGAGGCTTAGGGTTAGTGTTCGCAATAGGGATATTGGGATTCTAATTTCTGAAATGAGTAGAACAACAATTCATACATTGCCTAGGGATAGGGATGTGTGGTTGCAGCACTTTCAGGTTGTGTTGCTTAATGCTTGGTTTAAGAGAGAATCACTAAGGGATTAGGGTTCTTAATTTCACCAAAGGGTTAAATCACTAAGGGATTAGGGTTTAGCTAATCATAAGAAAACACACCAGCTGAGTAATTAAGATTAGTTCAAGTTAATAATCAACCGAACATAGTAGGAAGGAATCATAGGAGATTGCGCTTAACTACAATCATCCTTCATAACTGCAGTAAACTCTGATTAAATTTACTTACATTCTTGTCAACTTTCTGTCATTTAAATTACAGCATTCAATTACAAATCAACCAACCCTCTCAATTTATTATTTTGTCTTCCAATTTCTAAGACGTTAAGTTACATAAGATTGCATTCAATCCCTGTGGAGACGATACTCTACTTACTTACTTTATTACTTGAAACGAACGGTACACTTGCCGATTTCGCAACAGACTCCCACATCACCAGAGCTCTCTATAAAGAGAATGCTGACAAAGATGGTGAACAGAATACCATATTCTACAACTTGATGTGTGAGAAGGCCAAAATATTGAAAAATAGTATACTTCACAAGGTTGGCTCCAAGATAACCCTCTCTGACCTCCAAAAGTTCATGTTGTTTCACTTGATAGAGAACCTACCATTTGACCTTCCACAGATGATATATATCAACATTCTGAGGAACCTCAAGGCCTAGGTGGTCGGGACAACATTTACTATGCAACCTTCACCAACAAGCTTGTATGGGATCAAGGAGTCTATCATGTGTTCAACGAGATGGATGAGAACTCGAAGCATACCTTAATAGTTAAAGGTTTATAGTTGCTAAACAACAAAAGTTTAGAAAAACCAACCTAAATGTTGTGATGGTGGCCTTGGAACAAACTTTGAAGGAGGCTCCAAAACTGGACGTGGATGCCATCAATAAGCGGAAACAAAAGAGATTGGCCAAGTCCATTGCTGATGAAGACTTTGGTCTGGGCAACTTTGGCATTACAAGAAAAATGAATAACGTTATGGCTGAGCAACAAAAGAAGAAGAAAACTAGAAAACAATCACAGAGGGATGAAGAAGAAGATGAGCTTTTGGCCAAGGAACACAAAACTAAAAGAAGGCACGAGTCTGTTGTGTTCGCTCCTAAGCGTCCATTCGCAGGAAATCCAGTCGCAAAATGGTTGAAATTTTGAGTGAGACTAATGATAATAATGAAGATCTGGTACAAGTGGCCATTTAGAAAGGGAAAGTTGTTGCTGCTGACGCAATTGCTTCCAAGAAAGCTAAGAAGGCTCAACCTATAGTTGAACCACGTGCATGTGTTATTGCGTCGTCCATTAGTCGATGAGTCAAGACAAGAACAAAGCCAATCCAAAGATTGGGGATAAAGAATGGGCAATTTCCTTCACCAGAAACAAGGAAGATTCGACCTCTTCATCATTAGAAGATGAATCCACTAATAACACTCATCTCATGCCACTCTGCAAGTTTGCACTAACTCCACAACTGTGTCCACCTCCCTCTGTTTTACACCTTGAAAGGTTTAGAAGGGCAGCTCCAAGGAAGCCATTAACGGATGAACAATGTTCTCCCAATAGTATAATATTCTTTCTTATTGTGACCCTATATTTGTTAGTTGTTTTTGGGATGACTTGTTCAAGTTCAGTGGAACCATCCTCCCCATAATAGAACAATACCTGTGTGCATTCATCCATCACAGACCCTCTCAATGGTTTCATTTTTGGCCTTGGGCTGAATATCATTATAGCACATCAATTCATTCCTCCTGAAGGTTCTCTCCCTTTTAGGTTATATATGGTAAACACCCTTTATCCATACCCACTTATATTGGCGAAACATCTTCCATGGTTGCTTGCGATGATGTCCTCCTTTCTTGGGACAAAATTTTCACCTTACTTCACAACAATCTTTCCAAGGCTCAAGTTTTTATGAAGACTCAAGTTGATCGTAACTTGTGTGATTTCAACTTGGTAGTAAGATATTGGGCGTATGTTAAACTCCAGCCATATCACCATATTTTTGTCTCTTAGACCAAATACCATAAACTTTCCAAGCATTATGATGGTCCATATCAGATTCTATAGAAGGTGGGGCTTGTGGCTTACAAGCTTGCTTTGCCCTTTACTAACCAAATTCATAATGTTTTCAATTGCTCTTTTCTAAAGCCACATTTGGGACCTTCTCCCACTTTTTTTGAACACATTCCCCCTCAATCTTGTGCCAATAATCCCTTAGTCACTCCTTTTACTATTCTAAACCTTTGCATTCTAGAGGTTAATGGTGCTTTCACCTGCCAAGCTTTGGTCCAATGGAGTGGTCTTTCCCTTGATGACACTTCTTAGCAAAATTAGGATAAGTTACATGCCATCCACAACCTTGAGGACAAGATTGATTTTGATGGGGAAGGTATTGATACGAGAACGAGCCCATTATGCAGAAGAGTCCAACTGAGAATTGAATTGAAGAAGCCCAAGTTTATGCTAATATACTTAAAAAGGCCAATGTTAGGCCCAATAGGAACTCTGATTTTATATATTACAAATAAAGGTTGACAATAGTATGAACAACATACAAGAACCAAGAGGGGGGTGAATTGGTTGTTCTTGGTCACTTAAAATTTTCTTAAACAATCAGAGTTAAAAAAAATCGTATCCCAAAACAACCTTTGAACACTTTTCAATAAATCAAACTCCTTTCTTTAAAGAATGCAATGACAAAAAAATATTTCAGTTGATTATGAAAAATTACTCCAACAAATGATAATTAATAACCACAAGAAAAGATAAAGAAGTAGTCAACACCAAGATTTATACTGGTTCACTTCTCAACCTAGAGAAGCTACATCTGTAACATCCTTCCAATTACTATATTATACCTAGGTCATAATACGTAACTAGAAGATGTTAACTTTTGTAACGTAAAATTTTTAATCAAAATCGATTGATAAAAACTTATCTCAATATTAGAAAATTACGCTTATATTGAGCCTGTAGAGACTTTTTGGTCTCTTTAATAAATTACAACTTAGTAATAACTTGTAAATAATATTCCCTTCAATAATAGTAATGTCCATATATTACAAAGCATATAACAAAATGAAATCTTCCAACTCGTCCTCACTTTGTAGCTCCTCCTTTCGATTTACCTGTCTGGAATGACACAGTAATATACTAAAACAGTGAGAATTCCAAAGAATTCCCAGTAGGTGAAAATTTACTTATCATACAGTGTCATCATCATCATTCCAGCTACTTCGGTTTATTAAGAAAACATGTGAACAATTATAGTTGATTTTTAATTTCATAAACATATAATCCCGAAGTAGTTTCATTTTATTTACAAACACTTAAAAAATAATCTCATACTTCATCATTAATGCAAGCATCATTTTCAATCATGTCAATGCATAGCTTACCTTTGTTATTCTCTTCTTTAATACCCTAAACTACACAATGAGCTCATTACAAGACTTAGGTTGCTCCCGCAGGGTCGTGCTCAGCTTAACTGTATCACCCTTTGGGGTCCCATAGGGTCGTGCTCAGCTTAACTGTATCACCCTTGGGTCAATATGTCTTTCCCGCAGGGTCGTACTCCGCTTAACCGTATCACCCGTTGGGTACCATCAGGGTCGTGCTCAGCTTAACTGTATCACCCTTCAGGTATTATCTTTCTTTAGTCTTTCCCTCAGGGTCGTGCTCGGCTTAACCGTATCACCCTTCAGGTCTTATCTTTTTATCTTTCTTAATGCACATGACATGCAAAGCTACATAATTTATTTCATACAATTATGTCACAAAACATCAAGATTTCATCATCACAAAAGAAAATCATAACAAAGAACATCATAACAACAAGATTTCTTACTACATATGATTCGGTTCTTCCTATAATCTATACTCATCTAACAGTCATTGCATTCTCATCTTTTAATATGTTAAACTAGACTTCCTAATCTTTCTAAAAAGGTATCACATGCCTCAATTGGAGTTATAAAACTCTAGATATAATATTTTAAAAATAGAACTTCAAATCTGCCAGCAGTCTCAAAATTCCACACTAACATCTCCTAGTGTTTTTACGATTTCAAGCAGTAAAAATTCTAGTTTTAGCTGAAATTTTTATATGTTATAGTTGACATTTAGATATTTAATTCCATAGATCATACAACTTATTTGAGTAATAAATGAGAGAGAAATAAATTTTGTAAAATGGATGGCAGAAGCTGTTTGGGTGTGGACAGTTTCGGGTAGCTTGAGCTAAAATTATTTCTGGGCATAATTCACAACTTATTTTGGTCCCATATTTTAGTACAACATAGAGGACATCCTAAGCTTTAAAATGAGTGGTCAAAAACCTCGTTTGGTTAAGTACAGAGGGAGATATAAATTTTAAAGACTGTCCAAAATTCAGCTCAAAATCATTCAAATAATCTCAAGAATCAAGTGATAAATAAATCTAAACCTTCACCTACCTCAAACAAGTTTTTTTTTCCAATTCCTCCAAGTATTTGGCTGCACCTCAATGTCTTGAAAGAATGAAAGTCTTGTCTAGTATTTGATGTTTTGGAAAGGTGAAGAAGGCAATAGAAGTGAAAGGATACGGTTTTGATGTCAAGGAAAAGGTGAGAAGAATGAAGCAAAGTGTGGATAGAAAAAGAAAGAGAGATGGTCGTGAGTTTGAGGGAGAGATATCATGTCTTGTGCAGAATTCTAAATCAAAGGATTATTTATATGGAGAATTTTAGTTAGGATAGAAGTCTAGGGAACGAAATTAGTTAGGATTGAAGTCTAGTTAGTCCTTAGTTTGGTTCTAAAGCAACTAAGTAATCATGACCTAAAGATATTTTAATTTTATGCATTAAATGCATGCTTACTAAGCAAGAAGAAAGATTCCTTCATTAAATGGCTATGTGCACGTGGAATGGAGTTTTCAAGAAGCCAAATCTGATTTTTTTCTAAGCTTGGTTGCAAAATTATCTTTTATACAAAGTTCTAGAGCTTACACGTTAACCTACACATGGTTTCACTTCCATATAGCTTCAAATCTCACGTATAAGCTTGATTGGTCTTATGTTTTTGTTTCTTTTAATTTATATCTAGTGTACTTCATGTGTCTTCACACATGGCATTCATAGGAGGAAGTAAAGTTCAATTCGAACTCTTCTGCCTAAAGGATAAGATTAAATAATAGAACTCTAGAGATTTCCAGAAACTGACTTTAGTTACAATACAAATAGCTCACAAACAGTCTATACAGAGTGTTACACAGGCCTTACATACAAAACTGCTCTTATCTTAATTCTGATTGGTCCGTTCTACTTCTGACCATCAAAATTACTTAAATATTTTATTAAATAATTCTATACCTCCTATAATTAAGAGAAAATTCCACAGATTCTATTTATCATTTTTCCATATTTTTCTGCTACTTGAATTTTCCTAAATAAAATTTCAAAGTTATTACCGTATAAAATTCATAGAAATTCTATTCTAAGATTTTTCTGTCACAACTGTATAGTTTCTAACTCTACAAATTATTTCCTATTATATGAGTCCCGTCTCACCTTATTCTGCTTCAAAATGTTTCACCAAAATATCTAGGGGTTTTTTGGTAATTTTAACCTCAAGGGTATTATGGTAATTTGTCACTTTCTCTAGGGGTATAATTGTAATTTCTACTTCAAAATATCTAACCAAAATATCTAAGGGTATTTTGGTAATTTTCACCTTAAGGGTATTTTGGTAATTTCCTCTTCAAGGAAAAGGTAATATGGTCAATCATTTTCAAACATTTTTGTAATTTCTCTTTTTATCTATAATCGACATAATCAAATTTTTGGGATGTTACAATTCACCCCTACTTTTAAAAATTTTGCCCTCAAAATTTACCTGATTATACTAAATCTCTATCAACTCTAAACTAACAATTTAATACCATATTTTCCACTAACCAATTCATACCTATGTATTCAACCAACCTTTTATTCAATCATCCAATAGAAACTTAAATCAAAATATCTAGCTCACCCCTTCTATATTATTCTAAATAGTCCATTACTAACAATTTTATATCATATATTTCATCCAATCAATCAAAATATATTAAAATTTCTATATGTACCTCATATCTTCTGCTTCTTCAACATTTATAGTGAACACTTGACCAGATTGTTGAGGTCTTCCAGATTGTTGGGATCCAACAATATTTTGTTGATTAGTGTGTCTACAATCCTTAAGCATATGGCCCATCCATAACATACTAGTTGACCTTTAAGACAGGGTCTATCCCCATGGTACTTACCACACTTGGTACATTCTCCACCTCGAGGAGTGAACCGTGCTATCTGGTTTTGTTGCTTAGGATACTCCCTATCTCTACTCATATTTCTAACTCCGTTGCCATGCTCAGGGGCCTTCCTCTTCTGACCCACAAAAACTTTCTTTGCAAGAGTAAATTTTTCATCATATGATTCCACCAATCTAGCCTTATTTACTAAAGTAGCAAAGTTTCTAATTTCAAACGATCCGACTGCTCTCTGAATTCTTTCATTAAGTCTAGCTTCAAATTTGACGCACTTCCACTCCTCATCGGGATGCCTTTGGAAGTACATGGAGAACTTAGAGAGCTCTTCAAACTTTGCTATATACTCAGAAATAGTCATATCTCCCTGTTGGAGTCTTAGGAATTCTAGTTCCTTTGCATTCTTAACAGTAACTGGAAAATACTTCTCATAAAATGAGGTCTTAAAAGTATTCCAGGTAAGAGGAACTCCAGAGGATTCTAATATCTGCTTAGTACTATTCCACCAATATTTTGCGTCTGCTACCAACATATATGTGGCAAAAGCTACTTTTTGTTGCTCAATTTAATGAACTCCATTCTCTACTCTTCCCTCTAGAAACACCTATCCTAGACAAGCTTTAAGAAAAACCATTGCTTTAGTTACACTAACCATAAATTCTATAAAGAATTAAACCAAAGTAGTATGGAGAGAAACAACTTAATGATCCACTGCTTATTAATGCAAATGATTACCAAACTTGAATCAAGATTGAAAGATAAATCTCAGAAAATTCTCTCCAAATTCTTTTTTAAAATGTTGCCCAAAAAGAAATCTTCTCAAGAAATCTTGAAGCTTGAGGATTCGAGGGTCTAACATAGAATTGCTCAAAGTATCTTTTCTCTCTGATATTTCATAGTTGTAATTTGTTAAAACACTTAACATCTATTTATAGAAAATTGTTATAACCGTCAGTAATCGATTTTATCACTTATGTAATCGGTTATATAATCGATTAAAGTGTTCTTGAGCTTTCTGGAAAAGACTTATGAACAAAGTAATCGATTAAATCGCAATGTAATTGATTATCAGAGGAAGTCTTATTCAAAATCGTTGCCAAGTAATCGATTACCACTATGCTGTTGTTAGACTATTAGCAAGCATACCAATGTCGTCGCAGGTTACAAAATTTATAAATGTTCATCTCCACAGGGAATTGAGCTTACTCAGTTAATTTAAATAAAAGTAACAGTTTAATAGTTTATGTACAACAAGTATGGTTAAAGTTTGATGATTTTATGAAAATAACGAAAATAGTGCGTCAGAAATTAAGGAAATAACAGAAACTAATAAAATGAATTTAATTAATTGAAGAGAACATATGATTGGGTTTCATCATTCATACCCTCAGTATCCAATTAACATTACATGTATAAATCATTTTCTATCATTACTAATGCACACATTAATTCACCCCGAATCGATCTCTCGCATTCGAGAATCCTAAGGATGTTTACCGAATATTGATCCCTCGCATATGAAGTAAATAACCAGCATTACAATCATAATTGCATGCTATTTGCAATCTAAATGTTATGCTCTATTCCTAGCAACGCAACGTAAAGAGTAAAATCATTCAGTTCAAATCCTAAGGGCACTTTCCAGTTAAGCTTAGAATCTAATTTCATGAAACTAGTGATCAAGTAGAATCAAACATTAAGAACAGAATGAAATCACCTAAATGGGTAGAAAAGATTCTTTAATATATAAAATATTAAAAGAGATACATAAGGGTACAAAAGATTACATCCAATCCTTAGGAGAAACTAACCGATCATGGTGCAGAGCAAGAGATCAACAGAAGACATGAAGAAGGTAGCGATCCCGACCCATTTCTGCAGAGTTTCCACTCCTTTTCTCTCTTCTCTCACCTCTCTCTAAGCCTCCATGGCCATTCCTACGTTCTTCCTCCAAAAAACCATGCTTCCATCTTCACTTTGCATGCATATTTATAGGAAGTGGTTGTTGGATATGGGGGAGCATCTTAAAGCTTGAAGCTTAGGACTTGAAGAATGGTTTTGAGCTTTTTCACATGCCTTGGAATGCCTTGGAAGATTGCAAATTAAATTAAGTGTTAAAGAGTCCAATCTGTTGATCCTTGCATTGCATGCATTCAATAATTTAAATTGTCTAAGTGTTTTAATAAAGAATCAAAGCATGTTTTACAAAAGAATCAAAGAAGCAATGTTTTTGGAAAAATGCAAAATGCACTGGTTTAATCGATTACACAACATATTAATCGATTATTTGCTTCGTTTTCAAAATTGGAAAAGCTTTGATGAACACTTTAATCGATTACCATTTATTGTAATCGATTACATAAGCCTTTTTGAAAAGCATGTTCTACTGCAATAATCGATTACCAGGAATTGTAATCGATTACACAATACATTCAGAAAAACATGTTGCACTGCTTTAATCGATTACCAATTCTCGTAATCGATTACACAAGCTTTTATGAAAATGTTGTGCTACTGGAATAATCGATTATGGCTCGTATTAATCGATTATTTTGCTCGTTATTCATACCCAGAAAACTCATGAACACTTTAATCAATTAAAGTGGTGATTTAATCGATTACTTAAGCGTTTTAATCGATTATTTGGCGCGTTTAATCGATTATTGTTAGTTACGAAAGTTTATTATAAATAGGAGTGAAGCTTGCTCTGTTTTACAACTAGTCAAATACGAATTTCTGATTACCTTCAAGCTTTCACCAAGATTCAAAGAGTTTTTCTGAGCTTATAAACCTCTTGTCCCATTTCTTAAATCACATGAGTTCTTGATTGATTACTTGGGCAAGAGTCTTTCAAAGAAGAATAGGAGAGCTAGTTTTGAAGTTTCATTAGATGATTCAACACTGTTGGTAATTCATTTGCATTCATAAACATTGGATCATCAGGTTGTTTCTCTCCATTCTCTTTGGGTGTAATTTTGTTTTGAATTGTTTTGTAATTGGTTGTTATTGTAATTTGTTCTTGAGGCTTGCACTAGAGTAGTGTTCTCTAGGGAAGAATAGAGTAGTGTTCTCTGATTCTTGTTAAGGTGTCTAATAGGGTTTTAGATTTCCTTTCTTTATCTAAGGTTAATAAAGAGTAAATGTAATCAAGCTTGTAAGAACTGAAATTTTCAATAGTGAAATTCTAATCTAGTGTTGATTAGAAACTGGATGTAGCTTCTCTTGAGAAGTGAACCAGTATAAATTCTTGTGTTGGTTGTCTACTCTCTAATCTCTTTTGGTTATCTTGTTCATTGGTTCTTTGAATTCTTATCATTGCTTAACAAGTTCTATTTTGAGACATTGATTCCTTGAGCTGAGTGAATTGATTGAATTAAAGGTTTCTTGGTTTTAAAGTGATTAAGATCCTAACTCCGATTTAGAAAAGAAAATTTTAAAAGACCAAGTTATAAACCAATTCACCCCCCCTCTTGGTTAATTGTGGGTATTCCTATTGTTTTCAGTGGTGACTAGCATAGGTCCACTCTCCCAGGCGACCAATTTTGCCTGCTTTCACTCGCCTGGGCAAGTTAAATACACATGAATCACTCACCCAGGCGAGTTAAAGTCTTAATGCTGAAGAAAGGTGTTAGCCTGGGCTAGGTCTGGGCAAATTTGCTTCAGGAAATGTCCTTTTTGCCCTTTTTTGCCCTTTTGTGCTTATTTTGGTTACTTAGATGCTCCGGATATCTTTGAACTTTATTAAATCTCCAGATTTGAGTGGATGAATCTTCCAAAATGTGAATAACACCCTATATAATTACAAAATATAGAACAACTAGGTTTAGGGTAATTTAATCCATGAAATTTACTAAAATTAAAAGATAAGTGTCTAGCATTATAACCCCCTTTTTACTAAAATATGGCACTTATCAGTTGTAATCGATTATCAAAGGAATTTCATTATGTGATTATGAACTTTGTAATCGATTACCACAAACTCGTAATAGATTAAAATATTCTTAGTTCTCAAGTACTAGATTGCCAATGACTAATAATCGATTAAACTAGTGAGAAAATATTTTTCCAAAACTTGATACTTTGAATATTTGGCTTTTTATGCATTCATAAAAACTTTTTCCTTTAGAAAAAGCTTTTTATGAAAACATGAATGCAAACATTGATGAGTTTTATGCAATGGACCGTAGGATGGCTCATCTTAGACATACATAATTTACATATGCCATTCAATTGAATTGGCATGTGAAAGCCTAAATATTTCATAGTCTAAGAACCTTAACTTCTTGATCCTCTTTAGCTCCCCCTAAGTCTAACAAAGGTTATAATGGGGAATATTAATATAGATAGTTCTAGAAACATATTTTGTCAGAGGAAATTTGTTAGCACTCAGTTGGTTGTTAGAATATTTTCCTTTGTCTTATATATGGATGTAAAAAGATCTTGGAAAGGGAGGAAATATTAGCCTATTCTTCCATATTGTTCTTGGAGGCCTCTTTATCCTCAAATTCAAAGAACCGTTTCTTTAACAAATAAAGAGTTGAGCAATTCTACAAAACAATCTATTGTAATACATTTAGGAAAAAAAAAGTATAGTTCACCTACCTGGCACCAAAGTGCCTCCATTGAAACCCATGATCAATTTTTGTTGATTTTAAAGGAAGCTGCAAGAAGATTGACGCAAGGATGAAGGCTTGATATTTTAGCTTTTTACATTCTCAATCATTTGAAGGCATTTGTAATTTGTCTAAGTGGTTCAAGTGCATTGCCTTGTGATCTTTCATTTGCATTTGCATTCTCATTATCATGCATACATGAGTTTTGGTTAAAATCTAAAAGCAATCCAAATGGCTAACTCTTTGAAAAATGAAAACTTACTGTTTTAATCGATTACACAAGCATTTTAATCGATTAAAGACATTCATAATAGTTCTGAAAATTCCTTGAATAACAGTTTAATCGATTACCATGTTCAGTAATCGATTACATAGTGTTTTTATGAAAATCATGCATCACTGGAATAATCAATTAACTTAGTATGTAATCGATTATCTTAGTTCATTTGCCATGATGCATTTCTGGTTTAATCGATTACCATATTCAGCAATCGATTACACAGACCATTTTCGTTTTTGAGCTTTACTGCTTTAATCGATTATTTTGTTCATGATAAATTTCCAGGAAGCTCAAGAACAGTTTAATCGATTATGTTATAATTTAATCGATTACACTATTGTTTTAATCGATTATTGTCAGTTAAATCGGTTTTTTATAAAGCTTTTTGGGTCTGTTATCTATAAATAGACATTGAACGAATTATTCTTAAGTAGTGTGACTTACCCAAAAGATACTAAGCTTTCAAAAGTGTCCAAAATACTGATTTGTTCTGAGTTTAAATCACATATTGTGAGATCAAGATTTCTGAGCTTTAAATTTCATTCAACCTACTTATTGGTAACATTACTCATTCATTCATTCATTTGAAAGATCACAGGTTGTATCTCTTGAATTCTTTAGAGTTGTTTTCTAGAGAAGGGTTCTCTAGAGGGAAGAACAGAGAAGGGTTCTCTGGGTCTTGACCATTTGAAGTCTATAGGGTTTAGATTTCTGCTTCTTTATCTAGTGTTGAAAAGGGTGGTCTTTGTAAAACTGCTTGTAAAGATTCTTCAATATAGTGATAACTCTAACCTAGTGTGGGTTGGAAGTAACTGGATGTAGCCTCCAAGGTTGAGAGGTGAACCAGTATAAATTGAATTGTCTCTTGTTTAAAATTCTGCATTTTTCATTGCTTGTCTTTGTGAAATCAAAATATTATTATCAAAGAAACAATTTCTGTCATTGCATTCATATCAAAGGTTGATCTTGATTGAAGAAAGATTTATGGATTTTCAAAAGGTGAACAAGTGATACGATCCAAGTTTTTAATTCTGCAATTTGTTTTAGAAAGTTTTAAATATCAAGTTTGAACCAATTCACCCCCCCTCTTGGTTTATTTGCAATATATTCATTGTATTTTCAATTGGTATCAAGAGCTAGTTCTTGAAAGTTATTCAAGATCACTTTCTTTTTTAAAGAAAATGAATAATACTCAAATAACTTTTAGAGAGAGCTTCTCTCAATCATCCACCAATTTTTGAGGGTGAGCATTTTAGCTTTTGGAAAAATCGTATGCAAATCTTTATTCAATCCAATGATCCCGATCCATGGAATGCAATTGAAAAAGGTCCTTTGGTTCCTATGAAATCTATTGATAATAAATTGGTTCCCAAAGAATGGGACGAAATGGCAGATGCAGAGAAGAGGGTTGTGCAATATGACTCTAAAGCTAAAAATATGATAATATCTGTTTTGTCTTCTGATGAATTTTTTAGAACTGTGAGATGCAGAAACACAAAAGAAATGTGGGAAATGCTAGAAGTAACTCATGAAGGAACAGATGAAGTTAGGAGATCAAGGAAACATGCCTTGATTCGTGAGTATGAAATGTTCAAAATGAATAATACAGAAACCATTTCTTAGCTGCAAACAAGATTCACTCATATTGTCAATCATCTTCTTGGCCTTGGAAATATATTTGATACTGAAGAATTAAACATCAAAATCTTGAAGTGTCTTACAAGACCATAACAACCAAAAGTCACAGCTATCAAGGAGTCTAATGATCTATCCAAAATATCCATGGTTGCACTGTTTGGTAAGCTACTTGAATATGAAATTGAAATGTCACAACTAACCAATGCAGAAGATGCATAAAAGAAACATAAAAGCATAGCTTTGAAAGCTGCATCATCTAAGGTTGAAATAGAATAAGATTCAAGTGAAGAAGATGAAGATGACAACATGAATCTTATTGTCAAAAAGTTCAGCAAATTCATGAGAAGGAACAAAAACAGAAAATTCAAAAAGTTCAACAATAACAACAACAAAAAGAATGACAGCAGCACTTCCACCAACTTTACGTGTGTTGAATGTGGAAATCTTGGACACATCAAATCTGAATGTCCAATTTTCTTAAAGAAACAACAAGGTGAGAGGAAGATTAAGAAGGAAGAAAAGCCAAAGAAAGCCTACATTGCATGGGAAGATAATGAATCAACAAGTTCTGGATCAAGCATTAAGAATGAAGAAGAAGCAAATGTATGCTTCACTTCAACATTGAGTGATGATGATTACTTAAGTGTTGAATCTGAGGTAAGCTCTCAATATGATAACATTGTTGATGTTTTTCATGAAATGCATGATGAGGCTCAAAGGTTAGCAAAGGCAAATAATAAGCTGAAAGGAGATCTAAGATGGCACATCACCAAACTTGCAGAAATGCAAAATGAACTTTGTAAGTTGAAAGAAGAGAATGAAAAATTTCTTTCAAGTTATAAGGCCAATGGTTGTATATGTCCTTATTCCTCTTCTAAGGCAGAAAAATGCAAATTGTTACAAGATGAGTTTGATGCTTTCAAAAGAGGCCAAGGAGAAAAGTATATGTTACTTCTTTCAGAAAATAACTATTTGGCTGATCTTTTGAGAAGACTGTATAGAGGAAAATGCAACTTGGCTGAACTGTTAAGTGTGCAAAAATATGCTGGAGATACTTCTGGTTTGGGATACAAACATGGTTCAAAATCTTATGTAAAAACCATATTTGTACCACCAAAACAAAAGAATCAAATGAGCTTTTATAAATCAAAGTTAATCAAAATGCTTACTTTGAAAGATCAGCAAGAGCTGTAACTTGTAACTATTGCATGAAGAAAGGACATACATCTTTTAAATGCTATGCAAGAAAATATTATGTGCCTAATGGAGAATATGTTTGGGTAAAAAAGGAAAAGAAAATAACTAACCCCTATGGACCCAACCTCAAGTGGGTACCTTTCCTTGTTACTTGATTTGAATTTTGCAGGTGTGTCTAAGAGCAAAATCATCACTATGGTATCTTGATAGTGGCTGCTCTAGGCACATGACAGTCAAAGTGGTGAGGTTATCCACATTGGTAAGAGAAAGGGTAACATTTATGTTTTGTCAATTGACCATGCATTCATTCATAAGACTAGCTGCCTTGTAAGTAAAACTGATGAAACTTGGTTATGGCACAGAAGAGCTAGTCATATAAATATGCATCATATGAATAAGCTTGTGAAATAGGATTTGGTCATAGGCTTACCTAAGTTTGAAAAGGATAAAATATGTGAAGCTTGTCAAAGAGGGAAACAAACAAAGAATTCTTTTCAAAGCAAAAATGTTGTTTCTACTTCTAGACCTTTTGAGTTGCTTCATATGGATTTATTTGGTCCTTCAAGAACCTTGAGCTTGGGAGGAAATTTCTATGGGCTTGTTATTGTAGATGATTACTCAAGATACACATGGACTTTATTCATAAGATCCAAGAGTGATGCATTTATTGCATTTAGAAAGTTAGCCAAGATAATTCAAAATGAAAAAGCTTGCAATATTGTTTCAATTAGAAGCGATCATGGTGGTGAATTCCAAAATGAATGCTTTGAAAAGTTTTGTGAATATTTTGGAATTAATCACAATTTTTCAGCTCCAAGAACACCCCAACAAAATGGTGTTGTGGAGAGGAAAAATAGATCTCTTGAGGAATGTGCAAGAACACTTCTAAATGAAACAAGCTTGCCTAAACACTTTTGGGCTGATGCTGTAAGTACCATTTGTTATACTTTGAATAGAATTCTCAATAGGCCTATTTTGAAGAAAATCCCTTATGAACTATACAAAGGAAGGAAACCAAACATATCTCATTTGAGAGCATTTGGCTGCAAATGTTTTGTATTAAACAACGGTAAAGATTCTCTTGGAAAATTTGATTCTATAGCTGATGAAGCAATTTTTCTTGGTTACTCTTTGCAAAGTAAAGCTTATAGGATCTTTAATAAAAGAATATTGTGTGTTGAGGAATCTGTCCATGTCATATGTGATGAATCTAACCCTTCCAAAGAGAATTTGGAGTATGATGATGATGCAGGACAAATGGAAATTTTTTTGTAGGTTAATAATTTTAATGAGAAAGAAAAAGCTGAACCAAATGATGTACTGGAATAGTCAACTTCTTTACAAAAGCACAAGGATTGGAGGACAACTAAAGATCTTTCTCTAGACGATATAATAGGGGAAGTATCCAAGGGAGTTTCTACTAGATCATCTTTAAGAAATCTTTGTTGTACCATGACTTTTGTTTCACAGATTGAACCAAAAAGTATTGGTCAAGCTTTGCTGGATGAACATTGGTTAATGGCTATCCATGATGAGTTAAACCAATTTAAAAGAAATGAAGTTTGGGAGTTAGTCCCTAGAATATCAACTCATAAACCGATTGGCACAAAATGGGTTTTTCGAACCAAGCTAGATGAAAGTGGAATCATAGTAAGGAATAAGGCTAGATTGGTTACTAAAGGATACAACCAAGAGGAAGGCATAGACTATGATGAAAGTTATGCTCCAGTAGCTAGATTATAAGCCATTAGGTTGTTACTTGCATATGCATGTTTGATGAACGTCAAATTGTTTCAAATGGATGTCAAAAGTGCTTTTTTAAATGGTTACATTGAAGAAGAAATATATGTAGACCAGCCTCCTGGATTTGTTGATCACAAACATCCTAACCGTGTTTTCAAATTAAGAAAAGCTTTGTATGGTTTGAAACAAGCACCAAGGTCTTGGTATGAAAGGTTAAGCAAATTTTTGCTTGAACAATCTTTCATAAGAGGACAAGTTGACAAAACCTTGTTCATCAAGAAAAGAGGAAATGATATCTTGTTGGTTCAAATCTATGTAGATGACAGACTAATAATTTCACTGTAATAATCGAATAAATGAACTTGAAAAGCTATTTAGAATGAAGTTTGTGCTTTGGTAATGGATTACATTAACAAGATAATCGATTATTCTACATGAGAAAATGTTTCCAGAAAATAAATGTCACTGGAATAATCGATTACGCCATCGAAATAATCGATTACATAAGCTTAAAATTCTTTTACAAAATTTCAATTCACTGGAATAATCAATTATAGTGAATAGTAATCGATTACATTGTATGCAAATTGTTTGAAAGCTCGAATCTTCACTGGAATAATTGATTACTTTTCAAAATAATCAATTACAGCCTCTGCAGGAACTGATTCTGCTTATGAATTAATCGATTACATAAGCAAATAATCTATTATTCATGGAGTTACTGTAGAATTTGCAGATTTTTATTGGAAATTGAAACTGTCCAACTACCACCAAATTCAAATTTTGAATCCTCTGTGCTTTTTTTTAGTGGGTTAATTCGAAATAACTGTTATACATTTCAAATTTCAATTTTGGAGCCTTAAATCATCCATAAATACAGTCTATGGTGAAGGGAATAAACACACCATTCTCATCTTCAACCTTAAGCTTTGCTGTGTTTTTCTTCCTCTGAGTCTAGAAACTCTGTCCATATAGTCTTTCCTCACATATTCAGTATGTCTGCTCCAAAAAGAACCAAAACCTCTAAGAGAAAGAGTGCTAAAACATCTAATCCTATAGTGAGTAGGTTAGATCATTGGTTTCCTAGTGAGCGTGAGAAAATGACCTATCTTCAATTCAATGCCACTAAACTGATATGTACACCTAAACATCTTGACCTTGCCTGGTTCACTAGAGAAGGTTTTCAATTCCCTGCTATGCTTGAAACTCAAGGTTTGAAGAAGTTTGTTGAGATGAAGGGTACTTTCTACCCTGAATTAGTGAAGGTGTTTTACACTTGTTCTAAATTTTCCATGGATGGGACTATCTTGTCTCAAGTAAATGGAGTGGCCATGGAAATCACTCCTGAAGTTTGGCAGGAGGTGGTTGGCATTTCCTTTGAAGGAGAAAGGAAATTTGAGGAAGAGGCTGAAGGGTATAATAGAGTGGAGACCTACAGAGGGATGCTTCTTGACCCTCAAATGAGGCTGAAGCTGACGCTTAGAAATGGTCCAATGACTTATGAAGACAGACTTCTTCATTATATCATCACCTACATCTTGACTCCTTTTCCATATGATGATATTCAGATTGTGTATGGTCTGAAGAATGGTATTCAAATGAATTGGATACTCATCATTGAGGAAATTATGCTCAAGTCCAAAAGATTAATGAATTATCCTTTTCCATATGCTGTGTTGGTTTCCAGATTTATTGATTATTTTAAGATAGATGTCCCTAATGAGGTTGTTGACAACACAAATTCCAGCAATAGCCTCATTAAGGAGAAACATCTTACCAAGCTTGGAATGGTTAAAACATCTTATGGATGGTAGATGAAAATACTATGAATACACTGCAAATCAACCAAGAGGGGGTGAATTGGTTCAAACTGGAAATTTAAAATTTTTTGAAACAAATTGCGGAATTAAAACTTAGGACCGTATCACAAGTTCACCTTTTTCAAATCCAGAAATCTTTCTTCACCCAAGATCAACCTTAGTTATGAAAGCAACGACAGAAAATATTTCTTTGATAATGAAACTTGATTTCACAAAGACATGCAATGAAACATACAAAAATCTAAACAGAACACAAAGCAATTATACTGGTTCATCTCTCAACCTTGGAGGCTACATTCAGTTGCTTCCAACCCACACTAGGTTAGAGTAATTACTAAATCAAAGAATCTTTTACAAGTTGTTTACAAGTGACCTCTTTATCAACACTAGAGAAAGATACAGATTCTAAAACCCTATTAGAATACAAATCACCAAGATAATGGGAACCTTACTCAGAATCTTAACCCTAGAGAACCCTACTCTAGTTTGCTTGAAAAGAAACACAATGATATATCACAATACAACAAAAATTTTCAAAACTTCTAAAAAGAAAGGTTCAAGATAAACACAACCGGAAATCTTCCATGCATGAATATATGAGATGGAATGAGATTACCAAACCCTTCAAGTTGTTAAGAATAATATCTCAGAAACACACTCTTGAAAACCTTCCTTCTTTAAAACATCTTCTCTAAAAACTCAGAAATCTTGATCACACAAGATGTTGTTTGAACACAGAGTAAAACAGTAATTTGGGCACTTATGAAAGCTCATAAACTTTTGGGTAAGTCACTCTTTTTATGAGTAAATCGCTCAATGTCTATTTATAAGAAAAGGACTCACCAAGCTTTATAAAAAAACAGAATTAACTGACAATAATCGATTAATCCGCTAGTGTAATCGATTAAATTGCCATATGTAATCGATTAAAGCAACTAGATAATCGATTAAACTGTTCATCAGCTTTCTAAAAATGGTTTCATGAACACAATAATCGATTAAGTCAGTAAAGCTGAAATTTGAAGAATAGCCTATGTAATCGATTACTGGAAATGGTAATCAATTAAACCAGAATGCATCATTCAAAATGAGTTAAGATAATCGATTACATAAGGAGGTAATCAATTATTCCAGTAATGCATGGTTTTTCATAAAACACTGTGTAATCGATTAAAATGAGCATGTAATCGATTAAACTTTTCTTCAAGGCTTTTCCAGATATGTTTGAATGTCTTTAATTGATTAAACTTCTTGTGTAATCAATTAAAGCAGTAAGATTTGTTTTTTTAAAGAACTTAGCCTTTGAGAACATAACATCTTGTAAAACCATTTTGATTTCTTTTAAGATTTGAAAAACATGAATGCATGATCATGAGAAAGCACATGCTAATGAAAGATCACAAGGCTTTTAACTTGAACCACTTAGACGAATTACAAATGTCATCAAATGATTGGGCATGTAAAAAGCTAAAACAGAAAACAAGTCTTCAACCTTGGTTCAATCTCCTTGCAGCTTCCTTTAAACTCAACAATCTCCCCCTTTTTGGCTTTGAGCAGGCCAAATCAATTGTTCATTTGTCTATTCTTTTGATTGCTTTAGAGGGATAACTGATTCCTGAAATCTAAGTCAACTTTTGCAAGATCAAGCATTAGCATCCATCATTAAAAACATGCTCCCCCTGACTTGGGTAGATTCTTTCACAGTTAAAAAAACATTCATCATGCAGTACATGTTACATACCATTTTCTCCCCCTATATCATACAATATTTCAATCATTACTCCCCCTAGATTACAAATATTTTTCCCCCTATTTGGCTTATCAAAGACAAAAAAAAATGAGTATTAAAAAAATAGGGGAATGAAAGGAGAGAATAAGAAATACTTGTATTAAGGATAATTCAACCAATACATTAATAAAACTGAAAATTAAAATACTTAAACAAACATCAAATAAAGCAACAGAAGACAGCAAGAGCATAATGAAATAGCAACAATAGAGACAAACAGAAGCACCCTAAGCAATCTAAGCTTATTTATCCATATCATCCAATACAAGCCTAGCTTCTATGTTCTCTAATCTAGACTTCATCTCTTCCATGGATGAATTTGTCTCAGCCTTATGTTCATGATGAAGAGACAACAGTGCATCCATCTTTTGAATCATTAGAGACTCAAAAGGACTGTAGAAAGGTTGAGCAGAACCTTCACCCTCTTCTCCTTCTTCTGCATCAGCTTCTTCTTCTTCACCTTCAGTTGGTGGCAATTGTTGCCCTGCCATCTACCATCCCTAAGGAGTTTTGACCATTCCAAGCTTGGTCAGATGCTTCTCCTTGATGAGGCTATTGCTGGAGTTGGTGTTATCAACAACCTCATTAGTTACATCAACCTTGAAGTAATCAATGAATCTGGCAATCAGGACAGCGTATGGAAAAGGATAGTTCATCAATCTTTTGGACTTAAGCATTATCTCCTGAATTATGAGAATCCAATTCATCTGAATTCCATTTTTCAGACCATAAACAATTTGAAGATCATCATCAATAATTTGAGCATGGTTTGTGGACCAAGGAGTTAGGATGTATGTGATGATGTAGTGAAAGAGTCTGTCCTCATGAGTCATAGGACCTGTACTGAGCCTCAACTTTAACCTCATTTGAGGATCAAGTAGCATTCCTCTGTAGGTTTCCACCCTATTGTATCCTTCAGCTTCTTCCTCAAATTTCCTTTCTCCATCAAAGGAAATACCAGCAACCTCCTGCCAACTTTTAGGAGTAATCTCCATGGCTACCCCATTTACTTGAGACAAGATTCTCCCCTCCATAGAAAACTTAGAGCAGGTGTAAAACACCTTCACTAGCTCAGGGTAAAAAGTACCCTTCATCTCCATAAATTTCTTCAAACCTTGGGCTTCAAGCATGGCTGGGAATTGAAAGCCTTCCCTACTGAACTAGCCAAGGTCAAGGTGTTTTCGAGAACATATCAGTTTGGTTGCATTGAATTGGAGGTAAGTCATTTTTTCTCTCTTATTTGAAAACCAGTGGTCTAATCTACTAACTGCTGGATTAGAAGTTTCAACAGCCTTTCTGATGGACGATCAATGCAAGCTAAAGAGCTAGGACTCAAGCACTTCAAGATCATATCCAATCTAACTTGTATCTCTTGGAAAAGCAAGAAGAAGTCCACAAAAGTAGTGGAAACACAAAAGGAGTGTTGTCTATTTTAACATATTAAAAGCATCCTGTAATAGATTAAAAGCATCTTTTGATACCTGTAATCGATTAAAAGCATCCTGTAATCGATTAAATCAGCCTGAAAAGTGTAAATAGCTATGTTTTAATCGATTACATGTCGAATTAATCGATTATTTTGTTCATATATCAGTTTCTAGGAAGGATAAGAGCAAAATAATCGATTACCAAACCAAGTAATTGATTATTTAGGTTAAATAATCGATTACATGGATGAAATAATTGATTAAATCAGTAAACTAAGCAGAAGCGCGAAACTTAGAAGCCAAGCGTCATTTTAAAGAAAGCTTGCACTTCAAGCTTCATTTAGGCTTCATTTCACTTGTATTTTCATTACATTTTAGTGTCATTTAGCTTGTAATTTGTGGCCTATATAAGGTCCCAAAAACTGAATGTAGGGATCTTTGGATGATTAATACAATTGCTGACTTCTTGGTGAGAGTTTTCTCCCTTTGTTCTTAGTCAAGAACTTCTTGTTTCTTATCAATGGCTTCTGAGCTATTGTGGTGATTCTTGCAAGACTTATTGGAATTCCTGTTCCATGGTGTCATCCCTAATCCATTTCTATTCTTCTTCCACAACCCATTTCTGAATTTAGAAAAACATAAACAACCCATTCAAGGAGAGAGTTTCCTACTCTGTTTTGAGTGAATTGAAGATTGAGTTTCATTGCAAGGAAGATCAGGGCAAACAGGACTTGAGTCAATTTAGGAGTCCATCATATGGTATCAGAGCTTAAACCTTGTGGAATTCTTCTTCAATTTCAGTGATGAGTCACTATTTACCTATATTTCCTCATTTTTTTATACTCATTTTAATCCTTAATTTAGCTTTAATTGTTTATATTCCGCACTATTTCTTAATTGGACCGTTAATTCATATTTTACCGAATTTGGATTTTCTGAGCTTAATTAATCCAATTTTTATTTTCAGGGCAAATTAATAATTGAGTGAGCCTGGAATTAATTCGTGGACTTGAAGATTAATTTTCTGCAGCAGCATTTTATTTTCGCGTTATTTTCGCTTTATTTCGCTTAAGTGTATTTTTGGGCCAGAACTATTAAAAAGGCCCATTTTTGTTTTTAGGTTTAGTGACTCTGTAAATAGGGCCAGTCACCAAACAGAAGGCTCTCCCCCTCTTCTCTTTTATTTTCGTTTTTGGTGCTCTGCTAGGGTTTAGGTTTTTAGCTTCTGTTGAGTTCGTTGTCCAGATTACGTTCCGCGTAATTAAATTCCAGTTTCTGTTTTCGTTTGCTGTTGGTAAATTCGTTTCTATTTTTCTTTGTTATTTTCGTTTCTGCTCTCTGTTTTCAATTTCATTTCTGTTGATAATTCCCAAATTCGTTTCTGCATTTTCGTTCCAGTTCGTTTTCTGCTCTGTTTTTAATTTCGAATTCCAGTTTTGTATTTCGTTTCTGCTTCTTGAATTTCGTTTCTGTTTGGGTTTCAATTTCATTTTGCATTCTAATTTTCGTTTCTGTTTTTAGGTTTTGAATTTCATTTCTGCATTTTAGGGTTTAATTTCGTTTCTGTATTTTAATTTTGTTCTAATGTTGTGCTGCTGTTTAGATTCGTGTTCTGTTCTTAATTTAG
>CM023944.1:27866371-27908748 GCA_013407115.1 Glycine latifolia | reverse complement strand
GGGGGCATTAGCTTGCTGTCAATGACTGCAGCCAATGCTGAAGATCCTCAAACCCTTCGAATGGTTGCTGGAGGCATTGCTAATCTTTGAGGCAATGGTAAACTGCTGATCTTATTCTATTTTTAAATTGTTTTTAATTGTCTGTGATTGCAATCAATCTCAGAGACTCGTTAATTATGAAAGATCCTTCTGGTATGGTCAGGTGTAGGATAGGAATCATGGACAATACAAACAAAAAAACAAATTAGTTCCTCCACCATGTTCCGATAAATTCTAACAAAAAAATAGGTACAATCGCAAGATTCAGCTGGTATGCTGCACAAGTTATCTGGAGGGGCATGGTAATATTCAACCACATTGAGCAAAATGTGATTTTATTGTTGCATTTGTTCCTTTTTTTCCCACAAGGAAAGGAGTTGGTTTAGTTTTTTTGAACTTTGAGTTATGCAGTAATATGATCCTTAGGCATCCTGAAAAATTATTCAATATTGTTTTATTTTGGAAGTTAATGCATTTTCAAGTCTTCTTGTTCCTTTTGGTTTAGTGAAATGCTTGTTTCATTTGAAGTTCAGGATTGTGTGTTGGGGGGGGGGGGGGGGTTGGGAGACAAATATACATTCCTCTGAAACCAATTAGTTTTTTTTGTCTAATTTGGTACCCCTATGCATTTCATGTCTACTAATAGGATTCTTTGAATCACAGGAAGACTATGTCAATCGAGTGTTCTCATGTATGCAGTCTTGATTACCATCCCCAAAAGCTGCTTATTTTATTAAAAAGGTGTTTTGTTTTCAAGAAATAAGTTTAAACAAACTCACTCAATATGTATGGAAGCTAAATTGAAGAGACTTTCTGCTACATGGAAAGGCAACTCATAAGTTCAGTTTATCTGCCTGTAAATCTTTCCAGTATGATATTTGGGGATATGTGCACCTTATATTGGGAACTATTTTCCTCAATGAGTGAATGTAATGGTTATCCTTTATCTTTCCAATCATTAAGTACGTAAGAAATTTTCTGATTTCATGCATACTTATAGTTGGGTGAGCATTCATTTCTTTTTAATGCATTCATCCTTTGCATACAAGGTTGTCAGGTGGGAAACGCAATAGCTATGTTTCCAATGGAGGCAAAAGTTTGTATTTGATTTCCTGTATGAAAGACATCTACAATTTTTTGAATTAGATGTTGAATTGCCTTGAGATAGTCATCAATTGCACTTTAACATATATTCTCATATATTGTAACTTTGGTTATCTCCCGATGTGATTTAGTGAAACATATCTACTGTTCAGGGTCTTCAACGCCAACATGGTGCCATTAATGTGTTTGAGGCTGTCAATTCTTACTTCTCTTCACATGTCCTATCTCTGATTTAGTATTTGCTCTCTTCATAGGTTTATGGAGCTGAGGCAACAATAAAAGACTAGTGCAACCAGCCAATCCAATGCATAATTGGTGTTGCTTAATTATCCATTTTTAGTTCGATCCTTTCTTTTTTGACTGTAGGGTTCATCACTAGTTTGAACTGATAATTGATTCTTGGTTCCCTTATTTCATCTCAGGATTGTTAACTCTGGTGAGCAGTGTTTTGTATTTTCTAGCTTTTTGCTAATATAGTGTTGGTACAATAAACTGCAATTTGTAATGGTTTTAGGTTATGTGATGTTGTAATTCCAATAAAAAGTGTTAAATGGTTTTATTATTTGATGTGGTTTTAACGGTTGTATATTATGCATACGATGACGGTTTTTTCTAAATATTATTCATTTGTAGGTGTTTAAATTTTAGAAAAAATTGAAATAAAATACAAACAAAGATGGTTATTACGAAAAAATCATCTTTGTAGGTGTTCAAAATTAAAAAATAAATCAAAATAAAATACAAAGACGGTTATTAGGAAAAACCCGTCTTCGTATCCAGACATACGATGACGGTTTTTTGTAAATAACCGTCTTTGTAGGTGTTCAAAATTAAAAAATAAATCAGAATAAAATACAAAAAAAGACGGTTATTAGGAAAAAACCGTCTTTGTATGTAGACATACGATGACGGTTATTTCTTAATAACCATCTTCGTTTGTATTTAATTTTAAAAAAAATCAAAATAAAATACAAACAAAGACGGTTATTAAGAAAAAATCGTCTTTGTATGTAGACATACGATAACGGTTATTTCTTAATAACCGTCTTCGTTTGTGTTTAATTTAAAAAAAAATAAATCAAAATAAAATACAAACAAAGACGGTTATTAAGAAAAAATTGTCTTTATATGTAGACATACGATGACGGTTATTTATTAATAACCATCTTCGTTTGTATTTAATTTTAAAAAAATGAAAATAAAATAGAAACAAAGACGGTTATTAGTAAAAAACTGTCTTTGTATGTAAACATACGATGACGGTTTTTTATTAATAACCGTCTTCGTTTGTGATTAATTTTAAAAAAAATTACAAACGAAGACGGTTTTTTAGAACCGTCGTCGAAAGTACCCCATTTTCAACGACACGCATAACAACGACACCTCAACAACCGTCGTCGTATGCCTTAAATAACTGTCGTTGTAGGCCTCCTCTATAGCAGTGTTTCCTGTAATTAATAACAACAAAAACATTTTGGATCGTCGCTACCCAAAATGGGGGAAGCCACTCAAGCACTTACTTTAATTAGGTATAAATTATTCAGTTTGGATCCAGCTGCACGAGATACAATTGTCAATCCAATAATGTTTAATCTTAATTCAAAATCAAACACCCTTGATTAATATAAAAAAGAACTAGTGGTTAGATTTAACTGTAAAAGAACTAGATCCTTGATTAAAAAAATGAAATGTCAATGACAGTTCTCATAATAATGATAAAATTCCTACATATTTTGTCCTTTCCCTGAGTTAAGTTCTAATATATATTCATCTAGTTTCTTTCACTATCCTCATTCTAACTATTTCTTAATTATTGCTCTTGTATCAAAATTTATATTTAAAACCTAGAAAATTAAAGACAATAATAACATACGAATATATTCTCTGCATTGTCATGATTAAGTTCTTGGTAAATCTCTATTTTTCACTCACTTCCAAAAAGCACAATCCCTATTATTAATTTTACTTAGTGTAAAAGTTAAGTTATTAGACAAAATTAAGAGTTAATAGGAATTTATGTCTTCATCTTGTAACCGATGTAAGAAAATTACAATCAACATACATACATTATGTTATGAGACACAATCCCGATTACTTTTACTTAGTGTAAAAGTTAAACTATTAGATAAAATTAAGAGTTAATAGGAATATTGTCTTCATCTTGTAAGTGATTTTAGAAAAATACAAACATAACAATCAACATATATGCATACATTATCATAAATAATGAGTTGATCCTATTTTTTTAAGTGGTTATGTGTAATAAAGGTGTAAAAGAATGCCATGGATGAGCTCGAATGAGGAAGAAGATATAGCTTGTAAAGGATGCTATTGGAATAGCAAAAATATTTGATGAGAGAATGGATCAAAGTTGTGATTATTATTGATTAAAGAGTACAACGTATTTTACATTACTTATATACTCTCTATAACTACCATAACAAAAATCTAACCACCTTTAACTGACTATAACAAACTTAGTTAGTCAGGTAACTAACAACTAATTCAAGTTACACTAAGATGGTTAATATCCTCCCTCAAGCTAGGATTGTATATTTGACATTCCCAACTTGTACTAAAGAAAAATGAAAGCACTTGGAGGAAGTGCCTTACTATATATGTCTACAAATTTCTTAGCAGAAGCAATGGGCAACAACTTGATAAGACTTGAATGTAGTTTCTCTCATACAATGTGACAATCTATCTCAATATATTTTGTTCGTTCGTGAAAGACAACATTAGTAGCAATATGAAGTGCAGAGCGATTGTCACAAAATGAAAGAGCTGGTCGAGTGTAAACAATCCCAAAATCATCAAGCAAGTAGGTTGACCATTGTAATTCACATGTAGCACTGGCTAATACATGATACTCAGCCTCTAATGAATTTCTAAAGACTATGGCCTGCTTTTTGGATTTCTAAGAAATAAGAGAACTACCAAGATAAACTGAGTAGCCAATGATAGATCGCCTGGTATCAATACATCTTGCCCAGTCAGAGTCACTAAACGCTTTGAGCTGGAATATGTTGGAAGCAGAGAAAAATAAACCAAAACCTGGAGATGATTTCAAGTATGTAAGAATTCTATAGGCTTCTTGTTGATGAGCTAAAGAAGGATGAGCTACAAATTGACTTAAGTGTTGCATTGCATATGTAATATCGGGCCTCGTATTGGTGAGGTAAATAAGGCGACAAATGAGTCTGGGATATGATGAAGCTTATGTATCATTAAGTGGAGTACCAGATTATTGGTGTGGTCTTACACCATAATCAATTAGAGTATAGAAAAGTTTGCTCCCTAACATGCCTACATCATGCAATATATCAAGAACATATTTTATTTGACAAATATTGATCCCTTGCTTACTGTGAGCCACTTCAAATCCAAGGAAAATTTTTGAGTCACCAAGGTCTTTGATTTTAAAAACTTCATTCAGAAGCTGAGTGATGGATTTAATCTCTAGAAGATCATTTCCTGAAAAGACAATATCATCAACATAAACCAATAAAGTAGTACAAGACTGAAGGTGCTTCTTAAGAAACAAAGAGTGATCAAAAGAACATTGTTTTATAACCATGTGAGATGAGGAAAGTGGACGATCGATCATACCACTATCTACTGGCTTGTTTAAGGCCATACATAGATCTTTGTAATCTGCAAACTTGATTAGGTTTGGTTGAGTGCATACCAAGAGTCAAAAGCATGTAAACCTCTTCATTTAGGTCTTCATGCAAAAAATAATTATTCACATCTAATTGCTTTAAATGCCAGTTGTTAACAACACCTAAAGCAAGTAATAATCTCATAGTAGTTATCTTAGTCACTGGGGAAAAAGTATCAAGATAGTTTTGACCCTCAATATGAGTATAGCCCTTTGCTACTAACCTGGCCTTATATCTTTCTACTGACCCATCAACCTTGTGTTTAATTTTATAAACCCATTTGCAACCAATAGCATATTTGTTAGGAGGGAGGTCAGTCAAAATCCAAGTATGATTAGCCTTTAAAGCCTCAATTTCAGCATTCATTGCTTTGATCCACTTGTCTGATTGAGAAACTTCTTTCAATGACATAGGTTTTGTCTTAGAGGATGTAGCCATAATAAACTATGGTATGTAGAAGAAAAATTTTTGTAAAATAAAACTGAAGATAATGAGTACCTGAGGATTGACCAGTAACAATTGATGTGAATATAGTGTGAAAGTCTTGAAACTTAATGAGTACCTGAGGATTGACTAGTAACAATTGATGTGAATGTAGTGTGAAAGTCTTGAAACTTCTTTGGTCTGGTTCTTTCCCTGTCATATCTTCTAGGAGCAACAATAATTGGTAAATTTGATGGATCAGAAGAAATGTCTGAAGAATCCAATTGTGAATGATCAACAGAAGTGTTAGGTGACTAAGAATTATCAGAGATAGTAGAGTGTGAAGGTGGTGAAGAAAAATTCAAATCCTTACCATGATCATAAATGGTAGGATAGGAATGCGTAGGAAATGTGGGAAAAGATTGAGAGGCACTAGGAGAGGCATAAGGGAATCAGTCTTCATGGAAAATGACATGTCTAGACACCATTGTGGCTCTAGTGGAAAGATCAAAGGTAATGTACCCTTTAGTGTGAGGCTTGAGACCCAAGAAAATAGAAGTAGAAGCTCTAGGATCAAGCTTATTTCTATTATTAGTGAGAGTGCTAGTGTAGCACAAGCAACCAAATACTTTTAAGGAAGAAATGTCATAAGTAGTGCCATATAATTTTTCAAAAGGATACATATCATTAAGAAATGGAGTTGGTAAACAATTGATAAGCAAAGTAGCATGTTGTAAGGTAAAAGACCAAAAAATTGGTGGTAACTTGGATTGAAAAAGAAGGGCTCGAGTAACATTTAATAAATGCTGATTTTTTCTCTCCACTATTCCATTTTGTTGTGGAGTCTGGTGTATTATACCATTATTGCGATAAAATTGTTTCATGATAAACTCAACACCATTATCTGATCGAATAGCTTTCACTTTTGTATTATATTTCCTCTCAACATATGAAACAAAAGCTTGTAAATGAGTTTGAGTCTTGACTTTAGAAGTCATTATAAACATCCAAACAAATCTAGTGTGATCATCCACAATTGTAAGAAAATACTCGTGTCCATTCAAAACAGTTGTAGCACAAGGACCCCAAATATCTATATGTATCAAAGAGAAAGGATTAGAAATTGAGTTACTATTGGGAGATGGATGTTTTCTCTGTTTTGCTTTATGGCAAGTGTCACAACGTATCTAGCCACGATGGGACGACGATGAAAAAAATGATAAAGAGTCTTCCTAAAAAGGAAAACTTGAGGGAGTCGTCACCAATGTTTATTTAAGGAAAAATGTTGGAAAAACAAAAAAGATAAGGAATGGTCTACGATTTGAGATAAAATGACTCGGGAGTCGTTTACACATGGGAAAGGTGTTAGCACCCCACGCGTCCATCATGAAGATGGCAGCCTTTAATCGAGTGTTCTAAAAATAAAGTGACTTTTAGTTATTTGTCTTCCCTTAAGAACATGACTTATGTTTGTTTTATTTTTGTTTATTCAAAAGAAGAAATAAAATTTTTATTTTTAGAAAAGAGAAGATTTTATATTTTGTATATTTTTTAGGTCAACAAGGGGTTTACCATCGCTCCTAGGTCTCCCCAAGTGCAATGAGGAAATCAGACTGACGTAGTTCTTTGATAGAAACAACTTGATTGTTGGGTTTATTTATGGTTTTTTTTTTTGAAAGATTTGTTTTAATTGTGTGAAAAAGAGTTGTTAAGGCATTGGACCTTGAAGCAATCTCAAGTAAGATGTAATTTTGTGAAGAAAAAGGAGAATTGAGGGATCATTTATTTGAATGTTTTTAGATTTTTTCAAAAAAAAAAAGATTTTGGGTTTGCGGTAAATTCTGTGAAGTCAAGCAAGTCGGGGACCCAACATGACATTCACAAAATCTATCTACATGTTATTGAAACACCACCAGGAGAGCCGAAGACCCAGCATGGAGTGTAAGGAATGTAAGTGTGTACTAAAGAATACTAAAGTGGAATCGCAAAAATAAATGAATAATTGACATAGCATAACGTAATCAAATAAATCAAATGAAAATAGAAAGGGATAGAATAGAAATGGGGAGTAAATTTAGTAATTAAGGGTGCATACATGAGAAAAAGGAAGTGCAACTAGCAAGTACTTATTTTATTTTAGAATAGGCCAAGCCCAACATATAAGAGGTTGTAGGTATGAAAATGGCTATGTAAATAGCATTACGTATTTTGTATCAGAGAGGGTCAGGCCCAACTGCTAAAGGGGTGCAGTTATGAACATGGATGTGTAAATAGTATTATATATTTCGTTGAAGAATGGGACAGCCCTAACAGATATGGGGTGTAGTCATGAAATGGAGCATGTAAATATCATCATTTATTTTGGTTCAGAATGGGTCAGGCCCAATAAGTAAAAGGGGTGTAGTTATTAAAATTAGCCTGTTAATAGCATTATTTATTTGGTTCAGAATGGACCAGGCCCAACAGGTAAAGGTAGCGTAGTTATTAAAACGGTGGCTGCAAATCGTAAAAGTAGAGTTTTTTTTTTTGGCTACGGTTGGAACTAGATCAGAATAACCCGGCCCAACCCATAAATAGCAACAGCACAGTGGCCCTTGGTCCCTCTGTAGCCAAAACGGCGTGAGGGAGGCAAAAGCTTCAACAGAGGAAACATGGCCCCCTAACACCACCAGCGTGGGGGCCTGGTGGCACAAGGCCATCGCAGGGAGGGGTGGCGCAATGGTGGACGAGGGAAGAAAATATGAGCTGGTTACGCAAGATCCTTCTCACCACCTCAAACCACCACATGGCCAGAAGTTGAAGGTGACCCTCACGGCTCTCACCGGTGACCAAGGTGCCTGCCAACGAGATAAAACGAAAATATGCAGATCAAGGAAAAAAAAGAGAGGAAAGAAGAGAGGGAAGGGAGAGAAAGAGAGACGAAGAAAGTGAAGGAACGAGGGATTACCTGAGAGACCCATCTTCCTTCTCTAGCAGCGCTGCCAAGTGGCATAACCTCTTTGGTCTATTTTTCTTTCTGGGATTCATGCCTTTTGTGTGAAATTAATGCACAGACTCCTTTCTTTTATGTGTTGTTCCACTTGACCTAATGAGCTCTCAAATAGTCCATTTGGGGCCCTTTTTCTTTTTTCCTTTTTTTAAAATAATTGTTCTATTTTTCTTTTTTTTCTATTTGTTTGGTACCTGGACAAAATTAGGGCATGACAACTGCCCCTTTTTACTTATCCCTTAGTGAAAATAAAATATAAGTAAAGACAAAGATACTAGTTATGTTAGGATGATCCTTTGAATGATCACAACATGAGAATGAAAAAACTTCAGAAAAACAAGATTTGGTGTGTCACCAAAATGAAGAACTTTGAGTTCAACGTGACAAGGCATGAAAACGAGTCTCATGAAACAAAATGCAGAGGACTTTGAGTCCTATGAAACATAAGGCAGAGGACATTGAGTCCTAAGAAACTAAAAAAAAGAGGATGTTGAGTCCTACAAAACTAAAAACAAAGGACGTTGAGTCCTATGAAACTTAAAAGTTAAACGCTAAGGACGTTGAGTCATATGAAATATAAAAGCTGAGGATGTTGAATCCTATGAAACATAAAGGCTGAGGACGTTGAGTCCCATGAAATTAAAAGCTAAGGAGTTGAGTCCTATGAAACATAGAAGCTGAGGACGTTGAGTCCTATGAAATTAAAATTTGAGGACGTTGAGTCCTATGAAACATAAAAGCTGAGGATGTTGAGTATTATGAAACATAAAGGTTGAGGAAATTGAGGCCTATGAAATTAAAAACTGAAGATGTTGAGTCCTATGAAACATAAAAGCAGAGGAGGCTGAGTCCTATGAAACATGCCAACAGGTATTAGTTGTTAGACTTTTGGCAAGCGTACCAATTTGTCGTTGTAAGTTACAAAATTTATAAAAGATCATTTCCACAGGGACTTGAGTTACTCAGTTAATCTAAACAAAACTTTAACAGTTTAATAGTTATGTACAACGAGTGTAAACGGAGTTTCATGTATTTGTGAAATAACAGAAATTACAAAATTTAAAGAAAAAGTGGAAATAATAGATTTAGTGCGTTGGAATTACGAAAAATTACGGAAACTAATAAAACGAGTTTAATTAATTCAAGAAAAGTGTAGGATTAGATTTCATCGTTCACACCCTTAGTATTTAATTAATATTACCATGCATAAATTATTTTCTTTTATTATTGATGCACACATAAAATCACCCCAAATTGATCCCTCGCATTTGAGAATCCTAAGAATATTTATCAGATATTGATCCCTCGCATATGAAATAAATACCCCAGTATTACAATCATAATTGCGTGTTATTTGCAATCTAAACGTTATGCTCTATTCCTAGCAACGTAACGTAAAGAATAAAATTATTCAGATCCAGTTTTAAGAGTACTTTCCAGTTAAACTTAAAACCTTATTTCATGAAACTAGTGATCAATTAGAATCAAGCATTAAGAATAGAATGAAATTACCAATAATAAATAGAAAAGACTTATGCATAAATAAATATTAAAAGAGATACTTAAGGGTAAGAAGATTACATCCAATCCTTAGAGAAGTTAGCCAATCATTATGGAGAGCACCTCCTAAATGGAAGAATTGATGAAGGAAATCATCACCAACTCCTTCCGGTAGAGTTTCCACACTAATTCCTCACTTCTCTCACTCTCACTATGCTAAACTCCTCTCAAATCACGTCCTAGGCTCTCAAATTTCGAAAATGGAATGCTTTTCTCCAGGGTTTGCATGGCTATTTATAGGAGAGGATGGTTGCTCGTGTCCACTCGCACAGGCGAGTGTTTTGTGCTTGTTTAACTCGCTTGGGCGAATTTAATGCCACTTGCTGATGTCTCTACTCGCCTAGGCGACAATTTTATGCTATTTCCACTAGCCAGGATGAATTAAAACAACTTTCTGGAAACCTCTGCTCGCCTGGGCGACCACTATGTGCATAAATTACTCGCCTGGGCGAGTTAAAGGCTAAATAAGCTGGCCTGGACGAGTTCTGAGCCATTTTTGCTTTTGACATCTCCCAATTTTGATTCTTATGTGCCTTTCGCTTGTTTTGTTTGCTTGGATGCTTTGGATACCATCAGAACCTATCAAAATACAAAATATGATTGGACTAATATTCCAAAATGTGAAAAACAACATTTATATAAGTTCTAAATACAAATCAACTAGGTTTTAGGGCAAGTTTATAAACAATTTTACTGAAATCAAAACATAAGTGCCATCATTGTAAGCCTGATTTTACTAAAATAGGGCACTTATCACTGGTACCTAGAGGCTCAAACCTATAAGAAAGTGAGAGGTTGACTCTCTAAAAGTGCCATTTATCCCAAACTGCATCTCGAGAAAATGACAATTAAAGAGAAGACTATGCACTTAAAGCCTAACATGAAGCATGAGTTTGGAATGCATTATGATGAATGAAAAGAGACATGCGAGCTTCGTCCTAAAATGCAGTAAATGTGGGCTTTGTACCCAGCAATGCAATGCAACAGTTTGAGTCATGAAAATGAGATATGTTGAATTTCAACATTCTGGGACGGAAGAGCCTTAAATTGTTCAATGTTCATAACATTTTTTCTCTCTTGTTATGTTTTTCTGGTCTTCATTTTTTTTTGTTTTAGAAAACACAAATTGACTATTTTTTTCTAAGAGATGTGATGATTCATGAAATATTTATTCCAAGGTTCGTCCTTTTTTACTTTGATTGCTCTGCACAGCAAGGAAATATAAGGCTTTGGGATTGACCACGTGAACCATTGAATGATGGCAATGGATTGTTACACTTTGGTATATGACCAAGTGAAACTTTTCTGATCTAAGATCATAGAGGGATGCCATGAGTCTATTGATCACGTTGAAACCATAGAGGAATTATTGCGTTGAAAATGGTCCAACCCGTGATACTCCGCAGCTCCTGGAGCTTTTCCTCTTTGCTGATTCCCTAATGCCTGAGCTAAGGCTTGAAGAGCATCGGCGATAGCACGGTCATTCCTACTAGCCATCACTTCCTATGCATAGCGAGAAGTGAGAACCCGAAAGGAATACAAAACAAACACCAAGTTATACTATACAGACTTCCTATTCTTTGCATTTCAGACTACTTGCCATAATGTTCCCTTGCATTGTCCCGAATTATACAGATGGCTAGTCTGATAACTCACAACAATGCATAGAACTTATGGTATAGTAGACATAAAGATACAAACTTACTATGACCATACTAACATCCTACACAAGCTTTAACATAAATAAACATAATCCAGCACAAAACAACTAGTCACTTTAATAATCAAGCATTCAACAATCAACACGGCATGCATATAAGAAACATAGTAAGCTCATAACTCACTGGCCGAAAGGTCCGACCTGCTCTGATACCACTAATGTAACGACCTGCCTTGTCGCTACTATATCATACTCTTAATTATGCTTTTAATGGCAACTTATATTTGAAAATCCCTTTTAGTTTGTTTATAAAAATAGTAGTAAATTTTTCGTAAGCATAATCAATATCACAAATCAAAATTCGAATATACAAAGATGCAATACATCATAATACCTGTATGTTAATAATTATAAGTTGGTAGTAATTATAAATAACCAAGTCTGAATTATACAATTTTCTCAAAAGAAACAAGGATTTAAATGATGGGGTGTAACTAGCAAAATGTAGGGGTGTAGTGATTAGAACAAGGGGTGTAACTAGCAAAAATACAACCCTTGCCCGGGATCTAGCCCATTTACATCCCGGCTACTTGGCGGCTCCAACCAACATAGGTCATCTTCCTGGTACTCTACTGTTGTCCATCTGCTCACGCGAACATGGTTCGTGATCATCACAGGTACCAATCCACAAGGTACAACAAAGCAAAGGTGAATCTATCATGTAAAACAATAATTAAATAAATATCATCAGTTATAAAAAGACAACTCGAACATTGTAAAATCACCACAATAATCAAATATTTTATCACGCATTTAATCATGGACAACCCGTCCATACACATTTCACAATTCACCTTAAAATGACTAGTCATGATGCACATTCCAGACTTATCTCTTTGTCAATGCAATGTGGTACCATCCTCATGAAAATAGCCTCTCTTAGGAAAATGATGCAGAAGCTCATCAAGGTCATTCTGTCGTGCACAAGTCGCTCCCCCCTCATAGTGATCAGTCCTGAGTCACAAGGGAGTTCCAAACAGAGATGCCCCTCTAGTACCTCTGTACCCTACTGCCACCATCCTATTTCCATTATGCATGAAGTATGTACATGGGCTCTACCAACGTATGACCCAGGCCCATGCTCAACTCGACCCAGGTAGAATAACGTCATACGCCCCCCATATACATATATACTGACCCATTCTCGGGTACACTGATGCACTGACCGTGGTCCTTGCAAGGTTAACCACCCAGTCTCGACATCTCACGTCAATACATAAAATATCACCACAGCTCTATCAATGTATGACCTAGCCCCAGGATCAACTCGTCCTGACTAGGATAATGTCATACACCCCCGTGGGTATTTATGTATATCCAAACGCATTTAGATTACCATGGCACTATCAATGTATGGCCCTGTCAGTTTAACTCGTCCCGACTAGCATAATGCCATACACCCCTCCCCATGGTATCAATGCATTTAATAACTCAAGCCAATACAATGGCCAACTTCAACGTAATCACATACGTCATTCACAAACATTACAAACGAGTTAATAGGAGTGAAGTATTAGGCATGCGGGTTGGCACCTAACCATAAAAATGATGCAAGAATCCGAACAAGGTCGGATGAGGGCAGAAGGTTGTCTGGGTAAGGAAGCCCGGTAATTCTTTAAAGAAAAGTACGAGCTCTGCCGAGTAGGAACCTGATACCTCTTTTCCCGAGGAGATACGAGCTCTGTCGAGTAAGGAACACGGTAGCTTTTAAAGAAAAGGTACGGGCTCTGCCTAGTAAGTAACCTGGTGACTCTATTCCCGAGAAGATACGAGCTCTGCCGAGTAACGAACCCGGTGGCTCTTTCTCTTCCTCTCGTGAAGTAACTTGAGCTTGGTAGTTCTAATGGGCCACCACGGGTAAGGAACCCGGTATACAAGCGTCCGCTAACAAAGACTAAGTTACGTCCTTTATGCACATATGCATGGTACGTAAACCGTTCAACTCGGCATTCCCATCCCAGTAGCCGACATCACATTACAAGGGATTGACATATATGTAACTCGGCCCACCCATCCCGGTAGCCGATGTCACAAACAAAGGTTAGACACATGCAACTCGGCCAACCTTTCCCGACAGCCGGCATCATATCACAAGGGATATATAACTTGGCCTACCCATCCTGGTAGTCGACATCACATTACAAGGGATTGACATATATGTAACTCGGCCCACCCATCTTGGTAGCCGATGTCACAAGCAAAGGTTAGACACATGCAACTCGGCCAACCCTTCCCAGCAGCCGACATCATATCACAAGGGATATATAACTTGGCCTACCCATCCCGGTAGTCGACATCACAACACAAGGGATGTATAACTCGACCTACCCATCTCGGTAGCCGTCTTCACAACACAACAGTATTTTAATATACATATAACATACTCCACCCGACTTACCCAACCTGGTAGTCGTCTTCCTTACACCAATTACAGACGTCATCAATATATTTTACGCATCATATCAAATAAAAAATACACACTTTTAACCCAACCATGATAGCAAAAATCATTATTAACACAATAAACTCCCCTTACCTCAACAGAGATTCTTTTCTTTCACACTTAATGTGAGTTTTTGTTCGAACACGAGTTCTCCCAGCAATGAGGAATGAAAGGATTATGCTTTATTCACCAATTCCTCTTAATGTAGGGGTGTTTCTGCGGCAACTATGGTGGTTCTTTGAGAGTTAAAGGTGGTATGGTGGAAGAAGAGAGATTTCTGGGTGAAAAGAGTTTAGAGAGAGAAAAGAAGAGAAATACGCATAGGAGTGAGAGAGTGAATCGTGCTTCTGCTTCATGCACTGGTATTTATAGACGAAGCATTGAGGCAAGGTGCCAACCAGTTGATTCAACCAGCTATCACAGCCACCAGAGTTGCCCACTTGCGTGATCGAACAGCCACCATAGCCACCACCATTTTTACTATGCGTGTACAGATAGCTTATCTCAGCCACAAAATTTGACTTTCACCTTTTACGCACAAACACCCATGCAAAATACTTTAACAGCTTTCAAGATTTATATTAAACAATTAATCAACACAAATATATTTCTACTTGTAAAATTTCAGGGTGTTACAGTGTGCATGTTCCATTCCAGAATCCAAACTGAAAAGCAAAATTAGTCCTTTCTTGATCCACATGGGCTTTATTGGGCTTGTAACGTGGCCATGTGTCAAGAGGGCAATGAAAGAAAGGTTAGAGAGGCTCAAATAGTGTTTAAGGGTTATATAGAGTAAGAACCTTGAGCGTTTTGCTTGTACTTTTATTCAATTCAATTTTTTTTGTTGGGTTTTACTTCATTGACTATCATTGTACTTTTGTGCTTTCCTTGCAAAATTTGGAGAACTTTTGTCTCTTTTTGCTTTCCTCACCTTTGGCAGATTTGTTTTCTTTAACATCATTTGAGATCCAACCTAGAGCTTAGTAAACCTCATGCAAATGTTGTTTGCATTGCTCTTCCTGCCAGTATGGCAGTGGTTCCTACTCTAGGGTTTCTCTTTTTTTTAGAAAACAATTATACTTTGGCTCGGATGGGTAGCAAAGGATAAATTAGTGTTTGGGATGAAGAAACACGGCCATGTGTCTTTTCAAATCTTGACTGGAGACTTTTACAGTTTGGATTTCGGGACATAACCTTTGATAACCAAATGCTTGTGATTGTTTTTTCTGTAATTCCTATTTTTTATTCATTTTCATTTTTCCTCTTTTTCTTTATACATACATACCCTAACTTTTGTCTAGGCCGCCCTTTAGGGTTTTCAACCTACCGGGTGTGAACTTCTTATTTTTCCCTAGGTTCGCTTGGAGCCCGTGTGTGGCGTCTATCATTACCCCGATGTAGGGTTTGGGGGTATTTGTTGTTTTTGTCTATCATGCCTTTGTAGTAAGAAGAAATGAAAAGAAAGGAAGAAATGAAAGAAACTGTGTAGGTTCTTGAAAGAGAATTTTCAAGGGCATTTTAAAGTTTTTCAATTGATAGATTAAGTCAAATAACTCTCACTCTTTACAAAACTTTTAAGAAAGACAAGATGAGGTCGCATGCATGTATGTATTTCTTTGCACAATGATTACTTTTTTTTATTTCAAGGAAAGAATGTAATGAGCAATGCATAACAATGCAGCAAAACAAATATGCATGAATGCAAGTAAAAGATAACTTGCTGAAGTATTGCAAATTTTACACAGAATGCTCAATAGAACATAGGGTCTAATCAACTCTAGTTTTCATTAAAACAACATTGTTCATTACATCTTATCAGAGTCAAAGTACAATTGGAAATAAAACATGGGCACATCAGCAGATCCTAATTATGTAAGTCATTAGCTTAATCATGTGCTGGAAATAGTCAAAGAGGCTATGAAAACCTGATCCATCAACTGCCCAACTTTTGCAAGGTTGCTACTTCCATACTTTTGACCTTGACTTGATAAAGCCTTTCTTAAAAGACTGTCCTTGGTTTGACCCCATGTTCCAAGGAATAGAAATTTTTATCTTCAATACTTCGACAACCTTACATAGAGGAGATGTGACGAATGAGCATGACATAATTATGTTATGCATGATAGATGTATTTATGAGATTGATGCAAGACGCTCGAAAGACCACTCATTATTGTTATCAAACGCATCGGGTACCATGTTCATGTGATCTTCGATCATTTTCAGGAAAAAGGAAAATATAACCCCAACATGGTTTGTTTATGGATATGACCATGATATCCAATGCACATAACCAAGAACACGGTGTAAGCTTTCGTGCTTCATTGTGACTTTTGACTACACAGAGGAGAATGCAAGGCATGAGCAAATATATGTTATAATAATGCATGGGTTAACATGGCATGTGAATGATGATGGGAGAATGTATGTCATTGCCGAAACAAGAAATATGCTAACCAAATATGTATGAAAATGCAGTGACTTATGTGAATGTGGTACATGAATATGATAAAGGATGAATGCGCAAATGATATTTCCATCACGATGCTATGAAGAGACACATGATGTGATCAAGGAAACAAAGTGGGATAGTATGCTTTGTGTCCTTAACTCAAGAACCTAGCGGAAAGGGTCTAAAAGTCCACTATTTAGTGACAACTTCCAAAGGTAGTTTCATGTAATCTCACCAGCCTTTAGAGATATCATCCTCTTATGTAATGGCAATGCAGCAATAGGGACTACCAGCGGCAATGCATCACAAAAAGAGGAAAACTCTAGATGAGGCTTTATTGTCATCAAGCGAGTCAGAGACCCAGCATGACCATAGATCGACCTCCACTCCCTATGGCTCACACAAAGCCGGGTATTAGGCCCAATATCTCAAAGTGTGTGCAAAAAGTGTAGGTATCGTGTGTGAACGAAGTAACCTATGAATTACCTAACCCCACCTGCAAAACAACCAGAAAATTCCTAGACAAACACATCAAATATAGCACATGTCGTCTACCATAGGATTCAATGACACAATTTATTTCTAACTACAAAGGAATAACAATGTAGCAAAGGATATATACAAGCATGAGCGAGACAAAGAATAAAAAATGAGATCAAAGTAAAACCACGAAAAGAACGGTAGCAGAGTGAAACAATAACAAACAGGAGCACAACGAAAAGAAAAAAGGAATAAATAAATAAATAAAAGTCACGATAAAATTGCACACTCGATCAAATGGCTTAACTCTCTAACCAGACCCCAATGAAGTCGCCATCTGTTGCAACATATCTGACCATGACGGGAAGGCGATGAAAAAAAAGATAAAGAGTCTTTCTAAAAAGGAAAACTTGAGGGAGTCACCACCAATATTTATTTAAGGAAAACGTTGGAAAAACAAAAAAGATAAGGAATGGTCTACAATTTGAGATAAAAGGATTCAGGAGTCGTTTACACACGGGGAAGGTGTTAGCACCCCACGTGTCCGTCATGAAGATGGTAGCCTTTAATCGAGTGTGCTAAAAATAAAGTGACTTTTTAATTATTTGTCTTCCCTTAAGAACATGATTTATGTTTGTTTTATTTTTTTTTATTCAGAAGAAGAAATAAAATTTTTATTTTTAGAAAAGAGAAGATTTTATATTTGTTTTTTAGTTTTTTAGGTCGACAAGGGGTTTGCCCTCGCTCCTACGTATCCCTAAGTGCAATGAGGAAATCCGACTTATGTAATTCTTTGGTAGAAAACAACTTGATTGTTGGGTTCATTTTATGTTTTTTTTTTAAGATTTGTTTTTATTGCGTGAAAAAGAGTCATTAGGAATTGGAACTTGAAACGACTTTGAATTTTAAGAAAAAAAAGCAAAGATAATTGCTTAAAGCATTGGATCTTGAAGCAATCTCAAGTAAGGTGTAATATTGTGAAGAAAAAATGAAGAAATAAGTAATATAGAAAAAATCAAATTTAGGAAAGGATACCAAGGTATATGGGCATTAGAAAGCCATCAAATGTTTTGTTAAAAATGAAGAAATAAGTAATATAGATTTTTCAGTTTTTCCAATATTCCCTTAATTTTTTCTTTCCTTTCTAGTCTTCTAATTTTTTTCTCTCCTCTCTAGTCTTCTTTCTCTCTCTTTAACCCTGGAATCTATTTGTAACCAAAGTCATATTATATTCTACATCAATTAATCCTTGCTTTCATTATCTATTCCCAGAAGGACTGCTAGTTCAGTTTGAAACTTGGTACTAGCAAAGATATCTATTTTTGTTCTTATTTTAAACAAACAAGATAGCATTATATAGATAAGACTTAAATGCATATTTAAGTACCTATAGCTCTCTCTGCAGCTCTTAATGGGGTCACCATTAGCAATCACAAGAACTAGATTAGCATAGGCAAGCCTCAACTGATATAAGAGATCCTTCACCTGTCCAAATCAAATTATCATGTTGCTGAGGACATGTGGAATTATACTTAATCAATCAAAAGTCATGTAAAATTTTTTGTCACACAATTAATTTTCTTTTACATGAAGAATGCTAAAGGGACAACACTAGGATACCAACAACAACATTGGGAGAAGCTATTAAGAGGAATCTCATGATAAATACTACATAGCCTTTCAAAAGGAATTCGGCTGAGTGAATTGTTTCGGTTCCATTTTTTTTTCTTTGACTAAAATTTAAAAATAAGGTACAACCAAATTATTATTATTTTTTTTGTTATTGAACTTCAAATGAAAGAAATATGAGGCAAAAATTTTCAAAAAGTGAAAGGACTAACGACAAAGTTGGCTCTACCAGAAAAGGGTTAGTGCTCCACAATGTAACCAACCAAGATACAATGACATCATATATAATGCCACAACATGATGACCCACCAGTGAAGATCTCGATGTTCAAATTCAAAGGGAAACTCAGCCACAACAAGCCCAATTGTAACCTGTATTTTATGACCAGAAATTAGCCTAACAATTAATACCTTGTCAAGCTTCAAGCACTCAGCAGGTGCAATCAAAATCACAATAAGTATAACATACCTGAACCAATAAAGACCTTGCCTCGTCAAAATTTAGGATCATAACTCAAAATGTAATTATATATGTGTTAGTATAACTCTTTTGGGTGATCATTCTTTAAGCATGCTCAAGATCCCAATCTTCCCATGCTCAAATTAGTGTCGCATCATAAAAGGGCTGACATACTCTAAATCTATCATAGAAGACAAGACCATAGATAGATGAGAGACAAACACTAGTACTTAGCCGCAAAATAAGTAGAAATTTAAATTCAGAAATAGTTCTTTTAATCCTGGCCAGATGGTAATGACCCAACAAATCATCTATGTTTCTACTTTCTACCATGCCCTAATGACCAAAAGTACAAAACTGAAGGTGGCAAACCCAAAAATTTTAGGTAGAAGCCTATAACTAGTCTTAAAAAAACATCCAGCAACTGCAAATTCAACCACAATTTATGGTTCTGTGACCACATCTTTGGCCGCATCTATATGCAGTTTCCCACAATATTAAGTAAGACGATGAAACCGGACTGCAATTTAAAACCTTAGACTTAGTAGTAATAAATGTAATTAAAATTTTGTTTTATGGAAAAATGCTTTTGACCAGCACCTTAAAATTATTTCAGTCGAGTGACTCACTCTATGCAATCTATGAATGCGCTGCAGAGATTATCAGAATCTCCATCTTTTCCTCTCAATTGATTGAGATTTTTGCTAAGAAGCACACCCTCCAGCAATTCTTCGGATCTCTATAGTACATAAAGCCAATAATTCATTAATAATATTTTGGATATTCTAGGGGAGTTTACCCGTGTGTGGAAGAATCCACTTCTTGAGCTCGATCTCGAGCTGCATCATGGTGGTAGCCTTGCTGGACCTTATGACAGCGACCAAGGCGTGAATGGTGGCGACAGCCTTGGCCAAATGTGGTTGTTTCCGCCAGTTGTTAAACTAATCGATGACATAAAGGGCTTGTCTGGATCGGGCCTGAGTTGAGGTTCAGGTTCAAGGTAAGGGTCAGGGTCTGTGTCAGGCCCAATAGCGGCCTAAGCCTGGGCCAGCCAGTCGCTGGTGACCACGCCGTGGTGTGTCGCTCTCGTCTCATAGTAGGCAGAGATATTAGGGTTTGAGGAGTTCCCCTTCAGAGCAACCTCCTCGTTTTGTTTCCTATCTATTCAATTTACATTGCCTTCTTTCTCTCTGTCTGCATTTAACCCGACACTGTTTAGTCCTTTTAATTATTCGAATGCAAATTTAGTTGTTCACTAATTTTTTTCTTCAGCATTTTAAATTCTTTTAAGATATTTTTTGCCCATTTTTAATTTGTCATTTATTTTTACAACTAAAAGTTAAATCTCAAATATAAAATAAATGAAGGATTACAAGTGGACAAAAATATCTTAAGGAAGTTCATAAACTTCAAACGGTCATAACTTTTAATTTGATTGAAATATTCATTTGGTCAACTATTTTTGCCACAAAAATGCCTCTAACTAACTGAAAATTCGAATTTAAGATTCAATCACCCAATTTTGTTTTTGAATTTCAATTATTATAATTCAATTTTGATTATTATAGAACTCGAACACTAAAACAAAAGTGTTATGTTTTCTTTTCTTGACAATACACTATGTGCCACTTTTCTTGACAATACACTATGTGCCATATTCTAAGAGCCTAAACGATGTGATTGAAAAAATTATCCTCTATCTATCAAACTTTGATTCATATTTTTCATAGAGAAATCTCTTAACAATGATAGAATAAGATCCATTTTGAATCATATTTAAGGGATTCCTTGGTTCAGACCTAAAATAATGTTATTGTCATGTAGATCTAGCTTGAATATGAATACCTTTTTACAACAGCAGCAGGTCTATGGACAAAGACAATATTTTGTAGTTAATACCATTGTTTCATGAACATCCGTAGCTATCACCACATTTATTAGTGATTACCTTCTTAAATCCATGATTCTATTTTCTAAAGCAGAAACAATAGTATGCTTGCCCAGTCCTGCAGCCAGATAACTTTGGTCTCAGAAATACTAATCAAATTTATTGTGTAATAAGAAAGCAAAACAACAAAATGCAAATCAATCATAAAATATTGTTATGTGCCTCAAGCTTATGTCCTCGCCTTGTCAGTGTTACACGCTGGATTTCTAGGGCATTTAATTTTATCTTTAACGTATAATTTTTATAAATTATAATTTTATAAAAGGACAATATTTTATTATTTTTAAAAATATTTATATATGTGATTTAATGACAATATTTTTTATCTATATTAAGATATTTTTGTTATTTATTATAATAGTATTTTATTTGTATTTATTTATATTTATATTTATATTTAAATTTATTTAATCAGGTATGTAATTTTTTAAAAGAATTAAATTATATAGTAAAGATACATAATTAAATTAAATGATAATATTTTTATTTTTTAAAATATTTATGTATGTGATTTATTGACAATATTTTTATTTATATTATAATAAACAACATTAATATCTTAATATAGATAAAAATGTTGTCACTAAATCGTGACCATTATTTTAAAAGATAAATATAATATATAATATATTAAATAAAACTTATATAAATATAGATATTCTAATTTAAGTGAAAATAGAATTTAATCTTAGTGAATGTAAATAAAACTCTCAACATTTTATAAGTTTAGTTACCTACCTAGAATTGCTCGTCTCTATTTTTTTGTTGCAGGTAATGGAGGCCAGTTTTCTAGTACTCAACCGATGAAGGAGGGCAACAAAAGGCCACTGACAAAGTATATGAGAAACTGAATGTGCTTGAAGATGGAATGAAGACCTATCTGGCAAAAGGCAATGCTAGTGTTGAAAACAACTTTGGAATCCTGGACATAGTGTTTTGTGCGTTATTTGGTGCTTACAAGGTTCATGAAGAAGTTCTTGGCATGAAGTTCATAGTGCCAGAAAGGTTTCCTGTGTTATTTTCTTGGTTGGTGGCTATTCTTGAGGTCGAAGCAGTGAAAAAGGCAGCTTTTCCACACGAAGAGACAGTGAAAATCTTCAGTTTTAGAGGCAGTCTGCAATGAAATTTTCTGCCACAGTTTGATATATACTTCCCTACCAGAGGCGGATCTACATATAAGAGAGGGGGGGCAAGTGCCCCCCCTTAAATTTTGGCATGAAGTTATAATACCCCTGTTGGAACGGTGGAACGGTGGTGAAACTGGGCAGTGCCCCCCCTTAAATTTTCGTTGAAGAGAAGGAGAAAACAGCTCATAAGAACAGCAATGGAAAATAAAAGAAAATGGCAGAAAACGGCAAGAGGCAGACAGCAACGAAGAAGAAGAAGAGGAGAAGCTAGGTGTGGCTTATTTGGGCCTAATTTGCTTTCTGTACCCACTTTTTTTCTTTCTGCAGTTTCATATTATATTTTTGAAATGGACTTTTGAGTTTTAATTTAGGTAGTTGCTATTTACAGTCTTTTTTTTATTATTAATACAATTTACTTGTATTATCAAATTTAATTCTTATTTTGAATTTTTCAATATAAAATTATGGATGAATTTTTTTAATCAAATAATTTTAGTTATATATATAATATAATTTTAAGCGGATTCATAACCTTATACATAAAATATTTATTTAAATTTTCTTTACAAAAAAAATTTTCGGGGGCGCTGTCCCCGAACCCCCGCCACTAAATATGCGGACATAAAATTTTTTTTTTTAAGGTTTGAGTGCCCCCCTTGAATTATTTTCTGGATCCGCCCCTGTTCCCTACTTCAATGTATTGTCCATAGTTTGCTTCTTTTGCAAGCCTTTTAGTCTATGTATCTTTCAATAACAGGATGAGTAACTTCTGCACGTAAAACATGCACTGTTAGAAGATGGTTTGTGCCTTGTTGTTGGAATTGATATTTTGAGTAAAAGAAAGTCTTGAATGTATCTTTCAATAACAAGATAAGTAACACTTGAATGTAAAGAGATTATACATACTGAGATTTTTATATATAAAACACTCTATCGACACTTTCTAATTGTAATATGAACAGGTTTTATCTAAAGACATGAGGAAATTGGTAACGTATCCATTTTGTTTTTGGGACCAGTTGAAACTTTACTGCTACTTAAATTTTAATGTTGTTTCATTAAGTACAAGGAGCTATGGATATTCTTTTAATTCTGTACATGTTCAATGAACAAAGAAGACATAGTGATAAAGTAATTCTATTGTATCTGTGATTGATTGAAAGATCGCTTGTTTCAAGTTCCTGATGCTCAAATTATAAAAGGATGGTTCTGTGACTTCACGCTGTTATATTACCCAGCATAGTGAAAAAGTAATTCTTTTGTATCTGTGATTAGTCTCTTTTAAGTTTTAACTAATGGAGAATCTGGACCAAGCCGTGATCAGAATTTTGTTGTTCATAACACTTCAATTACAGTTAACCTTTCTTAATTTCAGTTGTCTATAATGATCTCCTAGTCAGATAGTAATAACTAAATTATTGATAACATAATTCTTATGTAACTTTTAGTAATATAATTTGATCCTTCCTCAAATTTATAATTTAACCATGTAGTTATAATCAGGGCAAACGACCATTATATGCTGCAAAAAGCACATTAGCACTTAGCAGCACCAAGATTTGAACAAGAACAGTCAATCAAAATCATAATTGGCGTAAAACATATGAAGTAACAAACATGCAAATACAAATGCCATATGCCAAATTAGTGGGAATCACACGCATATAGGACAGCAGCTGTTCATTGGCTTTGAGTTATGCTTTGATGGCAATCATGTATCATCAAGAGAATAGATTATAAAGTTCTCTATCTTTGTAATTGTCTTGTTTTCGGTCTGAATTAGTACCAATTGCGCTTAATTTTAAGTCTTTAAAATTTATTGGCCTATAAAAAAAGGGTGGGATGGGAAAGAAGCTATTTTTATCAGATTTCTAAAGTTAGTAAATACTAGAATATGGTTTTCATATTGTCAAGCAACTCCTAGATGGACCAGCGGTAACTAAGGTCACTCAACCTATAATATCGATCAGTACAATTACACGGGACCAGAGCCTATGTTATTGAAGAGCTGAATAATTGGCGTCACAATTACACCACCCACAGAGCCACTGAATAATTCCTCGGTACATTTCACTTTAGCCAATTACTTATGCCATATTGATACAATTTTTGGAGATATAAAGTTAAAACAGAAGAAAGGAAGAGAAAGGTCATGAATTCTATCTCTCTAACTAAAAAAATTAACAAGCTAGCTATTAACATTTGCTAATAAAAAGAATATTAATACAATCTACCATAATGTATAATATGATTAAAAAAATGTCATATCTGTTGGCAGTAAAATTACATGTTTATCAGTAAAATATGTCAAAAAATCAGATCATATAAGCTGATCAAAATTTCAACAAGGATTCATAATTTAACAGTTTAAATTTTGAAAAATCAGATAAAAATTAACTTGAAATCAAGCACAAATCCAGGCACTCATTCTGTGACTGCAACATTCTGTCATTGACTCATTGATATTGATACATAAACAACCTGATCAATTCATAATAACCATTAACAGTTCAAAACATGAAAATTATATCAAAAAACAATCTGTCCTAAGCTCTCTTTCGCGCAAAACCTTTTTCTAATTGACGATTCCCACATACAGGAAAAGTTTTTCACTAAGCCATTTTTCGCCCCATGTCAAAACAAGACATCAAGACCCCCCCCTAGTGCATATTTTTAGAAATATAGAGGACCAAAATTCAAATAAAATTTTTAAAGATACCAAAATTGCTCATTCACAAAATTGTAGGGATCAATAGATTTAATGCTAACATGTAAAAGGGAATTGGATGGTTATACAGTTGAATTTTAAACAACAACACGGAATATAATTATAGATCTTATACCGTGCGTTATATATTTTTCTTGTGCTGTTTAAAATTCAACTGAATGTTATGTAATTTTCAAAATATTTTTATTGTTATAATTTATTAAAATTCTAATGAAAGAGTTTGAAAATAAAAGGTTGGACTTGAAATAAAGATATGGATGGGAACTGTGGGTTAGCACCTACAATATCACGCCACATTCAACATCTTGTCGGACTCTGGGTCCCACAAGACAGCTACTTTTGACAACTAATATACATTCCCATGAGATGTTCCCTTCAATAGAATCCGGACACGTGGCATACAACCTCGGGAACGCAGAAAAACACAAGCCTAACCCTAACTCACTTACTGTTGATTGCGTCATCACTGAAACATGGCACCCAACCAAATGTTCACTGGAATGGGCCCAGGTTGGCCCATTATAATAAGATTTAAAAATCGCCTTTTATTCTTGTTGTTGTGGGCTCCCCTACAATTGAACCTAACGAACTGAACGAGACAGGCCCAGTTATGGTAGGTAGGTAGGTACGTTTAGTGGTGAACTGGGATTGGTATCTTTTTTTCTCTGGTCTCTCGTCTCGTCTTTTTTTTTTTTTTCCTTAATCAAGAGATATTATTTAACAAAGATAATTCTGTTCGAGTTAATTTTTTTCTCTAAATATTTAACATATATGTATATCTAAGACTCAAATCTAAAATTTTAATTTAAAAACAATTTCATATTAATTAATCCTTGGATGATTTTTCTTCTCTCATTTCATTTCCTATTTTCCCTCAATATCGTAGTCCATGTCCCAAGGAGCATGACATCACAAATTAAATGTATCTATACACGTTCCTTTACGACTAACCATACGTGATTTTGATGTGAACTTCTAGCTAGGCCAGCTATTTAATTGTATCTGGAAGAATGGCAAGGTAATATGTTCAAAAGTTGAGATCTAACAAAAAATAAAGTTTGCCATTAATTCATTGTGAATTTAATATATTGTTTTATTATGCATGGTCCTAGCTATACGAGCGTAGATTTTCTTTCATTGGTGAGTAATATTTATTATCACATTCATTCATCTTATTCTTTATCTAATAATTACACTATAATTAATTAATTATAATATATGTTTGTTATACTATTGAAATCATTAATCTGTATGGATTTGTTAACGTGTACCTATTTACTTTTTAGAACGGGTATAATAAAAAACTTATTACGAATTTAATATATGAGTTCAATGTCAAGGTCTATTAAAAATTTAAATCGTGGACGGTTGAATATAACAGTAAAAAAAGATCTTGGACCCTTAACATAACAACCGTCATGAAAAGGTTGGTATAATGTGGTTGGAGATATTGGCCAAGAATATCAGAGAATATCTTCAACTGACTGGGAGGTACGTTCAATATAAATAAGGGATGATTTCAGAGAGAAAATGTACACATTACTCGTTCTCTCTTCTCTTTTTCATTCACACTATGCACACACCTCACCCCCTTGATTGAGTGTTGCTGGAGCATAGTGATCCTATTTCTGAAGGTATTTTTCTCACATAAATACTTTGAGAGAGAGTTGATCCAATATCAAAATTACCAGCAGCATAGCTGGACATCCTGCTTGTAAGAAATAGAACATTGGTGCCGTCTGTGGGAAGCATTAAATTTCAAATCCCACGTTCCCAATGGTAAATACTAGAAGTCACCAGACTCCATACCCATGTTCCAACGCAACGGAAAGAGGTGAACCACCTCTCGACAATCAGAATGTTGTTCGTTATGAAGTTGTGCATGTAAGTGATGCAGTTTCAGGTTCAGCTTCGTCTCCTGTTCTAGTGGGACAGGCAATCCCTGATGTAATCCCTGACGCTCGTCATATGAACCCAATGATCATGGAAAATCTTGAATCCGAGCCTGCTGCACATTTCATGAATAATGCCCAAAATTCGATCTTGGATCGAATAGAGAGTATAGAAAGAATATATTCCCTTCAAAGGCAAGAAGACATCAAAAATATCACACTTCAATTAGAGGAGCGTAATGCGGAGTGGAAGCGTGAAGAAGAACAACACATACAACGTATGAAGTATTGTCTTAGAAATATGGAGAATCCGGTCCGTAACGCGGATCATGGACAGCAGGACATCCATGTAGCCAGGATGGGACAAACCGCCAGGACCGTCATATTCTGGTTAATCGTCACGTGGATGTACACACAACTCCTGTTAATTTGGGAGGACCAGTTAGTCGATTTGAAATCAGGGGCTCATCTTGAGAATATTCGAAATGACAACCCTGTACATCAAGATAGTGAAAACATCATGCATGCACCAATAGCAGCCCCAACCCAGCCTGTCAATGCCGGGATGACAACTCAAGCCTGGATGATAGTTTAGAATCCCACCATGGAAGGTGTACCTCGAATGAGAACAGAAGGGGGAGTGTATCGAAGGAAGTACAGTAGAGGGCAACACAATAATAGTCCCTTTTCTGACGAGATTGTTAATGCCTGATACATGGAGGATTTCGATGGTTCTTTTTTATCAAAATATGATGGGAGCCAAGATCCACAAGTACACATCGATGAATTTCATATGCAGATGTGTGTGCGAGGAATTGATGAACCAATCATATCCCGCATTTTCGTTACTACCTTATTCGAGCCGGCCCAGACGTAGTTTCATACATTGCCACCACTGTCAATCAATAATTTTGAAGAGTTCGGTCAGATATTTTTGTTGAACTTCACAACTAGCAAAAAACAACCAAAATCTGAATTTGCATTGGCGAAAGTACAACAAAAACCTGGTGAGACATTACAAAGTTACTTGGATCGTTTCAAAGAAGTCGCGTTGCAAGTACATGGGCTAGAGGAAAAAGTCCATGTACACCTTATCTCTTCCAGGTTAAATGGATCATCTTGATTAGCAAAATCAATATATAAAGACTCGGTGAAATCACTGTTGGAATTTCGAGCTTGGTCTAAAAATTATTTAGAGTTGGAACAGATGAAGGTTGCTAACGCAACGGGTAGAGAAAAGGAAAGAAGTCTCAGAAGGAGAAGTTCGCTGATAAGGGGCAGGCAACATCAAGGAATTCCTAATCAAGGAAGAAATCTGGATGTTAAGTTCAGGCTAGGGAAATATGAAACAAAATACGAAAAATATACACCATTAAATGTATCCCGGTCACAGGTTTGGAGGGAGGTAGCTTTAACTGACATGAAGAAGGTGGAATGACCACGTCCATTGTATAACAAGGTCGGGGTAGACCAATCTCGGTTTTGTGAGTTTCACAATGGGCCAGGACATACCACTGATCAGTGTTGGGACCTTCAAGATGCAATTGAGATATTTGTCAGAGAAGGAAGGTTGAGGCAGTATGTAATAAAGACCCAGGGCCGGAAGAACAGGCGCAAAGGTTGATAAGTGCATCCTGGGAAGGAAAAAGAAGATAAGAAGAAGAAGCAGACCGATGATGATGAATTTCTAGAGCCGAAGTTTGAATGTAATGTTATCTCTAGAGCTCTAGGAGGAGGGGGAGATACAACTAACCAAAGGCGGAAATATCTGAAAAAAGTTCTTTCAGTGAGAGCGCAACCCAAGTTTAAAGAAAAAATTGGCAAACCAGAACTTCCTATCCTTTATTTCACAGAGGAGGATATGAAGGATGTGCTACCCGGTCATGAAGACGGTTTAGTGATTACTGGCACACTGGTAAATTGCCGAGTTAGAAGGATGTTCGTGGATAATGGCAGTTCGGGGGATATCATCCTCTAGAGTGCATTCAAGAAGATGAATTCAGATGAAGAGGATTTGAAGCCATGCAAGACGATGTTGATAAGCTTTAATGGAGGAAATACTAATCCAAAAGGTTCCATTAACCTTCGAATGACATTAGGAACTAAAGATGCATTTAACTCGGAAAGATTTACGTTTGTTGTGGCCGATTTTCCCTCACTATACAATGTTATCTTAGGAAGACCGACAATCCATAAATGGGATATGTTGATGTCTACTAAACATCAAAAGATAAAAATTGTAGGGAACAACAATGTGGTGGTGACAATTTGTGGAGACAAAAAAGAATCCCAGCAATGTTATTACAATACGGTCAAGGAAAGTGAAGGTGGTCCATCTTCACCACCCCGGATAAGACAAGGAGATCATATTAACCGGAAGATGGTTGAACGGCAACTGGGAAAATCAGTTAATATGGTAGAACTGGATATGAGAAAAGACTCCGACGAATGGAGACCAGAACCAGCCAGAGATGTAGAAGAATTGCAAATAGGAAACCAATCATGACAGATTACCAAGATCGGGAAGATGATCGACTCTGACGTCAAAGTCAAACTCATGGAGTGCCTCATGAGGAACCAGGATGTTTTTGCTTGGAAAGCATCAAAAATACTGAGGATAGATCCAAGTTTTTGTTGCCATAAATTATCGATGTACCCTAGATCAAAGCCGGTCTAGCAGAAAAAACAGAAACTTGGCCCTGATAGAACTCAAGCACTAACCACACACATCAAAGAGTTGTTGGAGGCCAGGTTTATACGAGAAATCCAGTACACTACTTGGTTATCCAACGTAGTAATGGTCTGGAAATCTAATGGCAAGTGGAGAGTGTGCATGGATTATACCGATTTGAACAAGATGTGTCCTAAAGATGCATATCTGATGCAAAATATTGATCAGCAGGTAGATAACTCATCCAGGTTCTGGTTGGTTACTATCGTTTATGGATGCTTACTCAGGATACAATCAGATCGCCATGTATCCAGCAGGTCAGGAGAAAAATAGCCTTTATAGCTGACAAAGCAAATTATTGTTATAATGTTATGCCCTTTGGGTTGAAAAACGCGGGGGCCACATACCAAAGGATGATGAATAAAGTCTTTGAGCGCCAACTCGGTCAGAACATCGAAGTCTACATCGATGATATGATTGTAAAAATAGCTACCATAAATGATCATATAAAAGGACTTGGAAGAAACGTTTAGCAAGTTAAGAGAATATAATATTTGCTTAAACCCGCTTAAATGCGCTTTCGGAGTTTCGGCCAAAAAATTATTGGGGTTCATGTTAACCCATAGAGGAATAGAAGCTAACCCGGATAAATGCAAGGCTGTGTTGGACATGCAATTTCCAAAAACCAAAAGAGGGATTCAGCAATTAACGGGAAGATTGGCCGGTTTAATGTGTTTCCTCCCGAAATCAGCAGAAAAGGCTCTTCCTTTTTTCAAACTACTAAAAAAGGAGGCTAGTGCCAGATGGAACCCGGATTGCGAGGCCGCGTTCATAGAAATTAAACAATGTTTGGCTTCACCACCTATATTATCGAAAACAGAACCCAGAGAGATACTAATACTATATTTATCAGTGGGAGAAGAAGCGGTTAGTGCGGTATTGGTAAGGGAAGCTCAGAAATTGCAAAAGCTTGTTTATTTTGTAAGTCGGGCTCTCCGAAATTTCGAGTTACGATACCAAAGGTTGGAGAATATGGCTTTTGCCCTGTTCGTAGCTGCGAAGAAACTTCGCCCTTACTTTCAAAGTCATACGATCATTGTCATAACTAATCAGCCAATCCGGCAAGTAATACACAAATCGGATCTAGCTGGGAGAATGATAAATTAGGTAATTCAATTGTCCGAGTTTGATCTGAGATACAAAGCCCGGCATGCCATTAAATCTCAAGCCCTGGTGGATTTTGTCATGGAATTAACACCAACTGAAGGAGATTCAAAAAATGTGTGGAAATTATATGTTGACGATTCGTCTAATACGAAAGGAAGCGGTGCTGGGATCATTATTGAAAACCCGGAAGGGGTGGCCATCGAGCAATCTCTCCATTTAAATTTTTCAACATCAAATAACTAGGCCGAGTATGAAGCATTGATAGTTGGGTTATTACAGGCGAAGGAGCAAGGAGCAAAGAGAATAAAAGTGTTCACTGATTCTCAGCTTGTCACAGCTCAGATCGAGGGGCGATATCAAGTGAAGGGGCCTTTGTTGGCTAAATATTTGAATAAAGTTAAAGAGATTATTGTTGATTTTGATGAGGTAATCGTGAGTCATATCCCCAGAGAAGAAAATTCACAGGCCGACATTTTGTCCAAATTGGCAAGTACTAAAAGACCGGGTAACCATAGGACAGTTATTCAACAAGAGATTTCCATACCAACGTGTGTCATGATAATCATGGCAGGAGAAGATTGGAGAAGGCCCATGATTGATTACTTGGAAAGGGGTATATTGCCGAATGATGTGACGGAGGCCAGAAAATTGGTACGCGATGCAGCTATGTACACAATTCTAAAGGATGAGTTGTACCACAAAGGATTGCACACCCCAATTTGTTTAAGCCCGGATCGAATCGAGTACGTGTTGACTAAGATACATGAAGGAATCAATGGTTAACACATGGGAGCTAAGGCCTTAGTGAGAAAGGCTCTCTGAGCCGGATATTATTGGCCGACAATGGAAGCTGATTCTGGAAGGCATGTCAAAACATGAGAAAGTTGTCAAAAGCATGCCAAGTTGCTATGGTCTCCCCCTGCCGAGTTGCAGTTTATCTCGGCCCCATGGCCTTTCTTTAAGTGGGGAATGAATCTATTAGGACCATTTAAACCAGCAGAAGGCCAACTGAAATGGTTGATAGTGACAGTGGATTATTTCACAAAATGGATCGAGGCGAAACCTCTCGCCACCATTACGTCGGCTCGAGTGCAACGATTATTTGAATGAAACATTATTTCTAGGTTTGGAATCCTAGGTGAAATTGTGACAGATAATGGAACTCAATTCATAGATAAACGATTTCAAGAGATGATGACCGGGTTGCAGATCAAGCATCACTTTGCTTCAGTCGAACACCCCCAATCCAATGGGCAAGCTGAAGCAGCAAATAAGGTGATCATAGAGGGTTTGAAAAAACGGATGCACGAAGCTGGTTCTAGTTGGGTGGAGCAATTATATTATGTTTTGTGGGGACATAGAACTACAGTTCAAACGTCTACCAAAGAAACTCCGTTTAGAATGGCTTACGGTTGCGAGGCGATGATACCAGTAGAAATTGGCCAACCATCGTGGAGAAGGAGGAAAGTACTCCAGGAGGGTGAAGAAAAGAATAATGAGGCATTGGCCATTGAACTGACTCTAGCAGATGAAATCTGGGTTAATGCACATTGCCCGGATTTATCAGCAAAACAACTATCAGCCGTAAAGTATAATAAGAAGGTCAAACCACGGTATTTTGAAACAGGCGACCTAGTTCTTCGAAGGGCTGATATTGGAAACAAAAATGCTAGAAAAGGAAAGTTGGCTGCCAATTGGGAAGGACTATACTGGGTTTCACAGGTACTCGGACACGAAGCTTATACTTTAGAAACCCTTGATGGAAAAACAATAAAACGAACTTGGAATGCCGATAAACTGAAAAAATATTACAGTTAAATTCGGATTCAATGTTCTGTTGACGGGAGCAATAAGCTGTGAGTACGACATAGTAAACACTTGTTTTCCTATTCAATAATGTAATTCATAATTCATGTGTTTCTCTTTTATTGAGAATATGAACCGAGGTACAATAAGTTTGTAACCCGGAATTCATATTGTTCTCTTTCATCGAGATCATGAGTTATTTTGTAATTCGTTCGAGAATCGTTTTATGAAATTATGAATAAAGAATACATATTCTCATCTTTATGATAAGATCGAAGATTTCTGTGAACAGTTACGTACAAGCTAATAACAACCTGTGCGTATATGATGCATCGTAATTATTGTTATCTTGGCAATGAACGACACACTATTTAAACCCTGATCAGGTTGAAATGTATGACTATTTAATGGAATTATAAATGTCTACATGTAGCATGTTAATCGCTGTCAGGATTAAACCCAGGTCAATTCGGGATGTATTACAGACAAAATAATTTGTACTATAAAATACTTGGTCATTGACCAAACGAATATTTATTCAGCATGCAAAAAAGAGTTACTTTTGGCCAAATAATTTGATACGAATTTGGGTTAGTACAGATTCATGCGTATTTAATCGAAAAAAATGCAAAAACGTGAATAAAAGAAATTGTGTGAATTACAGATGAAGCCGAGATCAACCCGGTAATAAAAATCCAATTACATTGTAAACCGGCATCCCAGCCCTTTGATATTGAAGTTGATCGGCAATGAGCTTGGTCTTCGGTAGCATCATCGTCTCCTTCCTTGTGGTCAGGATCTTCTTCTTCTGGCGCCATGGAGTCCTCACAAGGAGAAAGGGGCGGGATTAACTTACCATCACTGACAAAAGCTTTGAAATGCATTCTGGTCACATTGAGCTCAACTCCGGGATTCAAATAATGAATCTGCTCCAGTGTGTTGTTGAATGATCCTTCCACGGCCATTGATACTTGTGCGCGTATGTTTCCAGCTTCTATTTTTGAATCTGCCAACTTAGCTTCAGTCTGGTGCAATGTCTCTTGCGTTTTTCCCAACAGTGCGTTTAATTGGTGAAAATTTTTAGCACTGTCTTGGTTCTTTTTGCGAAGAGATTCCACACTAGATTTAAGCTTTGCGGCATCTTTTTGGAACAGCAGAAGCTCTTCCCGAGTCTTATTTGTCTCTTCCCTAGATGCTTGAAGTTCATCCCGGGTCCTTTTAAGTTCCTCCCAGGATGTTTCGAGTTCCTCACGGCTGTTATTCAGCTCATTAACAACGCGCTCAAATCTCTTGTTCATGGTTGCCAGACTCTGAATCAGAGATGCGCCTTTCAGAATACTCAGCTCTATGGTGCCAAGTTCTTCAATATCAGATTCAGAGAAGGGGACCGAAAGGTTTGGGTGCATGGATAGCGTGGAAGAAATCATCAGATAAACCCTTATCCCAAAGCGATTCAGGTGATAGCCCGGTAGCAGTGGAAGTTGGGTTGGGAGCAGGTTCATCAGTCGGCACTAAGGGAGTAGTTATTTTCGAGTCCGAGGCCCTTGGGATGGCAACAACTTTACCCTTTTTGGCTGCAGCCTTATCTTTATGGATAGGGGCCTTATCTTTTTGGACATCGAACAACTTCCATTTTCGCGGTCCTGGACCACTAGACATTGAACCCTTTTCCTTCTCTATGACTTGAATGAAAGAGGGAGCAAGCGGTCTTGGTGGTTGTTGAGACGCTTTGGTCCGCGGTTGTGTGAATGTACTTTTCGGAGCCGGCGACACAGTAGCGACAGTTTGTTTTTCCATTTCCGGAACTGCAAAATACAAGCAAAGGTTAGAACGCGATTATATAGAATAAATACAACAATAGACAAGATCATAATCGTTAATACGGATGGCCCGACACAGTATTTGCGGACAAAAGCAGCCATACTAGGAAGGCCATGAGCTTCTTTATAGGCAGCTATCCGTGTAACCGATGAAGCATTAGTGTCTGGTAAATCCATTTCCTCAAAACGATATGAGGATGGAGGAAAATCATGATGAACGCGGGACCAGTAGGGGGAAATTTTGACTCTACATCCCGGGAATCAGTTGAAGAAAGGAAAAATGGTTTTTGACCGGGTTCAACGACAACCTTGAGGTATTTGTTCTTAAAGTGTTTAAAAGAATCGGTATAAAGACGAAAGAGTTTTCGTTCATTACGGCCTCTGATGGAAGTCCATCCTTTCTTACTAGGAGGTTCTTTACCCGTCCTAGCAGTCTGGACATTGAAATAATAGAAGAAAAGAGGAACTGTACTAGGAATGTCTAGGAATGCACAAAAATGTTTGAAGGCTTGAATGAAGCCCCAACTATTTGGATGAAGTTGTGAAGGGGCTACATGAAGATGGTTTAGAACGTTCATTTGAAACTCGGAAAAGGGAAATCGTATTCCTATTCGAGTTATTATATCTTTATAGAAAAAGAAAAAAGAAGGGGAATTCCCTCCCCTTAGAGAACAGATAGGTTCATCCTTATCTGGGGGGCGCACAACAAAATTTTCTTGATTCCCGACCGGGAGGGCCGCAACATTTTCCGCATTAAGTTCGGATAGCCTTTGTAGTACTTCCCAAGTTACCCAGGGGAATTTAGCCATAGTGGAAGAGGATAGAGAACCGGGTTGTGAGTCGGAAGGCTGAGATTCGGTAACTTGTTTGGAAGATGGATCCATACACACCTACGTCAAACAAATAAAATTTAGTGAGAATGGCATACCTGAAGCAAGAACAATATTCTTATTGTTGAAATTGATGATGAACGGGATAGGAACAAGAACTGGGTTATGACAACAGGATCCAATAATAGAGTCAGCCATAGAGTCACAGCCAGAGTTGACAAGTAGAGCATTTTCATGAACACAGTCGAAGCATGGTTCAAACCTAGTTTCTACCATTGGATCTGAGGAAATGACGATATCATTGCGGGCTAGCAAAGAATTAGGGTTTTGTAGTTCCAAACACCCAGAAAGAGAAACAGGTCCAGGGACAGGTCCAGCCTCGGGAAGGCCTAAAGGGGTTCCAGTTTCAGAAGACTGCATTTGGCTTAGGGGTGTTTTCTTTTTCTTTTTGTTGTTAGTTCCACCAGTATATGGACGCAACAAAGCTTTTTCCCTTTCTTCTTGAGAAAGGGGTAAACCAAATAGCCAATACCCAACCTTAGGGGGAATGGTTCGGTCTAATCTACGTTCTTCCCCAGGATTATTCATAACTAATGCAGAAGTAAGGAATGTTGTGAGAGATGAAGAATCAGAATATGGGCAACAAGAAGAGGAAAATGACTAAAGAACAGAGCGATTTTCCTTCAAAAAGAGTAAAACATAAACAATGAAAAAAGATGGCAACGGACTCAACACAAATAAGCTATAGTCAAAATAAAACAAAAGCAAGAAGTCTGGTGGTAATGAAGGATACCTGAGTTGCAAAGGTGTTTGGAAGTATAGGAGACGTAACAAGTAGACAGAAAGATTCAAAGAACGTGAAGGAGTTTTGGGGGAAGAAGCAATGTGAGCAACATAATATAGAGGCAGAGGCAAAAAAGGTATATATAAGCGCCAGCAAGAAATAAAGGTAACTGTTGGGTAGTATGAAATGATTCGACGCCATTGAATGGTTGTATAAGCATAACCGTCAGATGAGGATGAATCGTCATGTCTGGGGGTAGGATGGTCTATTCAATTTCAAATTTCATAATTAGCGCTCAGTATGACATGATAGAATATTTAATGCGTGTGCGCATTAAACGTGCGTGTTTGCAATAAGGGCTATGATGAGATATAAACAGCAAAGTCAAATGACTTTAATACATATATTATTTATATGGATCTGTGATTAACCAAATCTGAGGGGCAATGTATATAAATGTTGTACCGACCCTTTGGGAGACTAGGATATGGATAGTCACAGATCCATATAAATACAATCCGGCCATCCTCCGAGATGTAAATGGTGTACCAGCCCTCCGGGATAGAAATGGTTTACAAATCAAAACGGTAAGAAGATGCCTCAGGTGACAATGAAGTTAATATAGGAATATCGATGAATAAAGCCGGGATGATATGTAAAGTTCCTAAGAAAGTAGCCAAGATCGAAGAGTGACGAGAGGTTTCCTGGGTTTGATAAGGAGAAGAAATAACTTGATGCCGAGGTGCATCATGTTGCTGCCTATATGAAGATCTTGGCGGAAGATGAACCAGAGAAATACCAGTCATATTTCAGTGAATATATCAAGCGTGGAATTGAATACAAGAGGTATTATTTGAAGAAACTTACTTATGAGAAGAGGAAGGCTAAGTTGACGGAGGGTGCTTCCAAAATTTGAACCGGGTTGCTTCCGAAATTTGAACTGGGTTAAAATCTCAAGTTGTGAGAGATCTTGAGGGTAAAGCCCAAGTAAGGGTTAAAAACTCAAAGTGATTGCTTAAGGGTAAAACCTGACTGGTTAAAACCTTCTGCTAATGAAACTTAGGCAAAGCCGAATAAAAATCTGAAAATCGAGATACTTAAATCTGGGTTTGGTTAGAGTAAAGGATAGCGTGCACAATCAAAGTTTGGCATAAAGAAGTATCACCTAGTACATCCCGGTTGCCTAGGAAGCTAGACAACCGGGCTGGGGGGCAACTGTTACGGATTTAATATATGGGCTCAATGTCAATGCCCATTAAGAATTTAAATCGTGGACTGTTAAATATAACAGAAGGAAAAAATCGTGAACCCTTAACATAATAACTGCCATGAAGATGTTGGTATAATGTGGTTGGAGATATTGGCCAAGAATATCAAAGAACATCTTCAACTGACTGGGAGGTAAGTTCAATATAAATAAGGGATGATTTCAGAGGAAAAAGGTACACATTACTCGTTCTCTCTTCTCTTTTCCATTCACACTATGCACACACCTCACCCCCCTTGATTGAGTGTTGTTGGAGCCTAGGAAGCATCGACACGGCAAAAACAGGGGAGAATCGGGTTCGACACGCTCTGACACGGCGACACGCTCCGACATGGTGTCCAACACGCGGTCAATGACGCCGACACGTTGACCACTTCCGACACGCGAATTTGACCATGTCCAACACGGTCAAAGGGCATTGCTGGAAAAAAATAAATTTTTTTACCTCAAGATATACTTCTGAACTTCACACGACCTTCATTCTTCACAGTTTCTCCCTTCTCGCGCCTCTCTTCTTCACGCCGTTTGCTTCTCTCTTTGCTCCGCTGTCGTTCGCGTCTCGTCGTCACCGTTCGCGTCTCACCGTCGTCGTTCGTGGTCCAGCACAGCTTGCACCTTCTCTCTTTCTATTTGCTTCACAGCTTACACCTTCTCTCTTTTGATTTGAACCCAGCAGTCCAACGCAACACCCAAACGGACTTAATACAGTTACGGACACGGACATCACTCACAAGGTAAAAGTGTAAAACCATTAATCTATTTGGTTCTGAATTTTTTAGGTTTTTTTAAAAAAAATCATTAATCTGGACCAGAGTTTAAAAGGTATTAATATTATATTAGGGAATATTTGCTTATGTGGTGTTAATATTATACTGAAAGGTCCTTTTTTTTTAGGATTTGCTTATCTCTGGTACTCTTTCACATTTAAGTATAAACTGAAAGGTTATATTATACTAGGGAATATTTTCTGTAAAGAATAAGCAAATTCTTTTTATGATTCACGGCAAGGAAATTGAACTTTCTGCTCAAAAGTTACGTGGGCCTTAAAACTTCCAATATAATTAAAATAATAAATTAGGCCCGTGTTTTATTTCCTTGTTAGATAGTAGTACTTGTTTTTATGAGAAATAATTGTAGAACGGGGAGGTATCCTTCTCAATATATACAATAGAATTGAGTTCCAATTGCATGCTAGAAATATTAGTAGAAACAAAATGCTGTAGTATGCTGCATGTGATTAGCATTGGTAAATAAAGTCAATTTATGTTTTTTTTAGATTGATATTTTTAAGTAATCATAGATTCATATCAATTGTCAACTAATTCCATATTTTTTTTAATACCTGATAATTTTATATATGTTTGGAACTGAACCTTATAGTTTGTGCACCTATAAACAATTAAATATTTTGTTTTGAAGATTGAAATGTAGGCTCTGAATTTTTTTTGGTTACATTGATGGGTATTATTAGTTTAGTGTAATTTTTTTTGTTAAATTATTGAATATTAAATGAAATATACACTATATAAATTAAAAATATTATTTAATATTAAAACGTGTCCCAACGTATTGAAATCTATAGTTTTTTAAGATTGACGTGCCGGAGAGTCGAGTCGTGTCGTGTCGCGTGTAGCGTGTCAGTGTCGGTGCTACCTAGGCTGGAGCATAGTGATCCTATTTCTAAAGGTATTTTTCTCACATAAATACTTTGAGAAAGAGAGTTGATCCAATATCAAAATTACCAACAACATAACTGGACATCCTGTTCGTTAGAAATAGAACAAAACTAAAATGAGATACTCTTAAAAAAATTTGATGTGCTGGGAGAGCGAGTGGTTGACTTGGCAAAGTTCAGGTCATGAAACTAGTTAAATCAACACTGAGGAACTTTTCATGCTCTTTCTATCAATGGTCAATGCGAAACCTACGTTGTGTTTGACAAGTATATGAAGTGCCATATCTTATATAGCGGTGGATTCTTTTGTGATTTAGATGGGATGTAGAAGAACTGACTTTGATTTACTATAATATGTTGCCGGTGGAATTTCCATTCTGGTTTCTTTTTGGTATCTGTTTAATGGTTTTATGTGGGATTTAGATATCTTGCTGTGACGCTTCAAGTAGGCTGCAGTTTTTTTAATTTGATTTTTAGCAGCTACTGAATCTACTGATTTATGGCATGTTTTGTCATGTACCATGGGAGTTGTAGTTTTGCTCATGTAAAAGGGATGATATCAGGAAGGGATCCAAAAAAACCATCAAAGAGAAGACTAGATTTTTTTATTTTTATTTTTATTTTAATTATTTAAATATCTAACTTCTAATAAATGAATATTTAATAAAAAATGACTTTTATAATTAAAATTATTTATTAGTTATATATATAAAATTTAAAGTAATTTTTATTTTAAATGATACAAGAATCAATGGTGGATCTAGGAGCTTGAGTTAGGGGGAAAAATCTATTAGAAAATAAATTTTAAGATAAAGACATAAATAAAGATATAAGAAGAATGAGAAAATGGAATGGTGGATTCAAACACATAAAATATGAGATATAAAATATACAAATTTAAGAAAAATATGTGTGATTTTATTAAAATTAGGGGATGTATTTATCCTCATATGAGAATTGGTTAGGGGTTAAAACACATAAAATTAGTGGGTGCAATACATAAAATTTAAAATGAGGGATCATTTGTCCACCCTCAATTGTGAATAAGTCTACCATTGACAAGAATGAAACACATGTCTTTGTGTCTTTATAGCTCGTACTAATTTTTTGTTTCAAGTTTTGAAAAACTTTTGGTCTCAAAAGTACAATAAAAATCAAATAGAACTCAACAATAAAGGAGATATCACTTTTGGTAACAGTTTATTATCTCTCTTTTTCTAGACCATTTCTTGAAAAACACACTCAACAATCTTCCCATGATTAAACCAAAATAAAACAAGCCATGTACAAATGAGGAATAAAAAATCTTGAACAAATTTTGGTTTAAATGTTTATTTTATTATTTTACCCCGTCAACTAAAACTAGAACCACTTAATGTTGTAATCCATCACTAATCATTCTTCACTCTTTCATTTATGCAGTTATATTAACAAATGATATCTAAAATTAAAATCAGTTGTTTTCTTTTTCTAAAATATAATTTTGTTCGTATTGTTTCCTTATTTTCATAGTCTTAAATTTTTATGTATTAACTACTAATTAATATGCATAATTTGATAGTTGTAAATTTGTTTTTATTTTCTTTCATATTTCTTAAAATTTCTCTTTTATTTCATCTTTATTGTAAATAACTATTATGATATTTATATTTGTTAATGAATGTATTGGATAAAATAGATTTTTTAACCCTTTTAATCATCAACATCGTAAACTAGCTATTGTTATTTAGAAAGAACAACATCTTTTTAAATTTAAGATTTCACACTATCCCACTATTTTCTTAAATAAATAAGTATTACTTAAATATTATCATTTTAAAAATCCCAACTATCTCACTATTTCCTTTTATTTTATTTTATTCCAAAAAACTTGAATTTTTTTTAAAGAAATATAAGAATTATAAAATAAATATACAATAATATCTGTGTTTTTTTATAATTTATATACATTATAATATAATAGAAATACAGACACACATACACGATAACAATTGTGTTTCCGCTAGTAATAAATAAAAGTCATCAAATTTATAACAATAACATTTATAATATATATATATATATATATATATATACATGTTTATAATATAATGTTAATAATAATTAATGTGAATAGTTAGATATATAGATAGATAATGAGATTTATAATAATACACAAAACATAATTAGCCTAATTAATAACAATTGATGGAAAGACAAATATCATTTTTATCAGATCTATTAATCACTCCATCTATTCAAAATAAATATGGATTTTTAAAAAATGTCTCAAAATGTCATATTAACTTTTCAATATATTATTAATTTCTTTTTTGAATTTCACCCCTAATAACTTTCACTTTAATTTTTCAATATAATATTAATATTATTCTCTTTCATCTATTTAATAATGTTAATTTTATAAAATTACTATTCTTTTTTTTTATCTATTTATTAGTTTTTTATATGTAAAATATCATAGAATAACACTTATTTTAAGACAAAACAAGTAATATATATTTTTGACTTTTAGTAGCTTGCACCTTTTCACTTAGAGAAAAAAATCATCTTTCTCAAATTTAAACGCGAATAAATTGAAGGACAGCTATATAATTTTTATTTAAATGCAAATAATTTGAAATCTCATTTTCTCTCTACCACGAAAACAAGCTTGTTGTTGCACATCCACTCCGAAAAAGGCTCTGGGTCAGCAAGCGTCGATTTTTATAATCTGAAATTTGGATGAATTTGGCCTTGTCTTCTAAAGAAAAGATTCAGGATCTGCAACACGTTTTTAATAATGCTACTCTTCATATAAGCAAGCTTTCCGTGCAGATTAGATCCCAAGTGAAAAGGATAAATTTTGGCTTGCAGAATCACGGCTCTTGCTAGCATGAAAGTTAAAGCATCAAAATAGATTATGCCAATTGAAATGAAGACTATAACAATGTGAATTAGTGATTCGATAAGAAATTGGGATGTGAAGAAGACACAACGCTTAAAGCAACAAGGGTTCGCCAAACTTTCATGCGCAAAGGAGGTGAATAAAGCGTACGTACGTTAATGGAATGTGGGGGAAGATAACGTCCGAAAGAGAAATTAGAGATTTTAATTATTTGCATTAAAAAAAGTAACATGGGGAAGAGAAATTTGGAATTTTTATTATTTGTATTTAAAAATGGTAAAATCAAAATTACTTAACAATACTTTAATTCATGCCGATGTAAAATAAAGGAAGAAAGGTTAAATATTTACTCAACAGTACGATTTGAGTCCAAGTGAAAAAGTATATACAAACTGCTAAAATACATTTTCTAATTTTTTTTATGGATCTATGTTAGCAGTCTTATATATATATATATATATATATATATATATATATATATATATATATTGTTAGATTATAATTACTGACAACATAAATGAATAAAAAGATTAGTACATAATATATTATATTGATTTTTTTTTTTTACTAAAAGCAGTATATATATGTGAGAAAGGCTCAACAATATTTTTTATTAATAATAAACGAAAACAAGGTTATACCACAAGATTTGGTTGACCCGTTCAATCCATACAAAAGAACCGGTCCACAAATAACATTGTAAAACAATAAAATATGTAACTCCAATTCATGAATTATGACTATACCAATCTACTAGACATCATATACAAATTAAATGACATGTAGCAAATTTCCATCTACATCCATTATGTCGTTTCT
>CM023944.1:27853646-27866361 GCA_013407115.1 Glycine latifolia | reverse complement strand
TCTCTCTCTCTCTCTCTCTCTCTCTCTCTCTCTCTCTCTCTCTCTCTCTATATATATATATATATATATATATATATATATATATATATTATTGATTAGTATATATAATATATACTTAAAAAAGTTCGAGGGAGGGGGGCTAAACCCCTGTGTGCCCCGTATATTTGTCCCGAATGATACCCCTTGTTATCACCTTATATATGAATAAATGCTTTGCTGATAAATAAATAGAAAAATTATGTTCAATTTAGTTTTGATGATGTCATGTAATTGTAAAGTAAAATTGTAATAGCTTAGGAACTATGCTTGCTTGGTTTTCTATTTTGTTGCATGATTGTGTGTGATGCATATTTGATAGAAATTCATTGATGTTAGGCTCACCTAAGCACCCTTGATAGTAAAATTGATGTAGTCATTAATAACTTAGGTTTTGAATCAAGTTGAAACAATTATTTAAAATTCTAAATTTTAAAATGAAGAACAAAATAATCGATTAATTAGTAGAACAAAATAATAGATTATTTAGTGCTTTGTTTTTCAGACTTTGCAAATGTGTGCAAATAATTGATTATATACTTAAGATAATCGTTTATTTCAACCTTGAGTGAATTTCTGATTCGTAGATAATCAATTATCTTAAAAGAATGATTATCATGTTCTAGTTTATGCTCAAGAAACCAAATGATCAAATTAATCGATTATCCCAAGAAATAAATAATTAAACTTGTTTGTGGGCTATATAAACAAACTTGTGAGCACATTTTTCATAAGATTACTCTTATTATGACTAAGTGAGTATTTCAATTGAAGAGTATTTCATTTGAAGAGTATTATGAGCTATTATCTCATCACCTTAAAGATTCAAAAGCATGAAACAAGAGTTCTTAACTTGAAGATTAATGGATCTTTCAAAGTGGTGCTAAAGGAAGTCTTCATTAAAGAAATAAGATAAGTACTTAAATTTTAATATTCATATCACTCTTAGGTGAAATATTTCCTTTTTTTTGTGTTTGATCTTTGAGTTAGGTTCTCAAAGGGTTTATGTAGTAGGGTTCTACATAGATTTGGGTAGTTCTTGTAGGTTTAAGAACTAAAAGCATATTGATAAATCAATATTTGACTGTATTTAAACCCCATTTTTTGTCCCATTTTATCTTGTTTTGACTTTATTTTGTTACAAGAGCTTATAGGTATGTATTAAGTGTGAAATGTTGAGCAAGGAAGTTGATGAGTTGATAAAAAAGCCAAAAGAGAGGAGAAAATAGGAAGATATGAACATCTTCAAAGAGTACGGCCCATGCTAATTACAGCATGACTAGTGCTATACCAGCAGGCCATGCTATAATCAGCAAGAGTCGTGCTCTTTGAAGATAATCAAAACTTCCTATTTTGTAATCTCTTTTGCTTTTTTCCCAATTTATCAGCTATCCCTTGCTCAATGGTTCACACTTAACACATACCTATAAGCTCTAATAACAAAATGAAGTCAAAACAAGATAAAATTGGACAAAAATTGGGGTTTAAACACAATCAAATAATAGTTTATCAACCACCCTACACTTAAGTATTGCTTTCCCTAAAGAAATTATTCTAAATTAAAGACTGACATAGTTTTCTATTAAATCAAGAAATCGTTTACAGAGAGCCCCTCTATTTATTATGAACAAAAATAAGAACCATGAATGAACACAAAACTACAATCATAAGATAAGTTCAACAAAATTCCATTAGGCTTTCAATTTTTATAAACATGTTTAGTTTCACAATGCAAAATATACTAATTTCACCACTCTTAGTGTTTCATAGGACAGAGACAAGTCACTCATATCATAGCTCAAGAAGCACACACTTAGTTTATTTATCAATCAGCTCAACCCAAGCAGAAATTCTACCATGAATGACAGTGAGGCATCATAAGGTGTAATGGGGCCAAGATGCAATGAAAGGTGGGTACTGAAGGATCAGGACAATGAAGGGCTTTAAAAAACAACCTGTACTCAGTGACACACTACTCAAGGGGAAAGCTTTTATTTTCTGCATTCAACACATCCCATAACTCATTCTTTGGAAAACCACGCTTCTCCTTCTGCTTAAAGGCATCCAATTTGACATAGTTTAGAGCTGTAGATGGGTTCTTCATTGTGCCTATGAGCCTCGGGAATTTCTTCAGATGAAGAACAAGATCTTCAGGCGGTAGGTCATGGAATTGCATTCTCTCAATCATGTTGATTAGTCCATGCCTCAGCTCACAATTTTGGTCCCCAAAGTCAGGGAGCACAATACTAGTAGTGATTCCTACCATGGGGGTGAGATAGTCTTGCAAGGTGTGCCACGGTGGGTCAGCCTCAGTGTCTATGTTCCTATTGTTACCTCTATTTGTTTCACCCATCCTTCTTCACCTTGTGTTAGCATTGTTCCTGTGACAAGCTCTTTCGATCTTAGGATTATGCTTAGGAATTTCAACCTTATGAGATCGAGTTAGCATAATCTATCCACACAAAAAGAAGGATCAAAACACAACTGGTAGAAAAAAGAAAAAATTAAAGTTAAATTGCAATAAAAATTCAAAATTTACATTAAGATAAAATAGAACAAAACTAATATAAATAAATAAAAAAATACGAACAAAAATTATTTAATCACACAAAACAAATTATCTGGGAACTTCGCAAGCAATACCCAAAACGATGCCATAAACTTGATGTGTAAAATCATGTTGCAGAAGGGATAGTAACCCTACACAGTAGTATTGTGGACTCAAAAGTTTGGATAACATACCCTAGAAATCAGCTGCGTTCCTAAATAATTCAAAATATATGAACTAAATAATTTTGGGGGATTTAATATTGAGTTTGGGGCTTGTTTATCAATTACGTCAAATAAATAACATAAGCTAGGCAATAGTTTCTAAGAGAGAAATGTATGAGTAGATATAAACCCAAATTATGAGTTCGTATGTACCTGTTTTCCCTAATTTCTATTATAGTTGAGAACCCTCGGTTATCAATTAATCGTCTAATACTTATTAATTTAATTGTCAGCCTATGGTTAAGGTCTAAAAATACTCTTCCCCCTAAACTAATCCTCTATTGGTCATTTGGGATTTAATTTAGGGTTAAGGATGAATTACAAAGAGGTTTATAAAAAAGGGATTCATGCGTGTTAGTGATCATATACTCTTAAGTAATTTACCTGTAGAATGATATGGTTTATAAAACTTGCATGATCAAACTAGTGGCATGAACTTTCTTATTTACAAACCTCTTTATCATTCATCCTTAACCCTAAGTTGAATTCCTAAATGACCAATTGAGAATTAATTTAGGAGGATAGAGTATATTTAGACCTTGACAATAAGCTGATAATTAAATTAAGAGATAATTGATAATTAATCAATAATTTAGGATTCTTAATTAAAATTGGAATTAGGGGAAAATGGGTACATACGGTTCATAATCCGAGTTTGTTTTTACTTATACTTTTCTCTCTTAGAAACTGTTGTCTAACTTAATTTTTTTCTCTTTGACGTAATTGATTAACAATCCCCAAACTCAAGATAAAATTCCCAAAATTTTTAGTTTATGTAATTTGAATTATTTAGGAACACAACTGGTCTCTAGAATACGATATTTGAACTTTTGAGTCCATGATACTACTGCATAGGTTCACTTGTCCTTGTGTGAGCACATATTTTACGCATCAAGTTCTTGGTGGCATTGCTGAAGACTAGTTGCAAAGTTCTCAGATAATTTCAATTTAAATTAATTAAATAATTTTTTGTTCATAATATTTTTTGATTTCTTGTCTATAATTTTTTTTTTGCCTTTCAATTTTATTGGTTGCTTTGTCTTCACTCTCAAAATTTTTTTTCCATTACCTGTTTATGCTAACTCAATCTCAGAGGACCAAAATTCTTAAGTATGACCTTGAGATTGAACAACGCTTACATTAATAGGAGAAGGATGGTTGAAGCAAATGTTGGAAACAATGGAGGCAATGGAGGTAATGAGGCTGACCCACAAGATCACACTTTGCAGGACTATCTCACCCCCATGGTGGGAGTCACATCCAATATTGTACTTCCGATTATGGTGGAGCAAAACTCAAAGTTGAGGCATGGGCTGATCAACTTGATTGAGAGGATGCAAATCCATGGCCTGCCATCTGAAGATCATGTTCTTCATCTTAAGAAATTCTTAAGACTCACAAATACAATAAGGATCCTAACTAATGCTCCTAACTACATCAAATTGGCTTCTTTTCTATTCTCATTGGTGCGGAAGGCTAAAGATTGGCTACATGACTTGCCAGATCAGAGCATTACCAATTGGGACCAGTGCTCAACACAATTTTTGCAAAGATTCTTTCCAGTGGCAAAGTTTGAGATGTTAATAAGAGAAATTGAGAATTTTGCCCAATGTGAGACATAATCCTTATCTAAAGCCTGAGAGTGATTCAAGGGATTGTAGAAGAGTTGCCCACACCACGGGTACTCACCACAGAAGCTAGTCCACATCTTTTATGGTAGACTATCACAACACAACATGCCTTATCTAGATGTTGCTGCAAGGGGAAACCTCATGCAAAAGATGACTAATGTAGCAGTGGACATTATTAAAGCCATGGCTTCCAATGCCTATAATGGTACTAGTGACAAAAGGTTCCTAAAAAGGTCTATGGGAGTTTACCAAGTGAAGGTCAACTCATACAGCTCAGCTTTTAACCAAAATTGGATATTTTGTCTTAACTGATGGAGACATTGATGAAGGCTTAAACTCAGAGGATGACACATATTTCCCCACCCCCTGTTTGTGACCTGTGTAGAAAGACCACCCCAAATTTTCTTGGAAGGGGAAGAGGGACCATAGGCAAGGTCAGAATCAGAACCAGAATGTGTACAAGCCTCTTCACCTGCAGAGTCAAAATTAGAACCCTTACAAAGGTCCTCAATATCAGAATCAAAGGACTAGGCAAGAGGAGAAGAAACCCACCTTGCAGGAAATGATGATGGAGCACATGACTAAGAGTGATGAAAGGTTCAAAACCTTGGAATCCACATTGTCAAACCTTGTTACTCTTATGTCCTAGAGAGCTTAAGGTGCTCTACCTTCATAGACTGAGCTCTACCCCAAGGAGGACTTGAAGGTGGTGAGCACTAAGAGTGGGAAGCCACATGCAAAGTACAAGAAGAAGGAGAACATAGCTTTTCTAGAGAAGGAAAATGAGGCTCCCACTGAAGAAAGTCTAACAATGGACAAAAAAGCTCTTACTAAGAGAAGTTTAGAGACAAGGAAAGAAAAGGAGGTACTAACACCTCCTTAAGTAAATATTACATATTGACATTAGGAATGCTGATAAACAATTTTCTAAAATTTTAGAAATGCTTAAACAATTACATATCAACATTCCCTTTAATGAGGCTATTGGTCAAATTCCCAAATATGAAAATTGTTAAAGGAAATTGTTTCCAACAAAAAGAAATTGACAAAACTTGAGAAAATAGGCCTTGCTGAGGAGTGTTCTGATGTTGTACTGAGAAAGATGTCCTCTAAGCTTAAGGACCCTAGGAGTTTTACCCTCTCTTGTACTATAGGAAACTCTTACTTAAAGAAATGTCTGTGTGTTTTAGAGGCAAGAATCAATTTAATGCCTTGCTCAATTTGTAAGAAAATAGGCATGAGAGAAACATAACCAACAAACATCACCTTGTAGCTTATTGGTAGGTCTATTGTCTATTCCAAGGGTGAAGTTGAAGATGTATCAGTTAAGGTAGACAAGTTCATCTTTCTAGCTGATTTTGTAGTGCTAGACATGGAAGAAGATGAGGACATCCCAATCATATTGGGGCGTCCATTCATGAATACTTGTGACATGATAATATAGGTTAGGCAAGGAAAGATCACTCTAAGGATAGGTGAAGAGTAACTTGTTTTTAAATTATTTGATAATGTGAAAAAGTCTACCTTTTTTTCGATGTAATTTCATTAAGGAAGAGATCCCACTGATGCTTTGGTGAAAACCTCATTCCCAAGTGTGGGAATGGATGACCCCTTAGAAAGAGTTCTTATTGATGATGACTTGGAATGAGATTTTAGTAGTGATGAGGAGTATATATTGATGTTCCTCCAAGCTTAGAGTAATGCCAAACCGATCAGAAATCAAAGGTTTGAAGATTTGGAAAGACGTAGCAGGACAAAGCCTAAACGCTCCATTGAGAAACCTCTTGTGTTGGAGTTGACATCACTTCCTTCCAATTTAAAATATGTTTTTCTTGACCCCCACCCCTTTTTCTTTGCCAATTTTTATTGCTACAAGTTTGTAGGATATAAAAGAGGAGAAACTTTTAAGGGTCTTTATGGACAACAATGAGGTCTTTGGGTGGACCATCCATGACATTAAGGGTATTGACCTTACAATGTGCATCCATAGGATTCACATGGAGAAGGGAAAGGAACCCAAGGAGTTATCTTAGAGGAGACTCAACTACAACATTATAGAGATTGTGAAGGAAGAGGTGCTCAAACTATTGGATGCAGACATCATTTACCCCATCTTTGATAGTGAATGGGTAAGTCCAGTCCAATGTGTCCCTAAGAAGGGGCCATTATTGTCATGGAGAATGATCTAAAATATCTCATAGCAATAAGAAAGACTATCGGGTGATAGATGTGTATTGACTATAGGAAACTAAATAAAGCCACCCGGAAGGACTACTTCCCTCTTCCCTTTATGGATTTTGAAAAATTATCTGGTCTTGCATTTTATCGTTGTCTTGATGGGTATTCCGACTAACTGCAATGCATTTGGCTGACAAGGATCAACACAAAACCACTTTTACATGCCCTTACTAGACATTTTCACATAGACAAATGACTAATGGTTTGTGTAATACTCCTCCAACTTTTCAAAGGTACATGATGACAATTTTCTCTGACTTGATTGAAAACCATATTGAAATTTTTATGGATAACATTTCTTTTTTCGATCAATCTTTTGATGCTTGTTTGAAAAATCTAGATGTTGTTTTGAAAGGATACAAGGAGATTAGACTGGTCTTAAATTGGGAAAAGTGTCATTTTCCTGTTGAACTTGAGCATAGAGCCATGTGGGCTATGAAGTTTCTAAACTTTGATTATGAGCTTACAAGTAGTAACAGGTTGCAACAATTGAATGAGCTAGATGAGTTGAGACTCAGTGCCAATAAGAATGCATGATACATAGAATATGTACTCACACAAGGGAAACTAAATCCTATGCAGTAGTATTATGGACTCGAAATTTCATATATCATTCCCTAGAGACTAGTTGTGTTCCTAAAAAATTCAAATTATATAAACTAAATAATTTAGGTGATTTTATCTCTAGTTTGGAGATTGTTTATCAATTATGTCAAAGAGAAGAAAATTAAGTCAGAAAATAGTTTCTAAGAGGGAAAACTATGTGTAAAAACAAACCCAAATTATGAATTTGCACATAGTTGTTTTTTCCTAATTCCAATTTTAATTAAGAATACTAAGTTATCGATTAATTGTCAATTACCTCTTAAGTTAATTCTCAATTGGTCATTTGGGAATTCAATTTAGGGTTAAGGATGAATGACAAAGAGGTTTGTAAAAAGGGAGGTTCATGCCACCAATTTGATCATTCAAGTTTTATGAACCCTAACATTCTACAGGTTAGTTAATTATGAATAGGTCACTAACACATAATCAACTATAAATTAGAGTGATCAATTCCAATATAAAAGATAGAACGGCAAAACAACACAATTAACTGAATAACACAAAAAAAAAACTCAATTAAAATAGGGAATTGGAGTAAATTGGTATAATATGAGCTTTATGGGTTTATCCAACTATGGTCACACTATAGCCAAACAACATACAAAATAACATTAAGAATAAAAGAGATAAAAAAAAACTTTTACCGAATAGGACCCTAATTGTTTCCGACATTGTTCTCTCACACATAAACCTTTGTTGTTCAAAAACAATAAACAACTCTCCACATGGGCCGTGTTGAGTTAGCATGGGTCGTGCTGAGGGCCACATGTATTTCTTTAAGAATTTGTAATACTAATTCTCAATTTTCTCCTAGAGCAACACAAGTTGTGCTTGGATGTATGACGTTGATTCCTAATTCTGGCTCTAGAGTAGCACAACCATGCTTGAATGCATAATGCTAATTGAGAATTTTCTTGAAAGATTAGCATGGTCATTCTGGAATAGCATGGCCTGGACATACAGCACAGGCCATGCTCTTTGAGGATGTGCAAAATTTCCTTTTCTCTTTTATTTTGGCTTTTTCTTTGAATTTATCAGCTTTCCTACTCAGTTATTCACACTTAACACACCCATAAGCTCTGACAACAAAATGAAGCTAAAACAAGATGAAATTGGACAAAAAATGGGGTTCAAACATAGTCAAATAACGATTTATCAACCACCCTATACTTAAGCATTGCTTGTTCTCAAGCAATTATTTGAAATTAAAGACTGACACAGTTTTCTTATGACATCAACCGTTTACAAAGAACCCGTCAAGTTATTATGAACACAAGATAAAGAACCAGCATGAACAAACAATCACAATCACAAGTCATGTTCCACAGAATTCCATTAGGCTTCCTTTGTTTATCAACATGTTTAGTTTCACAATGAGCAACAGATCACTCATCTCATCACTCTCAGTGTTTCATGGGATAGAGACGAACCACTTATATTACAAGTCAAGAAGCACAAACATTTAGTTTATTTATCAATCAACTCAACCTAAGCAAAATTCTAGCATGCTTGACAATGAGGCATCACAAGGTTTAATAGGGGTTAAGGTGCAATCAAAGGTGGGTACTAAAAAAAATAGGATAAAGAAGGGCTCCAAGAATCAACTTGTACTTAGTGACAACATACTTAAGAGAGACACTTTCATTTTTTTTTTCATTTAACATATCCCAAAACTCATTCTCTAGAAACCATGATTCTCTTTATGCTTGTTCAACAAAACTTTTATTATTTTTTAAGGCCTTTTGGTTGCCTTATTTTTACTTTTATTATTGAAAGAGAAACATCATAGGATAAATCATTCTTCTACCCAAAAATTGGCATTCAATTGTGCCCCTTATATTTTTTAACTCACCAAGTACCAAACATCAGACTTCCAACACAGTAAGGTAACAATGAAAATATCATTTCAAATCAAAGAGGTCAACTATAGGATTGATTTCAACAAATAATATGGGCTTAACAACAAAACCTAAGAATTGTCTCAACCAGTTCAGTGCACACATGAAAATCACTCAAGGATATGGATTTCAAGATAAACCAATTACATAACAACTCAAATGGACCATACATCACACACAAAACAAAATCATGCCCAAAACTTATTTAACTGGTTGAAGCTTAACGGACTTCTCATGCATGACTTTCTCTACTAATGTTCAACCTTTGTGGAAAAGTCTTATATTGAAGTGGTGAATTCAAAAAAGAATTTCAAGAGGGGTTCTATACAAAAAAAATTCCTAAAGATTAATAGAAAACCAATGTAAAGTCAAAAATAGAAAATCATTTAGAGGTCATTAGAAAATATCATCAAGTTGTGGATGAAGTGACAAGTCATAAATGCCCATTATACTACAACGACTCAAATGCAATGTCTTAATGCATATAGATGATAGAAAAAATGAAAAATAAAACAAAGGGAAAAGTACATAGAAACAAAAAAAAATAGAGATAAACCCCCCTCAAGAGAAGGAGTGCACCTCCACGTATTGGTACTGAAAGAATCCATCCAATTTGGCATCATAAGCATCCAGGCAAGTCTAAACCATTGCCTGGTGAGTGTCCTTGAGGTCATGCATGCCATCGAGTCGAGTAGCCAGATCGACATGGCGAGATTGGAAGCGATCTTCCATCTGATAAAGATGGCCAGAAATCTTAGCCCTCATATAATCTAACTAGTCATAGAGGCCTTGCATGTCAAAAGAATGAGGAGTAGGCTTCTAAAATTGAGGCTCCTTATAGTATGCCTCCTCCGTCGGATGGTTTTAAGGTTGGTCTTCCATGTCGACGTCCTTATGTGGTGTTCCTACAAGAGGGTGTTGTTAGGCTGGAGGCTACTAATGGTTGTTGCTAATACAGTGTGTGGTCAATGAAGGCATAACCATTGCCCTCTTGATGAATGTAGCCAGTGCCTAAAAGTGTTGCATGGTGAATGACAAACATGGGAACAAGTGAAGTATTGTTAGTGTAAGGGTCATAACCTATGTGGCGTGCTATCCTGGCATTAAAAAAACCAATGATGATGTAGCCCTAATGTAGCTTGGAGGTTTGATTACCCACATCCATGCAATCCTGGAGGTACATATAGCTGACATTACACCGGCGTCCTCTGGTCATTCCATAGACCAAGTAGGCGTCTCTGGTGGTGACGACCCTATCATTGTTCTTGCATTCATGAATGGAACTTGAAAGCCACCTATGAATGGCTCAAAAGTTTGATCTTGAATCTGGCTGGCCTTGGAAAGTTGTGCATTGTAGCGACCCTGGCCTGTGATCTTCATCCAAGTGCTAGCCCTTGTGTATCCTTCATTGGCTCCAACTTTGCCAATGTCATGTGATGCTTTTGGCCCATGATGAAAAAGGACACCATGTGCTTAGTAGGAGGGTCATGGAAATCATACCAAACTGACTGTGGATCATCCTTAGGTAGGGTAATAGTACGCTGCCACCCTTGGCAAGAGGCTACGTACTTTAGAGTAGGTGCTTGATAAGTGGGATCTAAAAATGATATGAATACTTCACACTTAAACAAGAGGGGGGTGAATTGGTTAGACCTTGGTAAATCAAAAATTCTTTAAACAAAATCAGAGTTTTCAAAGGATCTTTATCACATTTCAAAACTAAGAAACCTTATTCAATCAAGTAACTCAGCCCCTTAGGATTCAATGGATCAAAACTGATTTTTTAAGATAAACAAATGAAACAAGAAACAATTAATAATCGATTAAATTGCTTTGGTAATCGATTACACTTACATTATAATCGATTAATATGTTCATAGCTTTTTTGGGTATGAATAATAATCAAAATAATCGATTATCTCGACCTGTAATCGATTATTACAATCAAAGCATGTTTTTCACAAAGCGTATTTAATCGACTACAGAACCTGGTAATCGATTAAGCCAGTTCTAATGATTTTTCAAAAAGCTTAGATAATCGATTACGAATCCTGGTAATCAATTAAGCCAGTGCATCACAGTTTTGTCTAACCAAGGTGTAATCGATTACGAACTTGGGTAATCGATTATGGCAGTTCAATGCTAAAGACAGATGTAAGCAAGTAATCGATTAAATAGTTCAGCTTTTCAGTTTATATGAAAGCATAAGTCAATTAATCGATTATTTTGACATGGTAATCGATTAAAATGTTCCTGAACATTTTCCAGATTAGGTGAAGAACAAAATAATCGATTATCTTCTTACTGTAATCAATTATTACAGTGAAAAAATGCTTTTTTTAAAAAAACTTTTGAATTATTTAAAACCTTAGTTGTTTTGATAATGCTTTGTGATTTTTGTTGACTTAATTAGATTTATTATGTAATGAATGAAGCAATGCACTTGGATCACCATAATTGCTTTTCTCTTACAAAATTTAATTCTAAATTGTCTTCAAGTTGTCCTTTGCATGTTGAAAGCTCAAAACCAAATCTTGAGTAATTTCTTCTTATTCCTGAAGCAGTTCCCCCTAAATCCAACAATCTCCCCCTTTTTGGCTTTAAACATGCCAAATCTACAATTGATTTCCAGTGGGGCTTGAAGGTAAAGTGAGGAAGCAATTTGGTGGAACTTGAGCTTTTGCAAACCTGAAAATTTCCAATACTTTTGGCAAGAACAAGTGTTAAAAGCATCTGTGATTCATTTAGCATTCATTCACATGATTTTAATGCCTAATGGGTTAGTTTTCAGTACTTAACTCCCCCTAAATTTCATAATTCATTCAATACGAATTTTAGGCACAATGCGGAATAAAAAACAGGGATAAACAAAGTATGATGCAGAGAATTGTCAAATTGATTAGTTTTAAGATCAAAATCAATTATTTCTCCCCCTATTTGGCTTGTTAAAGGCAAAAATTTAAAGTACACAGCAAGTAAGGGAAAGACAATAAGATCATTTCATTCATTTAATGATAAAGTGCAGTACATAGAAGGATAAAACATAAAAAAAAAAATGAAAATTTAAGCTATTCATCTTCTGGTCCAGAGTAATCTAATATAATCCTAGCCTCTATGGTCTCAAGCCTAGATTCAATTTGTGCTAGAGAGGTGTTTGTTTCAGCCCTATGCTCATGGTATAGTGTAAGTAAGGCATCCATTTTCTGAATCATTAACGATTCAAATGGGCTATGTAAAGGAGTAGCAGGAGCAGCATCTTCATCTTCAGAAGATTCATCAGCAATATCATCAACTTGCTCAGGAGCAGGCAGTGGTTGGTTTGCCATTTGCCATCCAAGAGGAGTCTTGGTCATTCCCAATTTTGTAAGATGCTTTTCCTTTATGAGGTTGTTGCTTGAGTTGGTGTCATCAACTACTTAATTTGAGACATCAACTTGGAAGTAGTCAAGAAATCTAGAGATAAGAACAGGGTATGGGAAAGGATAGTTGACAAGTCTCTTGGATTTTAACATTATTTCCTGGAAAACAAGAATC
>CM023944.1:27816540-27828646 GCA_013407115.1 Glycine latifolia | reverse complement strand
AGAACTCCTCTATATCTTGATTGGTTTTAATAAGAGTTATCATAATTACTTTGTTTTATTTTGTTCTTCATTGCTTCATTCTTAATTGGGACTGTCCATTCTATTAAGAGGTTTAGGGTTAGGATTCACAATAGGGATATTGGGATTCTAGTTTCTGAATTGAGTAATACAACAATTTATACATTGCCTAGGGATAGGAATGTGTGGTTGTAGCAATTTCAGGATGTGTTTGCTTAATGCTTGGTTTAAGGAGGAATCACTAAGGGATTAGGGTTCTTAATTTCACCAAAGGGTTAAATTACTAAGGGATTAGGATTTAGCTACTCATAGGAGAATACATCAGCTGAGCAATTAGAAATACTCAAATTATTAATCAATTGAAATATAGAAGGAAGGAATCATAGGGGATTGCGCTTAACTACAATCATCTCTCACTACTGCAGTAAAATCCAATTAACATTCGCTTACAATCTTGTTAAATTTCTGTCATTTCAATTACGTTACTTAATTACAACTCAACAAATTCTCTCGACTTATTATTTGTTTTCCAATTTCTAAGACGTTAAGTTGACATAAGATTGCATTCAATCCCTGTGGAGATGATACTTTACTTACTCACTTTATTACTTGAAACGAACGGTACACTTGCCGATTTCGCAACAGTTATCTAGAAGAAATAGAAATTTTAGATAATACTAAAATTAGGAGTTAACTTACTTTTGGAATGAGGGTTAAGGGAAGTGGGAATGTGAAGGAGAAAAGAGAGAAAAAGGGATTAAGGGAAGAGAGGAATGGTTTTAGGAGGGGGGTGTAGAAGAGTAAGGAGGTCAAATAGTGCCCCCACTTCCTTTTCAATATTTGTACCCCGCATTCCAACATGGTCTGTGCTAAAAGGTAGCATGGCTTATGCTGGAATGTGAATAGTTTTTCTTTTGGGGGGGGGAGGGGGGGCAATATGGCCATGCTAAATCTAGCATGGTCGTGCTTGGAAATAACAAGGATGTTTCCAAAAAGTGGAATTTGGGGAAGGGGCGTGATATGTAGAGCATGGTCATGCTCGGACCTGACATTAGCATGGCCCGTGCTAAGACAACATGACTTGTACTGGATGACAGAAAACATAAAACTTTGAGAAAATGAAAACAAATGACAAAAATATCATAAAAAGAGAATACGGATACATGTGGGTCTTTAAAGACCCATAAAACCCACAGGTTGCCCCATAGGGAGTGCTTGTTAACGTCCTGAGCTGAAGATGCACAATGTAGTGCACCTGAAGCAATGCCTCCTCATAATGCTTGACTTTTTGTCCATTGATCTGGAAGGTGTTCCCATTGTTTCTTTTTAGCTCAAGTACTCCATATGGGAATACTTTCACCACTATGAAGGGATTGTACCACCTAGAGTGCAATTTTCCTGGAAAGAGATGGAGATGTAAGTTGTAGACTAATACTGTTTCACGCTTATGGAACTCACGCCTCTTAATGCCCCGGTCATGTTGTTTCTTGGTTTTCTCCTTATTAAAGATTCAAAAGCATGAAACAAGATTTCTTAACTTGTAGATTAATGGATCTTTCAAAGTGGTGCTAAAGGGAGTCTTCATTGAAGAGATAAGATAAGTACTTAAATTTTGATATTCATATCACTCTTAGGTGAAATCTTTCCTTTTTTTTTGTTTGATCTTTGAGTTAGGTACTCAAAGGAATTATGTAGTAGGATTCTACATAGAATTGGATAGTTCTTGTAGGGTTCAAGAACTAAAAGCATATGTAGTGTGTATTTTGCTTGTGAAGATTTTTTAATCATTAATTTAGTTAGTTGAAACTCATACTATAAGATTGTATGAGTAACTAGATATAGATCACGCAAGTGATTGAACCAATACAAAAATTCTTTGTGCAATCTTTCTCATCTTTTCATCCTTACATCTATCTTCATTATCTTTCTTTCTAATCTTTGTTCATTATTCTTAATTGAATATGTTTGAATTTGCAAATTGATGAAAAGATTAAAAAAAACCAATTATAGTAGCATTTCTTAAGCCACTAGATTACATGATTACTTTCACTTGTAAACTAAGTTTTTTAAATTTTAAGAGGCTTTCAAGCAAGTTTTGATGATCCAATTCATCTCCCTCGTGGATCTGCCATTAAATTCAACAAAGTTGAATGGCAAATGTGCACGTTTCCCATAATCTCATTGCAACACATTCCAACATATTACACTACAACATTTATGCCATGTCACTCAATCTCTAATCAATGCACATGTGAAACTATATAAGTGAGTAGACTCATAAACCTATGTTTTAAGATTTTGGATTGAAGTATGATACGAGATTTACTTATGTAATATATTTGATATTCATTGGTAAAAAAATTTCCTCTGTTTATTTCTCTCAATTTCCCAACAGAAACATGTATCATTTAATTAATTCAAAGAATGATAGATCATGTTTCGTTACTTTTAACGCACGACTTTAAACCGTGATTAGCAATTTAAATTTCAAATATGACTGTACTAGGATTTTAAATGCTAAGATGACCGTCCTAGTTTGAAACTCTTCGTATTTGTATTGTGACTAATTTCAATAACATTTATTAATAATTTTAACACCAAAATTTGTCCTTAATTTTTTTTTCTAACACTATACCGTTTTATTCTAAGGGGAAATAGTGCATAATAATAGTGTAAATGGTTTTTAATTTGTCATTTAATCATCATATAAATAGACACATATGATAAGATAATTTAATTTTAATCTTTTATAATATTTTGCTTAAAAGTCATATTAATCATTCTTTTTGTTGAAAGTATAATTTTTTATATTGATAGTACATAAAAAATATTTTATGAATTTGAGGGATTAAAAAATATAATTTTTAATTTGAGAGACTAAAAAAGATATATTTTTAAATTTGAGAATATAATTAAACCAATTATATATATATATATATATATATATATATATATATAATTTTTATATACTCTTTTTACAAATAAGAGAAATAAAAAGAAGATAGAAATTACGGGGAAAAATGAATTATGTGATAGAAAAATAAAGGGGAAAAAGGTAAATTATATCTCTAATTTAAATGTATACTATTTCAATCATCAAATGCTTTCACACGAACTCATGACAACGTAGCAAAAGTAAAAATTGTGGAAGAACCCCTGTATTGTATCGACACATTATGACAATGTGAAGAGGACTACCCATTCCTCGCAATCAAACACTCTTTAATACAACTTTATCTTAGGCTTCCAATTCACTAGCTTTCTTCCACGTACCCTCTCGTGATAAATACCCATTTTCCTTCCATTCCATCTCAACTTTCACACACATTTTGTCCACTGTGTAGGCAAGCCAAGCCTTTCCAAAAAAATAAAAAATTGTGTAGACAAGCCAAAATAGCTAATCATTTTATTCTTCGTGTATTGCAACAGCGTGAGAAACAGGGATGGCACTATAAAGACCCATCATATACGTCAACACTTAAATCCCAGAAACGAACTTGTTTATTAATTATAATATATATGAAAAAATTTGATGAACGTGACGTGTCTCTGTGCCATTAGAACAAGAAAGTACACAACCTTGCTGCCATTTCAAAAATAAAAAACAAACAAAATTGTCCGGCATAATTTGTTTGCTGGTGCATGCTGCAAATAATTGAATGATAAGTCTCACCGCTGGTCTTGTAATTCATTGAATATAGAATAATCATATTTGTAATATATAATTATCGTTATTCAAGAGAATTTTAAATTTAGAAATAATTGAACATAAATTGTTTAATTAAATAAATCATTATCTACATTTAAATTTTACATTACTACACAAGATTATATTAAACTTATTGAAATATCTTTATCAGACCTTTATTGAATTACCTATATATATATATATATATATATATGTTTGTTTGTTTTGTAAATTTTATTTTTTAAATATTCAGTTTACCACATTAGAAAATCTGTTACAGATCTTAAATCAACTAAAAAAACAATTGTCACCTCAAGAGCTAGCTTCTGAACAAATCCAAATTTTATGAGTCGTATTGTAACATATGAAAACAAAACAAAAATTAATATATGTGACATGTCTCTATGCCATTTTAAGAAAAAGGAAGTACAGCATCGCATCGCTGTCATTTCAAAAACGAAAAAAAACAAAGGAATTGCTCGGCATGATTTGTTTGCTAGTGCCTAGTGCATGATGCAATTAATTTTGGACCTGTGCCGCCATTACGTATGCCTACGCGATGTTACAGATTTTGGGACGCGTTGCTTCTCATTTCCCCGTCTAATAAATAGCTACCCTTTGCAGTGCAAAATAGTCAAAATAATTCGTGATCGATTGTCTAAGTAATTAATAGTCCAACTCTTAAGCTTTTTGATAAATTCCAACCTATCGTAATCTTGGGGTCTTCAATTTTTCATAATTGAAGGCTACATATACTCTACTATATCGATCACAAAGTATAAGCACATATGTCTGCATATTCAACCCAGATAATATTTAAAAAGGAAATCAAAATAAAGAATAAGGAAACGAATGGATAGAGTATAATCACAGTGAGACTTTCTCGTGGTGTGTTTTTAAGGAGTTTAGATTATGGAATTATTAACACAAGATTCTTGTTCATGGATAGAATGTGATTGGATAACCATATAAGACTTTTTTTTATATCCATTTATTACCGATAGCTGTCGCAGTCTATCTCAAACTCTTAATGCAATTACGGATATAAATAAACAAATTACGTACGCATATAGTATATATTCGCAAACACACACCTATGTATGGAAAAAGTATATAATTGAAATCCTTGTAATAGTGTATTTTAGTGATATGACCATGGCTTAGAGTGTTTAGGAGCCACGACCTCCAAATTTTTTTTCCACATGTAATGAACAGTATTTTGTTTATACAATTAAATTAAAATACACTAACAATATAAAAGTCATATATATATATATATCATACTAACAATATAAATGACTGTATTCTTTTTTATTTCAATTGTAATCAAGGGGGAAACTAATATTGATTTAAATTATAATAATACTAACATTATCATCACTCGTATCATGCATGAAATTATCCTGATAATTTGGTCATTTTAATTGTATTTATTTAATTTTAAAAATAATATCAACAAATAATTTAATTTTTTAATTCTACGTTTGTATATTAAGAAATAATTTCACTAAATTTAAATTTAATTGGCATATTAAATTTAAATTTAATAAACTAATTCGTATATTATTATATAAATTAGTATACTAATTACCATATTATTAATATATTGGATTTTTTCATTACACGACATTCAAGTATTTTGAGACTTTTATATCTCTTCGACATGGCATTGATGCACTTAAATCTTTCCTTGAGGCCTATCAAAAAGAAAATTCCTTGAGAAGTTGTTTGAACAGTAGCCCCTAAAGATCATCTGATTTTAGGCTTGATAATAGCTTACAATTCTCCCTTTGGAAAAACTTAAGGTATAACCTCAGACTCATTGTCTCCTCTTGCACCAATTGTCGTTGATAATGAATTCATGGAGCTTTGGACTGTTAGGATATTTGTTGAACTTTACAAATATTTATAAAGTTTTGATGATAATAAATAGTGAATGTAATATTATTAAGTTTATTGTACTGATGATAATTATTTTACATTTTGAAGTTATTGATATTTTGAATTTGATATTTTGGATTTATGAAAATCAACATAATTGATAAGATTATTTGAAGAATCTTGAATATTGATATCATTTAAGATGACATGAAATTAAGAATATTTGTTTCTATTTATTTTTTAGATTTTATGTAAGGAGATTAGAATATTGATTTTGCCAAGATATTTATCTTTAAGATTGCATTCAAAAATAGGATAGAATATTTTTAAGATTACATTGCATAATATAATAGAATATCTTTAAGATTGTATTGCATGATAAGATAAAAATATTTTTAAAAAGATTACACTCAAAAATAGGATATAATATCTTTTTATATTCAAAAATATGATAGAATATTTTTAGGATTGTATTGCATAATATAATAAAATATTTTTAAGATTGTACAATATCTTATAGGATTGCATTCAAAAATTAGTTAAAATCATATGCTTAAATTAATATAAATAGAAACATATGTTAATGTTTAGAGTATGCATTTCATTCCAAATAATATTAGAGTTTTAGAGTGTTTATGTTTGCATCATTGATAGAATTGTTGTGAGATCATATAGAAACATTTGACAAGTCTGATTCTTTAACTCTCCATCAGGATTTAAAGGTACCTATTTGCTTAAGGTATAGAAGTGTAAATGTAACCATTTTATTGTATTCTTCTTCTTGACTTTGGAAGAGGTCGCAAATGGAAAACTAGGATATTAATTCTGTCTCTGTTCTTGGTGAATTGAGAGGTGTGACTTTTGGCTAGAAAACTAGAATACCAGTCTGGCTGATAAATAAGAATACCAATCTATCTTTATTCGTGGTGAATTGAGACGAGAACTTTTTGTTGGGAAATAAGGATATCAGCTGAGATAATTGTTGTATAAGGGTAAACTAGGAAATTAGGATACTAAGGACTCGTGTATACAAAATTATCATAGTAGAGCTGTCCATTGGATTGATTATCCAATTTGGACTTCATGTTTTTTTACCTAATTGGATTTTTCAAGTTAAAATTGATTATGTCTTCTTTATCTCTTATTTTCATATTATTACTTTAAGTTTGATTTTAAATTGTAAATTATTTTATAAAATTCAATTCACCCCTCTTAAGTTCACCTAGACCAACATGAGCATCCGTTAATTTTCTGTGTTATATATGTATCTTCCAGTGCATAAAAAAGGTAGCGCAAAGCTAGAGCCCTATGCAGCTTCAATTTGATTTCAACATGAGCACGACTATCTTGTAGCTATCTCTTACACTAACTCCTTTGCACACACAACTCCATATATGATATTAGAATCCTCAATAATATTATTGGCCAACATCTCCAATGACACTATTAATGACTTTTAATAATATTTTTTCTGACATTTAATAAAAATATTGTTAAAAAAATTTAATCACATTTTAAAAAAAATTCAAATTATAAATAAATGTTAATAATATATTTTTTAACATTTATTAAATATATACAATCCATATTATTAAAGCCTAAAAATATCACAAATTTGTTTTAATAACATGAACTATATGCATCGAAAAAACTTTAATAATATTTTTATTAAATATTAGATAAAAAAATGTTACTAAATATCATATTTATAATATAGTGTAACCCGATGGCTCTAAACAGGAATTTAATACTCAATGTCATCCTTCGGTTCAAAAGACATGTGCTAGTCCTAAAAAAACAACTCATTAAAAATTCAAAATTGAATTAACTAATAAAAAAATATTGTTGGACTCCATATTCCTTATAGGGTCTCGTATATCCAAAAATTTGAATAACTTCCCCGTGAATTGTTTTGTTAAAATGACGCCTTATGCATGCAAAATTGAGAAAATAGATAAGGATAAAGGTTAATTCTGTTTTGATCCATGAAGTTTTTCAAAAAAATTTTTAATCTCTAAACTTTATTATCATTTTCTTTTTATAGTCCCTGTCGTCTAACATCTACATTAAATGTTGAAGTGACAATTAATTGGTTTAGTCAAAGAAATTGTAGATTTGACCGAAAATACCCTACAAAGCACTATTACCATAAACATATGAATGAAGAGCTTGAAGAATCTTTAATGTTTGATTTTGAGTTTAAGATTTATTTTTAATAAGATTTATCACTAGACACAAATATGAAATTTCAGCTATGAGTTTTTTTGGAAAAATTCTTAAAATATACATTAATTTTAAAAAAATAATGTCTCTCTAACAACTTTGAGAGGGAAACAATGGAAATGAAAAAAGGAAAAGAAAATGGAACGGGTAAAAAATATTTTAAAAATTCAAAGTAGAATATATCATTAGATAAAAAAAAATAAGAAAGATCTTAATAATGTGACATTATAATATCTAAGAAAAATATCTTAAAATCCCAAAAATGAAATATTGCATTAAAGTGCTCTTGTTGACTACAAATATCCAATGAATCCCGAAAACATATTTTGAAAATGCAAAACGCTAGAAACCTTGCGAAATGCACAAAACAATTAATTAAGAGTTTGGTTGGAATAGTTTATTTAGATTTATTTAGTGACACAATACTGATCTCAGCGTCTGAGAAAAAATATGAAAATGGCTTTACAATATTTTCATAAACTTGCTTAATATAATAAAAATTTCAACATAATATATGAAAATAACTTATAATTATGTGAAAATAATTTAATCTTATTTCTTTTTAATTATAATATAAGTCGTTATATAATAAGTATTTATTCAATAAACACTTAATTAAATGGTTTATCCAAATGCATCCTAAAGCAATAAGATCGTATAAGCAATCTTCTAGTATGAACTATTTATATCTGCTCCTCTTGTGGCTCAATTTAATTTCAGTTATGCTTTCATTTCGATAACAATAAGGAAAAGCAAAATATCTTTACTATGGTGGGTGTCACTTGAGGTAGAAATTGAGACCTTATATATTCCATCTTTTTTCGTTAAATATTTGATAGAATGTGGGGTCAACTTTAATACATTGATATTAACACTGCCCACAACCTGGCTCTCTTGCGTGCACACGTATACACAGATTTATTTTTTCTTTATATATATAAACTAATAAATTTGTAGAACATAATTAACTATAACATGATTATGATATGATTTTTTAATTAATTTTTTTTTTGTAATTTGTTAATGGATGTGTAAAATATGTATGCGTATAAGAATAAGTGAACCCTACATAATAATATCGTGAACCCAAAAGTCCAAATATCGTACCCAAGAAACCATTTGTGTCCCTAAATAATTTAAATTACATAAATTAAATAATTTTGGAAATTCTATCTTAAGTTTGAGGATTGTTTATCAATTATGTCAAAGAGATGAAAATTAAACCAGACAATAGTTTCTGAGAGAAATGTATGAGTAAAAATAAACCAAGGTTATGAATTCGCATGTACCTATTTTCAATTTTAATTAAGAATCCTAAGTTATCGTTCAATCGCCAATTACCACTTAATTTAATTATCAATCTATGATTGAGGTCTGAAAATACTCTTCTCCCTAAATTAATTCTGAAATTGATCATTTAGGAATTCAACTTAGGGTTAAGTATGAATGACAAAGAGGTTTATAAAAAGGGAGATTCATGCCACCAGTTTGATGCAAGTTTTATGAAGCCTATTATTGTTCTAGAGGTCAATTAATTGTGAATAGATAGTCACTAGCATGTACTCAACTAAGAATTGGAGTGATCAATTTCAATATAAAACATAAAACAATAGAACAACACAATTTACTAAATAACATTGAAAAAACTCAATTAAAATAGGGAGTTATAGCACATGGTTATAAATATCATAATCTGAGCTTTAAGGGTTTTGTTAACCATGATCACAATATATCCAAACAACATACAAAATAACATTGAGAATAAAAGATATCTAAAACTCTTACAGATTAGGACTCCAATTATTCCCAGTGCCATTCTCTCACTCAGAAACCCTTGCTATTCGAAAATAATAATAAAAATCTCTAAAAAATGCCTCCAGGTTTCTATTTGTACTAATAAAAATTAAACTACAGTGTGGAGATCAGCACGAGTCGTGCTAAGGGCAGTATGGCCTTCTTCAAGAATTTGTGACGCTGATTCTCAAATTTGCCTATGGAGCGGCATGGGTTGTGTTGTCAGTAGCATAATTTTGCTCGAATATGTGACATGATTCCCAACTTTGGCTCTAGAGTAGCACAGGTCGTGCTGTCAATAGCATGGTAATGCTTGGATGTATAACGTTGATTCAAAAATTTCTTGGAAAATCAACATGTCCATGCCTGCAGGTACAACACCGATCGTACTCTTAGAAGATGTTCAAAATGTCCTCTTTTCTCTTCCCTTTTGGTTCTTTTCTCAATGTATCAACTTCCATGCTTAGCTATTCACACTTAACACATACCCATAAGCTTTGATAGCAAAATGAAGCTAAAACAAGATAAAATGGGACAAAAATTGGGGTTCAAACACAGTTAAATAATGGTTTATCAATCACCCCACACTTGAGTTGTACTTGCCCTCAAGCAATTATTCTAAATTAAAGGCTGAAATAGTTTGATTATGAACTCAAGAAATTGTTAACCGAGAAACCCTCAAGTTATTATGAACATAAAGATAAAAATTAGCATGAACAAAACAAGACATGTTCCACAAAATTCCATTAGGCTTCCATTGTTCATCAACATGTTTATTTCCAAAATAAGCAACAAAGCATTCATCTCACTACTCACAGTTTTTCATGGGACTGAGATAAGCCACTTGCATCACAACTCAAGAAGCACACACATTCAATTTATTAATCAATCAACTCACCCTAATAAAAATTCTAGCATGCACGACGGTGAGGCATCACAGGGTGTAATAGGGCTAACGAGCAATGAAAGGTGGTACTGAAGAAACAGAATAAGAAGGGCTCAAAGAATCAACATATACTTAATGACACCATACTTAAGGGAGACAACGTTCCTCTTGGTTTTCATTTAACATATCCCAAAACTCATTCTCCAGAAACCATGCTTATTCTTCTGCTTGCTCAACAAAACCTTTATTTATTTATTTCATTTTTAGAAGGCATTTCGATTGCCTTGTTTTTATTTTTATTGTCGAAGGAGAAGGCTCATGGGATAAATCATTGTTCTACCTGTAACACCCCGGACGTGTTATCATTAACAATATCATAAGCGCGCTATCAGCGTTAAACATACGCAGTGCGGAAGCAAAAGAATCGTTATTCTTGATGTCATTATGCATGGAATATAAAAACCACATACAAAACCTCATACACAAGCCCCTACTGATCCAGATAACAAAACTGTAACAAACATAGGCAGAAAACATAAAACTGAACCAGAGATAATCAGGAGGTATATACTCAGAATCTGTACATATACATGCTCAAAACAAGACCACATCGGTCATACATCAAAATATGTACAGAACTATGGGTGTACACTCACACCCTATACAAACAGAGGTCAAATAAAGATTCTTCTAATCTTCATCTGCAGCCCATGACCACTCCAGCACTCTCAGCTAGGGCCTCCTGCCCTGTGGTAACTTCTCTCCTCTAAAGCTCCTGAAACCACAACCCACAACAGGGGTGAGATATACATCTCAGTAAGCTCAGGGTTCTGGGATATCCTCCCTTACCCTGGTTCACCCCCAAGCATAAAACACAAAGAACGAAACATAATAAAGCCCAGGACACCGTCCTGGCTATTACACCTTCCCCAGCTCTCTGGGTACTAACTGGATGCTATCAGCATCGGAGGTATTCCACCTCATACAGGCTCTCTAGCCATCTGGCTCTCTAGCCATCACAGACTCGTCTCACAGAGGTACATCACATAACATAGTGTCCACCCTAGGACACGTCTCGTAACGAAGAGGCACCGCCTCATCACCGAACAAACATTGCCTGAGTCATCTACTCAGGACTTCTCATACTCACAATGCCTGAGGAATCCCTCAACTCAGGACTTCCAGAAATCCAGATATGGCTCATCTAAGAGGCCTTAGGCTCTCATCCCCTCGGGAAGCCCTCTCTTAGAGATACAACATATCTGTCCACTGCCTGGCCTCACCAGGACTTTCATAACATATGCCTGGGCAAGAACATCCATAAATGGGCAATCACCTCCAGGACTTTCAATCCTCTGCCTGTGAGAGACAATCCACATCCGGGAGCTCTCATCCCACAGGACTTCCATCTCAATTGCCTGGGGAGTCATCCACAACGGGAGCACCGTCCACCAGGACTTTCCTCTGCCTGGGGAGTCATCCACAACGGGAGCACCGTCCACCAGGACTTTCCTCTGCCTGTGAGAGACAATCCTCAACGGGAGCTCTCAATCCCACAGGACTTTCCACTACCTGGGAGAGACAATCCACACCGGGAGCTCTCAATCCCCCAGGAC
>CM023944.1:27768843-27805525 GCA_013407115.1 Glycine latifolia | reverse complement strand
ATATATATACCCTCTATTCTATCTATTCTACTGGTCAGAGGAATCTCATCAATCAATACACATATCCCCAATCCATGTATCTCAAGTACATGTTTTCAATCAAAACAGTAACACACAATTTCAATATACATGCATTAACTCATACAATGACCATTCCTCCCTCTAGAGTATGGTGGAACATAATCAGTGGGAAACACTCCCAAGAACAAAGAGCTTACCTGCTCTCAGCGCTACACCGGCTCTTCCGACTTCGTGGTCACAACCACCAGCAATGTCTGTATCACGCCCTACACAAGGCATATAAACAATCAATCAATAACGGTCCTCAATCGTTAGAACGAAAGGAAACGTTATTCCTTGCCATTAAAACCTCTCTGTCCTCTATCTTAGGGTTATCAGAGCTAACCACCTTATAGGCGATTTACAGACCCTCAACAGGATCTAGCTCAGCCTAACTAAGGTACTAGAGTCTCCCAAAGACTCTGCACAAGTCAATTCTATCAGTTCAATTTCCTTTATCCAGGCCAAATATCAATACTTGTCAAGTTTATCAGAACGGCTATTTCAACACATATTCACCGTTTATTTAGCCTCCTGATCATCTTTTGTAAAGGTACCTAGGCTCAAACTCATCATTATATCAACATTCTTTCTACTCATACAGATGTCAGAGTCAAAACTAAACTTTATCAATACTCAAGTTTCAAAGCTCAGTATTCATCAAAACAACCCCCCTGAGCATACTTTTCTAAAGAATCCAAGCCTAATTCCAGCCCTATCACAAATGGGTCACTATTCATCCTAAGAACAAATTCCCAAATCAATCGGTAAAACTTGAGTTTCTTACCTCTAAACAGTCGAGGAAGGCTGGAGGATCACTTCTCCAAGCTTTGGCGTCCTTGAATCGCCTTCTTTCCCTTCTAAACTCAGTTTTCCCAAGTTCCCTAGAGAATGGGATCTCTCCGATTGATGGTTTTCTCAAGAAATTGAAGCTGGAATCTAGCTCATCTCGAGGTTCTAATCACTTTCCTAGTTGGTTATCAAGTGTTTAGGTGAATAATGGAGAAGATATGAAGTTTTTAACTTCATTAATGGAGGAAAGGGCTCAGAGGAAGAAGAAGAAGCAGTTTTTGGCCCAAAAAAACGCGAAAATGTCCTTTTATAGGCCCCCAGCCCGAGCTCCCACGCTACCAGCTTGGTTCCTTCAACTCTAAATTCGTCGCTAATTTTGTCGCTAATGCTTTTGCGACAGAAAATTAGCAAATTTAAACTTTTCTTTCTTTTTCTTTTATTTATTTAACCTTGGTTATTATAACAAGTCAGTTAATTATGAATAGATTGTCACTAGCACATAATCAACTATGAATTAGAGTGATCAATTCCAATTCAAAAGATATAACAATAAAACAACACAATTAACTGAATAACATTGTAAAAACTCAATTAAAATAAGGAATTAGAATACATGGGCATGACTACATCATCATTTGAGCACTAAAGGTTTAACCAACCATGGCACAATATAACCAAACAGCATATGCAATAACATTGAGAATAAAAGAGATAAAAAAATCCTTACAGATTAGGATCCCAATGTTCTTGGCACCATTCTCTCACTCGGAAACCCTTGCTATTCAAAAGTAATAAAAAGCTCTAAAAAATACTTCCAAGTTTCTATTTACACTGATAAAAATTAAACTGCAACATGGAGGTCCACATGGGTTGTACTAAGTCAGAATAGACCGTGTTGAGGGCAACATGGCCTTTATCGAGAATTTGTGACACTAATTCTCAATTTTTCCTTTGGAGCAGTATAGGTTGTGTTGTCAGTAGCATTTGGGTGTGATGTTGATTCCCAATTCTAGCTCTGGAGTAGCACGGGTCGTGCTATCAGTAGCATGGTCATGCTTGGATGCGTGATGCCAATTGAGAAAATTTTTGAAAAATTAGCATGACCATGCGGGAATAGAATGACCTTCAGGTACAACAGGGGCCGTGCTCTTTGAGAATGTGCAAATTTTCTTATTTTCTCTTCTCTTTATGCTCTTTTCTCTATTTATCAGCTTTCCAAATCTACTCAGTTGTTCACATTTTATACATACCCATATGCTTTAATAACAAAATAAAACTAAAACAAGATAAAATAAAACAAAAATTTAAAGTCAAACACACTCAAATAATAGTAATGGTTAATACACATGAATCATATCGCACGGACAAATTAATACTTTGCTATCCAAATTTGAAAAGCCAACATAACATAATGCCTCCATTAGGTCTTCTTCATCATAGCTAGATTGTTCATGTTCCTTTCTAAGGTGATGGTAGGTATATTGGCATTCGTATTGCTACTTCAAGAGCGTATAATTAAATTGAAGAGACAGATGACAACAATTGCTATCAGTGATAGTTTCTATAAATTTCTGCAACCCGAAGGAAAAGTTCTATTTAAAATCATTTTATGCCTCAAGTTTAATTATAACCAAAACCAACCGACTATTTTTTTATACTTTAGTCTATATAATAATAATAGTATGGTTTATTAGAATATTTTTTAAAAAAAGACATTTATAAATATATTTTTAAATTAAAAAATTCAAATTCATTTTTTATAGGTTAAATAAATTATTATAAGAGAAAGAAAAAAGTGTACATTATTAAGTTATTCTATAAGTGTGTTTGAATTTATGATTTTAAATTAGTTCGAGTAGAATTAAATTTGTTTATCTTAAATAAAATATTAAATTCAAATCTTGGAAATAAACACTATGATGGAAAGAAGAGATTCGTTTAAAGATGATAATTAAACTAAATTTTTTGTAGATATAAGTTATTGATAAATATTTCACACCAATAACTTAATTTAAAAAAAACAGTGTTTTTTACGTGAAGTTTCACATCTTATATAAACCTATACACTGTTGCTTTCAAGTTTTTAACATTTGGATGTGATTTTCTAAGTTCAGAATGAGTTACACCATGCTGCATGTTCTGTTCTCCAATCTATATGCACAAATCATGTTCACGTAGCATCATTGGCTCAATTCATACTGTTAGAACTTAGGAGCCCCACCTTTCTAGCACTTTTCTAGCACATATATAATAACCACTGTGTTTGTTCCGTACAAAAACGAGTAATCCATGAAACAAAAATTAAGACACAAAATTAACTTGTTGTTCCTGATACTATCAAGCTGGAATTCACGTAATGTTTGTGCTCATCGTGGAAGCCTTTCACCCCAGACGATTCTAAAAATATGTCTTAAGCCTATTGTTCCAACATCGAAACCTGTTCAAATTTGCCCTTCGAAGATTCCTTCTCTTGAAAATATATAGAGATACATACATAGAAAAAAAAGGATAAGAGCAAAAAAGTTAAAATAAACTTTTAGAAAATGATTAATTGTTATTGCACTTTTAAAACATATTTTTTAAACAAAAATATATTTTTTCTTAAAAAATATAAACATACTGTCTGATAATGAATGATTTGTTGGAGATAAGGAGGTTTGAGAGAGAATGGTTTAGTGTTAGGTGCTTGAAGTATTACACCAAGAGACATCAGATTTGGAATGCTCAACAGTGTTGCCTCCAGCTTAGGAAAAACCCTAGTAATATAGCAAGTTATTGGACTCCAGCCCATATGGGTCCATATAACCTTACAATAATTTATTGGGCTTGTATGTGAACATATTAATATTTAATATATATATATATATATATATATATATATATATATATATATTCAACAATTTCCTCCTATATTCACCATACAGCACAATCCAATAAGGTAATCAGTGTAATGTTTAAACAAACATGAATCATCTATATCCAATACAAGACAATCAACTCGGATCAGTCAAAGAGTTTTAATAATAAAACATTAAACTCAAACAACATTTGCAATCAAACTAAGTTAATCATCATACTCATGAATCTGTTTTGAGATCAATATATCGATATAAATACCAAGAGTTTTAAATTAAATCTAAACTCATCCAAATCCCAATGCAACATCTAAAAATCAATCTCAAAATCAGTTCACAACCAACATATGCATAACAATCAAGTATAAACAGCCCAGTCAAAATAGTCTAAGGCCTTACAAATATAAGAAAGAAGCATAATAATCATAATGTTCACAAAATAGAAATAACAAAATATAAGTCTCAAGTAAATGGACTCCAACATAATGGACAATAGTAAGTAAACTGTCAAGTTCCCTACTACTCTAAATGATATATTCGTATATCAAGTTGGTCGTCCTCCTAAGGATCCAATTTTTTAAGCTCTCCTCCATCTCTACCATCCCCTGTAGATTTTCAAATATGAATTTCATATTATCATGAATTCAATCATTTGAATAAACTACTAAAAATGTCTAGTTCTACTAAAAGAAATTAGCATCATATCATCAGGCAAAGAAAAACATATATCAATGTCATAAAGCATCATAATATCATGTTCATAAGCATCAAACCAGTTTCATAAATTATGAACAAGGCCTAAATAGTTTAAGTTATAAAGAGCCATCAACCTAAGTTTATTTGTAAGAGAGTAACGATATAGAATAAGACTGATAGTCACGTCACTTTCAATAACCTAGTCTTGTAATGTCAAGTTTCAATTAAGAACAAGACCAATAGGCTTCTTATATAATCAACTATTTCTATGTTTCAATTTGAAATGTCACAGTTACTAATTCTTTAAAGTCAAATAATCTAGCATCAAGTTTGGAATGAGATCATTTAACCAAAAGGATAGACCAACCTGGTAGGATTGTATCATCAAGTTTGAAATGACACAAGCTTCCTAGATTTTGGATTAAAATCATCTCATCAAGTTTGGAATGAGATCATTTAACCAAAAAGATAGGCCAACCTGGTAGGATTGTATCATCAAGTTTGGAATGACACAAGCTTCCCAGATAGAACTTTGAATTGGATTAAAATCATCTCATCAAGTTTGGAATGAGATAACTCACCATTTTCAAAATCGTTAGCAACCACGATCATCGATGAAACATATAAATTGTGCTTATCATTTGGCCAACAAAAGAAGATTCGATAATTCAAAACACACAATTTAAGGTAAGCAAATGATAATTAAGACTTGTCTACATAGTCTTTAACCCCATTTTGCCCCATTGTTTTGAATAATCAATCTTTAGGCAAACCTTTTGTGAGAGCATCGGTCATGTTATCCTTCAATCTCACATCGACCAAAGTGATAACTCCTTGTTCTCTCAGATAATTCAACAACGCATGTCTCAGTCTTACATGTCTTCTCTTTGAATTAAAGAGAGCATTCTTTACGACTTGGACTACTGCATGATTATCACAAAATAAAATTAAAGAATTAATCTTTAGTTTAGTCAAAGGAATATCCATAATCAAATTCTTTATCCACTCTGCCTATTCACCTGCTGAGGCTAAAACAAAAAGTTCTGATTCCATTGATGACAATGCAATACAAGTCTGTCTTTTGAATTTCCAAGTAACAACAGCTCCACCCAGAGTGAATACATATCCACTGGTGGATTTACTATTTCTAATTTCTGAACACCATGAGGCATCAGAATATCCATCCACAGTTGGAGGATAAGCAAAATAACATAGAGCATAATCTTTAGTACCTTTAAGGTATCTCATCAGCCTACTGAGGGCATCCTAATGCTCTTTACTAGGATACTAGTGAAACGACTCATCATGCCACCTGCAAAGGCTATGTGAGGTCTAGTGCAACTCATAGCATACATGAGACTACCTATCAGTTTTGAGTACTTTAACTGATCCACATTAATCCCTTCATTAGGACTCAGTCTTTTGTTATAATCATATGGTGTCTCACTCGGTTTGCACTCACTGTATCCCTAGGAAGAAAGTAGCTGCTCAATATAATGAGTTTGGCTAAGGGAGATAACTTGCTTTTCAAAGCTTACTTTCATACCGAGAATGGTATTAGCTATACCAAGATCTTTCATGTCAAATTCTCTAGCTAAAGTGGTTTTCACATCACTCACTATAGAATGATCGGAGCCAAGAATTAACATGTCATCAACATACAAGCAGATGATGACTATCTTATTTGACATGAAACGATCGTAAAGGCATTTATCTAAATAACTGGACTGAAAACCATAGCTCTTTACCACCTTGTCAAACTTAAGATGCCACATCTTAGGTGCTTGTTTAAGACCATACAAAGATTTGTTCAATTTACAAACTTTTTCCTCAAGGTCTTTCATGACATACCTTTCAGGTTGTTCCATGTAGATTTCTTCATTTAACTCTTCATTTAAGAAAGTTGTCTTTACATCCATTTGATGCACTACAAAGTGTTCAATAGATGCCAAAGTAAGAAGAATTCTTATAGTTGACAAATGACATACAGGTGAATAAATGTCAAAAAAAGTCTATTCCACTCTGTTGTTTAAAGCCTTTAACTACTAAACGTGCTTTATATCTAGCTATTGATCCGTCACTATTCAGTTTCTTCTTTAATACCCACTTATAGCTTATAGCCTTAGCCCCTTTTGGCAAATTGACTAGCTGCCAAGTGTGATTTTGTAGGAAAGAACTCATTTAATCATTTATGGCTTCTGCCCACATTAAGTATTCCCTAGATCTCATTGCTTCTTGATAGGAGAATGGATCACCCTCTATATGGTAAGTGACAAAGTCCTCACCAAAACTCTTAGAAACTTTATCTCTTGTAGATTTTCTAACTGGAATTTGTTCAACAGCCAATTGTGTGAGATTAGTGTCAGAAGGACAAGCTATAGATTCTATAAGAGATTCTGAAATCATATCTATAGATCCAAAAACCTTCAAGTCAAGATTGCTAACAAACTTGTACTCAAAGAATTCTGCATCTCTAGATTCTATCATTGTATTAGTAGATAGATCCAAAAATCTATTTGCAGCATTATCTTTTGCACTACCCAGATATACACAAGTAGTTATTCTAGGTCCCACCTTAGGCCTTTTTGGATCTTGTATCCTTACCTAGGCAACACAACCCTAAGTTTTAAGGGTATCATATCTACAAGGACGTTTGTGTTATATCTCATAAAGTGTCTTAGACAATTTAGAGTGCGGCAACCTATTTAAGATGTGATTAGTAGTTAAAATAGCTTCTCCCCAATAAGAGGAAGGCATGCCAACTGTAAGTAACATATTTAGCATTTCAATTAAAGTTCTATTCTTGTGCTCTACAACACCATTTGATTGGGGTGAGTAAGGAGTAGTAGTTTCAAGTATTATGCCTTCCAAAGCACAAAGTTTCTTGAACCCAATCATTGTATATTCTCCTCCTCTATCACTCCTAAACCTCTTAATTTTCAAATTAAGTTGATTTTCAACTCTAGATTTAAAAATCTTAAACTTCTCAAAAGCCTCATCTTTCGATTTCAACAAATAAACATGACAATATCTAGATAAATCATCTATGAAAGTGATTAGGTACTTCTGACCCCCTCTGGTGACATAGTTTTTAAAGTCATAAAGATCAGAATGGATCAGCTCAAGAATTGTTGTGCTTTTAGAAACCAACTTAAAAGGTTTTCTAGTGATCTTAGTCTGTGTACACACTTCACATTTGTCAAATCGAATGAAGATATCTAATGGAATGTTGTGAGTTTTAGATAAATGTTGCATTTTCCTATAGTTCACATGTCCAAGTCTATTATGTAATAATTTGGGATCAATCAAAGTAGAACTAACATGGTTTATTCTACCAGTATCTAAACTCGGTCTATACATGCCATTAATCATAAATGGACAACCAAAGTAACATGAGTTAACAAATAAAGTTACTCTACCATTCATAGTTGAAAGAGTCACACCAGCTTTATCAAGCAAACTCATAGATATTAAATTCCTTTTAAGTAAAGGTACTACTTTAACATGTTTAAAAGTTAGTAACTTACCTAAAGAAAGCACCAAATTAGCGGTTCCAGCATGAGTCACCCTTGCCTCACTACCATTACAATTTTCTACGGTGTCTTTCACTTCTATGATCTCAATGAGTAAATTCTCATCATTTGTTGTATGACATATAGCACCACTATCCAACCACCACTCAGAAGAAACACTGGCATTTCCATTATTCATCATTCCAATGAAAGCTTAAGGCTCAGATTCACTAATTAGCATATTAACCTTATTTTGTGGTGTGTTGTTCTTTAACATATTTGGTAGATTATACTCTGTTGCCCAGTGGTCCCACTTTCCACAGTTATGGCACTTGCCCTTCTTCTTCTTATTGAAGACAATCTTTTTGGCCTCTAACTGTGAATAGGATTCACCATTTGGTGACTTGGAATTTTTCTGATATTCATAGGAATTTGAAACTAAGTTGACAACTGACTTTTGTTGTCCTACTTGTTCCAAACTCTTCCTACAATTGTTTTAATCTTGAAAATCAATATATCTTTTTAATTTATCCAACCCCATCTATTCTTTTAGTCTATGCATGTCAGTCTTAAAAGAATTTCATTCAGCAGATAGTTTACTCAACATAAGATCAACAAAAAAATTATCAAAAGGTTTAAGCTTTATGATATCATAGGAGCTATGTATTCCCATTTTAATCAAAGTAAAAGAGTTAGAAAGAGTGCACCTTAAAATCCTTCAAAGAATACCAAACCTTCTAACTTTCCAAAACAGCATTGTAGAGTTGAAATTTGTCAAATTTGACCCCAAAAATGGGTCTAGAACACCCAAAAACCTTAGGAACAATTATTTTAGGTTGTCAGAGATTTGCTGAAAAGTTCACCGGAAAAGTTCGCTAGAGAAGATGAACCAATTGTCGGAAAGTTCGTCGGAGAAGACGAACCAATCGCTGGAAAGTTCGCCGAAGAAGATGATCCAGTAGCTGGAAAAGTGACCGGAAAACTGTAAAAACTTCCAACGGCTATATCTCCTCCGTCTGACCTCTGTGTTACATAAATGACCACTCAAAACGATTGTCTCAACGAGTAGAACAAAATCCACAAGGTTTCAACTCGTGAAATTAGCTGAAATTTTCAGGATCTGGCCTCAAAGGTTACGGTTGTAGAGTTTTTAAACTCAGATCCCGGTCAATCCTTCCGTCAAAACACAAAAGTAATTACACCCTTGAGTTCCTCTCAATGAGATCTTTGAAACAACACCTTACTCGCTCAAATCTGATACACGAAGCTAATACTTCAAGATTGTTGGAGGTAAGGAGGTTTGAGAGAGAAGAGTTTAGTGTTGGGTGCTTGAAGTATTACACTAAGATGCATCAGATTTGGAATGTTCAACAGTGTTGTCGCTTAGGGAAAACCCTAGTAATATTGCAAGTTATTGGGCTCCAGCTCATATGGACCCATATAACTTTACAATAACTTATTGAGCTTGTATATAAATATATTAATATTTAATATATATATTAAATATATTCAACATGATTATCTAGTGTTTAGCACAAGTAAAGAAAGAAAATAATTTTAAGACTAAAATATATTTTCAGTTGTTGTAAACATATAATGAAATTAAGTTTTAGTCTTAAAAAAATAATCATTAATTTTGGTCATTATAAATTTTGAAACTTTTGAAAATAACTCCTATTGATCACCACACGCTCGATGGCGTGGTATTTAGACATGTAATTTTAATATGAGTGTTGTTGTGGTATAAATAAATACATTATATATGTTGTGCATCATAATAACTGAATATTTTCAAAATATTATATATATATATATATATACACTAAAATTATTAATTTTTTGAAAGATTAAAATTAAATTTAACCATATTTAATTACATGAAATACTTAGAATAACTCGGTTAAAAAAATCATGTGAAAAAGTTTTAAACTGTAGGATCAAATTATTTTTAGTTAATTTACTTAAGATTATTGTTTGTAATTTTTGGATAATAATAATATTATTATTATTGTTGAAAAGAAATAAATGATATAATATCACATACTGCATAGGTTTATAGTCTGTGACGTATTAACATATTAATATTATATAGCTTGGAAGGTGGACAACAGCCACCACCATTGCAAGGGTAGTGAGCAGCACAAGAATATTGAAAATTAGAGGCCCATATATAATGCAGGCATATATATAAGTTCAAAGAATTATCTAACTCAAATTATATGACAGTGGAAATATTAATAATAATTTTGTGTATGCTATATCTGAAATTGGACACTTGAATGTAGCAATTTCATTTGCACGAACATGATTACATATATGCATGCATAGTTACACGGAATATGCAATGCCTGCAACAAGAAGTAAATGTACAACCTGTAATCTTATATAACTGTAAATTTGAATGGGTGTTGTTAATGAATGATCTTTGTACATTAGATAAGAAATTAAAAAAATAATATTGTGTAAATTATAAGAGTGTAAACAAATTTATGAATAATATAATTTTTCGTCTCTTAATAAAAATATTTCTATTTTAAATTTCTTAATCAATATTTTTAGAATACTACTTAGTATTTAGTAATTTAAATTATATTTTTAAATTAAATTTATTGATAATTAAGAGATTGTCATTGTTAAAAATCGAGATAACCATATAAAGAAAGAGAATGCATTTGAATGGCGGTTAGCTATGTCTATCTAATTTTATTCTCAACTTTCAACTGTGTATGGTCCCTAAGTCTAAAAATGAACTCACACTGATCTCACGTTTTTTAAACTGAAGCATAAATGTCACTTCCCCACCTATTGCATGAGTTATTTACCAATCATCATACTGGTCCTGATTTCACAATCCAATGAAATTTCTTTTTCTTCTTTCCAATTTTCTCATATGATGAATGCGAAAGTTAGAGGAGGCTTGTATGGCAAAAGAGGACGACTTAATGATAAAAAGCTATTTTTTCTCTCTAAAATTCAGTGGCATGTGAACTATAGTTCGATCATATGTTCCAAGAACTACTTTCCTGGTGACTAGACGGATGAATATTTCAAAAAGAAAAATGTGTATTTTTTATTCATAACGGTAAAACTTTATAAATTCAAATATTTATTCCTATGATTAGTAAATAAGATATATATTTTTGCCTTCATTGCATTTAAACTTTTTATGAAATTATTTTAAACAATGTATAAATTTCGATCTCTAAATTATTTTGTAATAAATTAAGTAGTCTATTCTTTAAATTTAAACAAATTTGATCTCTTTTCAAAACAATTCTACATAAAGCTATCAAGATCTAATTTATTTAATTAAGATCTTCACAAATTAAATTGAATAAATTATTTTAAACTTTCTTATGCTCAAAATTTAATAACAAAACATCAAATTTCACTTAAAATGAAAAAAATATTACTTTTCCTTTCTTCGAATGTAATATACATTTTAGAAAATCCTTCATTTTTTTATTAAATTTCCTCCAAATTCCTTATTTCTAAATTTTAAAATTATTCCATATCCGAAATCTATTATAAATTTCCAAATATTTAAATTAAAATGAGAATTTTGAGTTTTAAATGAAAGAAAAATATTGATGTGGAGACCAAATTCGTTTGATTTTAAAAATAGATATATTTAATCAACTAAAATATTTTGAACCTAATCATACTTCATACATATTATCGACGTAATATAACATGACACGTACGACGAGGTTTTTTGTTTTTTTTGTTCTTAATGAATCTTGCATATGTTGTATAATATACTAATAATATATCCATTAGTTCTCAGTATTACATATGACATTCTGTGTCTGGCTTGGGTATCACGAGTAGTTTTAACTAGTACTGGTAATCTATTGATCATAATTAATAGGAGCACATATTATTAAGAGACGTGTACGTGTCATTGATTAATTAATAATTAATTAATAGTAGTACATTAGTTAGATTCTACTATAAATTGATAGTACGGAGTACTCATTATAATGAACTAGTCGGAGTTATTGGGTGTAAACTACCTCATTGATTAACTTAACTAATCAATCTTTTGTCACATTTTTTGTTTAATTTCAATCCCTAATTAAAATATGTTACTTAATTTAATAAATATCATTTATAACGTTTTAAAAAGTGCTAAACCATCAAATCAATATTTAAGAGTAATACTCATAATATTAATTTTAGTTTCTAAAATTACGATTATAAAATTCGTACGGGTCCTTAATCATTTCAATCTTGCTATTAAAGTTAAGTGTTAAAGTTCAATCAATTTTTAAAAAAGAAATGTTAGTAACACACTTTTAATACATTTTTTTATTCATTAAAATTTATTAAAAATGACAAAAATTGTTGAGTTCTGTATTATATTTAATAATTTTTCTTCTGATTTTTGTAATTTTTAATAAACTTTTATAAAAAAATTATTTAAAGGAATGTGTTAAAAAATATGTTCCTAATACTCATCTTTTTGAAATCAACCGCTTTAATCTTGACTTTGAAGGGTAACTGGCTTTAAGCTTCACTTTAATAAATTGAATAATATTAATTCAAAAGACTAAATTGAATAATAATTATAAAAATAAAAACTAAATAAAGATTTTTATAATATAAAAATTAACTTAATCATTGTTATAAATTTTAAGTACTAATTAGTGTATTTAAAAACAACTAATTTTAACAAATAATATTTTATTTTTAGAAAATAAAAATGAAATATTTTTCTAAAATAAATTCAATCAAAATATCGGCATAACCAGAATGATGTGCTGTCCCCCACTTCCCATTCATTCCAAAGTTCAGCATCGAGCACTCATGTCACATGTAATTCTATAACTAGAACAAGAACGTGACTTTTTTAAAAATAACAGACGTGTAGTCATTGCAGGCGTGAAGGACACAATAGGATTAATTATTGCAATTTCGAGTTGATTATTGCCTAGATCAGGAATGAAAATCAAACAATCCTTCCTTGTAATTACAATGCAAATTGTGCTTGTTGGCTTTCATTTAATAATATTGTTTGATGCCTTTCCTTTAATATTAATGCTTCTTTCTTAGTTTTTCAGCTTCTATTGTATCTATTTTGTAATTTTAACACAAAATTTGAGTTGGCTCATGCAGAGACAAGTCAAATTGCTTCTATTTTGAAAAATTGCAGTGGGTACGCCATCTTGGATGAGGCCTCTTGTTCACCTCTAGAATACAACAATGACTTGTCAAAGCTTTGAAAACAACAGAAGACTCCATACAGGATGGCGCCTCCTATACAAAATCCACACATGTCAGCATTGCAACATATACTACATCTGGATGACACTTCCTACAAAAGGACAAAAGATAAAAGCAAGACGTCACTCAGGATGGCGTTTCCAAAATTCGATGTAGCCAAAACAACCTTTGCACTATAAATAGTTTCCATATTACTCTACTTTCATAAATAACTTTTTTATTACTATATTCATAAATAAGTTCAAGAACTTCTTCCTCGGACGACTTTGGCTAGAGTAATTTCTGGCATACATTAGTTAGACTAATTTTAGTCAACATCAATCAGGATAATTTTTGTCTGAAATCGGTCCAGGTTTTTTTTGGCTGATTTCGACTATGATATATTTTTTGCTAACTTTGATTAAGATTGTTTTCAGCTAATCTCGATTAAGTTATTTTCAGCTAACCTCGATCAAGACTATTTTTGTCAATCTTGACTAGGATAATTTAAGTCAACATTAGCTAATGCAGTTTTTGCCCAAGCTATTTTCGAATGACCTTGTTCATGATTATTTTTGGTCAATCTCGACTAGTGTTTTTTGACCTATGTTGACTAGAGCAATTTTTAGTCGATCTCGACCATGGATGTTTTTGGTTGATTTCGGTTAGGGTATTTTTGGCCAACATTGATCAAGGTAGTTTCGTTGACTTCGACAATGACCATTTTTGGTCAACCTTGGCTAGGGTTAATTTTGGCCGGCCTTTGCTAGGGCATTTTCAACCAACCTCAACTAAAGTTTTTTTCGACCAACCTTGGCGTCCTCGATTGCTTTCGACCATCATCGATCGGGACTATGTTCGATCAACCCTAATAAGAGATACTTTCAGCCAACCTTGGCGACTTCGACCAAGACTATTTTTGGATGACCATGATCGAGGTTATTTTCGGAGGAATGTTATATCGTTTAAAGAATCCATGTGGTGGACATGGATTTTGAATTTAAAAATTCAAACAAATATCCAATCAATATCCGATTAATTGGATTTGATTTGGATATAAAATCAAACCATTAAAATGAATTTAACGTGGTTTGAATTGATTGATTATGGATTGATTTTATATAATTGAATTTTTTGAACAACCCTAAATATCTATTGTCTTAACTTTTAGGGATAGAAATAAGTTAAGTTACATGAAGTTTTGGTAGATTTGTACTTGACAACACATAATTTTCAAGTGACCTATTACTAGGTAATTTTTAAGGCTTGACCCGACCAATTTGAGGGTCTGATATGATATAAAAATTTATTTATTAGAGTGGTTCATACAAAAACTTGTAATTAAGCCAATAGGCCTATAACGATAAATAGATATTTATAAAAATGTTAATAATTATTACCTCTGTTCTTATTATAAAATTAAATCAGTATTTTATTTAATGTGATTACTACAGGTATTTAAGAAAAAAAATTCTATTAAAATATATTTAATGTTTATTAACATATTAATAAGACAAACATTTTTTAAGTAAGTATTTGAAATATTATTAAGAAAATTGTTATAGGGCCAGGATTTTTATTATGTCCCAAAAAATATAAATAAATTGTTATAAGCTAAAAAAAATCAGTTGTTATAAAAATATCAGGACTTAGGGCCTGTTTGGATGTTAGCTTCTTTAGAAGCACTTCTAGAAGAGAAAAATAAAAAGAAAAAAATGAAATGAGCTTTTCTATAAACTAAAATAAGTATTTCATTAGCTAATTTGTAGATATCATCTCATCTTTTAGAGAAGTTACATTGGTGAGATTCTATAAATTAACTAATGGAGCTTATTTTTACTTATGGAAAAACTTATATCATCTTTTTACTCTTATTTTCTTCTTTTAAAAATGCTTATAGAAAATCTTACTCAAACAGATAGAACTTAATTACTAACTAAATGAAAACCATCAGCCCCTATTTTCACCACTGAGGTTAAAATGTAAACTAATGATGAGACATTTCATGTGTAAAAAAAGAGGAAAAAGAAAAGCCAAATACAAAGCGAGTACATAAAAAAGAAATATGAGAAATAATCACTATTTTTCACTTAAATTAATAGCCGACAAGGTAACGGGGAGTCGTATTTTTTGTTTGAAAGGTCACATGTCATCACCATATTAAGTAAACTATTAGTACTATTTATTAATAACGAACAATGCAAGTTTACATTATTAAATTAAAAAATATATAAAATAATATTATGCCGACCGGTGATAATAAGGTGAAGTTGAAAAGCCTGTGTTCTTGAAAAACTTGTGAACCACACGATGATCAAGCACACATCACAAGGCCTGAGGTTTAATTACGTTGAAAGCAACTTGTTATATCCAAAAGCCCATATTATTAGATTCCAACAGCGACACTATTCCGCGGAGAAAAAAGAAAATTTGATGCACCCCCATTCATACGATGAATGGTAATTCGTGATTTTAGGGTATTAATCAACAATAAAAACTTTTTTTTGTAAAAATTCTAATATTTTATATATAATAATATTATGAACACATATTTTTTTTATAACTTTTAGAAATTTTTATTTATTTATTAAGTTTTTAATATCTTAAAATAGAATCACTTTTTGTAGAAGACCCTCGTAATGTTAAGAGTTAAGACATCTGTCAATACTCAATATATAAAAAACTTAAATATTAGTATATTGTTATTAGAGTAAATTACATAAATCTCTTTAAACTTTAAAGAAATTATATGTATTTTTCTCAATTTTTAAAATCTTAACAAATCTCCTAAATTTCATTTAAATATTTGACAATAACAAATTATGTGTATTGTACATGATATTAAATGAGTATTTTTTTTCTCCAAAAATGTCTTTGTCTTCCTCTTGCAAATATGGGATAATTTTGAAAAAAATTTACTGATAGAAAACTCAATCAAATTGTCATACTAGTAAACCTATAATCCAAATGAACATCACATGATCAAAATCATTGAACCAATCTCATTCCAACAAATCCATAAACCAAATGAATAATTATAGATTTCAAAATCAAATTAAATCACCTCAATTAAATCATCAATGATCCAACACACAAAATCATCTGAACCAACTTCATACCAGCAATAATAACATTAAATTTAGATATAATATTTAAAAACATAGAAGAGACATGTGTAATTTTTTAAAATCTCATAAAAATTTGTGTAGATTTTTAAAAATGAGGAGAAATATGTATAATTTCTTTAGACGAGCTTTGTGTAATTTACTTTTGTTATTAGTATTATTTTGTAATAAATTTGACATTTTATTTCAAGGAAAATGTTATATTCTCTTACAAATCTTTTACAATTTCATAAAAAAATATTAAATGAAAAGTTAAACACATTTAATAATTTTAAAATAAATTAAATAATACTCCAAATAAAAATAGGAGATGAATAAAAATAAAAGAAAGTATAAGAATTACTAAAAAATAATTAATTCTATTATTTTTTTGTTATTATAATAATCATTCCTTTTATATTTTGATAATTAATTAAAGACAAATGTTAACCAATAATTTTAAGAAATTTATTAAAAACTAAAAGAATTTTTTTTATTAAAATACATAAAATTATACGTTTGTAATTTTTATATTAAATATTTTCTCTTTTAGTTTATTAATGGTAAGAATACTGGGAAACAATAGTCTTAATTAAAATTAAATAGTAGTGCATGGAGTAGTATCAAAGACTTTTTGTTTTTGGATTGTAAAGCACGCATTTTCCTCTGGAATTTGCTTCTGGGGTGTTTCCACTGTTCCCATAATAATAATAATGAATGCTGCCTCTCGGATTTGTGTGTCATGTTAATGTAGAAAGAGAGTGAAAGGGTGAACGCATAGCTGACTTTTGCAAGGCACGAGTAAATGCTCTTATTGTCCGTTTTGACCCTTTTTTCTTTTACTTACCTCAATTTTTTTTCCTCTAGCTAATCAGCGATTAAACCAATCCTTTTATTTATTTATTTATTTATTTTATTTATAGGAATTGAAAATAATGTCGTACAATTTATAACAATCCACGTACTCTTCATCTTTCTTCTTCTCTATATATATGTGCCTCATGAAAAATAGACAACATAGCCCCAGTTGCAGAACATTGTCTCTGCTTCATCATTCTCACAATTGAGGAGCCCAAAGGGATCGAGTAATCACTTCAACTCAGAAGAAGAAAAAGAAGGAGAAATTAGAGAAGTTGCTAGCTATAGCTAATAGCTATAACATTTTTATTTTATTTTTTATTTTGGGGTACAAAATGGGAAGACCACCTTGCTGTGACAAAATTGGGATTAAGAAAGGGCCTTGGACTCCTGAGGAAGACATCATCTTGGTCTCTTACATTCAAGAACATGGACCCGGGAATTGGAGATCGGTTCCCACTAATACAGGTAACAAAATTTCAACATTAATTTTAACATATGGTTTTTCATTTTCTTCATTTATTTGGTGGGTTTTTAATATTTTTGTGCAACTGGGCACCGTTTATTAATTGTTTAATAAATTGGTGAGGGATATACATGTATGATGTATTATATGATGCCATTAATTTTGTTTTTTTCAGGTTTGATGAGATGCAGCAAAAGCTGCAGACTCAGATGGACCAACTATCTCCGACCTGGTATCAAACGAGGGAATTTCACCGATCATGAAGAGAAAATGATAATCCACCTCCAAGCTCTTTTGGGTAACAGGTACCACCTTGTGTCCAAATATTTAATTTTTATCCTAATTAAAAGCCTAAATAATTTAGGGGTAAGATTTTTGCTCTAGAAAAATGTAAGAGTTTACAAGTCAGTTTCTAATATAATGTAGAAGCTTGGTTGTTGAGTTTTGAGTCATTAAATTTACAAATAAATGAATTGTGTGTATAAAATGAAAAAAAAAAATCATTAAGGATCTGTTTGTTTGCTTTAATTTGATAATAATCGATATTTTTGATAAAGTTTGTGACGTGTGTAAATGGGTGCAGATGGGCTGCTATAGCTTCCTACCTTCCACAAAGGACAGACAATGACATAAAGAACTATTGGAATACCCATTTGAAGAAGAAGCTGAAGAAGATGCAAAGTGGGGGTGATGATGATGATAATAATGATGACAAATTAAACTCTTGTAATTCACAAATAAAGGGTCAATGGGAAAGAAGACTTCAAACAGATATCCACATGGCGAAACAAGCCTTATGTGAGGCCCTATCCCTTGACAAACCAACCCAAATTCTCCCAGAGACCAAAATGCCCTCCACTTCTTCACACCACCGCACAACAGCACCACACCAAACATCATCCTTGTATGCATCAAGCACAGAAAACATAGCCAAATTGTTGGAGAATTGGATGAAGAAATCCCCACACATCACAACAATAGCCGAAACAAAACCCTTCAACATTAACAACATGGTAGCCACAGGGTCTAGTTCAAGTGAGGGAACGCAAAGCACAATCACATGCACACAGGACCATGCCCTTGACTCCTTGTGGAGCTTAAACTCTGAACGCTCTTCTCAATCTGAAGAAAACACCAACTTAGGTGAGAGCAAGCCACAGTACCAAGAGGCAGAAGAGGCGCAAGTTCCTCTCATGTTGCTGGAGAATTGGCTCTTTGATGATGCTGCACCTCAGTGCAATGAAGATCTAATGAACATGTCACTCGAAGAAAGTACAGAAGTGTTGTTCTAGTTGATCCTAACGATGTAGCATACTTGAGGTCGGAACAAAATCCATGTAACCAAATCAAGCACAAAGGTATTTGAAAAAAAAAAGTAAAGAAAGAAAGATAGAAAGAGTATGCGTGCGTGTGTGAATTAGACTTTAATTATTAGAGTTCTTGGAACAGTGGGAAGGTAACTCCCTCAATACAAAACAAAGTGTACATTACAAGTACATCTATAGCTATGATAATGTTAGCTTATCTTATCTACCATAATAACTAGAGTTGAATATATATATATATATATATATATAGTGTTTTTACTTTTTAGCACGGGTTTCGCTATATCTTATCGTAATTTCTTTTTAATATTTCTTTGCAAATTATAAACAAACATATATGTTTAAAATTAAAAAATTAACAATTAGTAATATTTTTATGATATAATTAAGAAAACTATTTAAAGAATTGTAAGAGAAATTGAAATCATTTTTTACTTCTTTTGATATATAGAGAAAAAATTACTATTATTTTTTTATTACTTATCAAATGAAAATATATAAACATAATTAAAATTCATTCAACTTCAGAAACCCAGTCCTTTTGCCTTTTTCCTTTCTCACCTTGCTGGCACTTCGGTTTCACACCAGCGAAACGCCAGTTGTCCTTTGCAATTAATTGTGGTGCGTCTCTTTAAATAAAGTTTTATAAGTATATATCAACCTCCATTGGTGATAGGTCTGAGACTTTTATGGTCTAAGACTTTTATGGTCTATTTTCTTAGTCTTTGTGGTCTCCTATATGGCTATACGCACGTAATGTTTAACATGTATTCAGCTTCATCGCAGTTAGAATTATTATACCCCAAATGACAAAATGCAATATAAATGATTGAATAAATTTATATTTTGTCATGTTGAGTTACGTTGTAATACAATGAATACGTTTAACTTTGGCTGTAATTAATCTATATATTATTTCTTGGCTTGAGTTTGTTTCTCGATAAGAACACTTTTCATGCTACTAACAGTATCTGCTGCAAGTCTCTTTGCCTCTCAATAAAAAATACTTGATTATTGGTTTTGGTATTTATGATCCCTTTCTCTCATTATTATTGTTATGTAAGAAAAAAATTTATTTCAAAATAATTATCATTTTTTCTTTTAAGTATAATATTAATTATATTTTTTTCATCTATATCTCTTATAATATTAATGATGGACAATAAAATCTATAAATGAATTGTAAAATTAATACTTTCTTTTATTTATTTATTATTTTTCTTGAGCTGTATAAAATAATCTAGGAATATTATTATTTTGGGAAGGAAAGAGTACTTAATTTAATATAAAAAAATAGAATTTATGCACTAATTTCATATTTAATTTCATCTCTTTGAAAAATTTGTGTCATTAAATATTTTTTGGTAGAATAAAATTATTCTAAATTTATTGTTTAATCATTATTCATCACATAAATTTTTCTTTTACTTTTATGAATTTGATACGCTAAATAAAACTTTAACAATTAATATAATTTTCTAGCAACCGATTTGATAATATTATTAATTAAATATATGAAGAGTAAGGTAATATTATACGTGCAAATAAGCTAAAATATATTACAATGTTATGCAATTTGTCGAAATTCCCAAATCACACCAAAATATGATATAGGTTATTAAAAAAAACGTTTCACTTATTATATTTTTCCATTTCAGTATCCACATGCTTTATTCTCAAGACCTAATAATATCACCTTGTCTAATTTTAACTAAATATGTAGTATGCATTATGAATATGTACTGTTTAAGATTTTTACTACTTCGTACACTTCCACACATACTTTATTGTTTATATACACGTACATACACATGCACACGATACATATACACACGTGCTTCATATTCCAACTTAATATACAATATGTATTATGAATACTTGTTTAAGAATTTGAGGCTTGCACGGTAGCACGCATGTGCACATATACGCATGCATACGCTCACACGTGTATTACTGTTTAAGAATTTGGGGCTAGAATGCAAGGACTCATGTTTTACTGTTTATCTCGATAGTATCACCTCATCTAGTTCTAACTGAATATAGATAATTACTCTGATAATTTGAAGGTAACACACGCACACACATATGCCTGTTATTATCCATACACACATGTACATGTGCGTATACACATACACATGCTCGATTTTCTATACTGAATAGTATCACAACAAGCACCATTTATGTTTATGATTTCTATGATGGCATTTGGTTCAAAGGCCCCTTTTCTCCCCCATTTATATAAAACTCTTAAGATATATAAGGTAGGTAGTTAACTCTTTTAAACCTAGAAAAAAAATATTAAGACACGATTCATATAATAAGACTTTCATTTGCTGTAATTTAAGAAAAATCAGTTTAGAAACGTGCATTTTAAATTTTAGTTTAATTTATAGTTGCATATTCTATCATAAAAAAATGCTTATCTTCAAGTATATTTGAATAGTCTATAAAAGAAGTTAAAGTATTTGAAATAATTAATTATACTATAATTTTCAAACAATTTATCTATTAAACCAAGACAAGGTTGAGAAGGATTATTGGCACGTAAAAGAGAAACTTGCATTGTCGGCAAGTAATCTCATCCCCAGCCAAAGGTAAAATAAAACCTTTTATTCATTATTTAACAAAAACTAATAAATTCGAGTGTACAATATGAGTGGACTATGTCCTCATATAGTAGCCTTACTCTTGTGATTTAATGCAATTGAATAAGCTTGAAATGTTATTGCAAAAAATAGGGGTCATGTCTCCTCATGATCCGGGCCTTTTGCTATAAATGGTTGCTGGCATCAAACAATGAAATCATTATGCTCATTTAATTGCAATTACTTCAATGAGAAAAAAATATATTATTTTACTCATTTCCTATATGAAATGCGGAATAATTTTCTTTCGAAATTAATCGCTATGTGTAAAAACTTTTACACAACTAACTAATAAAATAATATTATTATGATTTGTAAGTAGTTGTTGTAAAAGTCAATGAATATATTATATATGATAATTTATTTTTGAGTGATAGTGTAAAATTGTTTTATATCATCAATATATAATCTTTTTTTTATATTCTTTATTATAATTTTTAGGTTAATTTTAATTAACTAAAAATAAAATGTTTTATTTTAAAATAATTATTATACTATTTTTAATTTGTAATGTAATAAATAATTTATTTCTAATAAAAATAAAAATGTTTTCTTTTAATATATATATATATATATATATATATATAATATATATTAAATAGAAATGAGATTTATCAAATACTAATATTGTATCATTACCACTTGTTGACGATTCCTTACTCCTTGTTCTATAATAATCATTGTGAAAGAAGAAAAATTTGTCTTAAAATAATTTTCATTTTTGTTTTTCGTTGTAGCATTAATTACTTTTTTCCACTTATATTCCTTATAATATTAATAATTTGGGCTACAAAAAGTAAAAATGAATTAATGGTGATAAGATTAATTTTGTAAAATTGTTATTATCTTTCATCCATTTATTAGTTTTTTTTATCTATGTAAAATAATCTAATATGACAATTATAATTGAATGAAGGAAGTATAAGAGAAATTACTTGCGTGAAGGAAATAAAAATATAATATTTATGTTGCCAAAATCAAGGTGTGTTTGGTTGAGAGGGAGAGAAGAGAAAAGAGAAGAACTTAAGTGGGTCCCACACACCTCCTATACTCTACTTTAATTAAAAAATCTCTCTTTTATTTCTATCTTTTATATTTTCATTCTTTAAACCAAACACACCCTAAGTGTATATCATGTCCTTTAATTTGAGTTTGGTATACAAGATAGAAAATTTAATGATAAAACATACATAAAATTTACAATTTGGTCCTTCAATATTACATGTTTCACGTAATCTTATTAGACCTATGGGAATGTAGAGATGAAAATATATATTTTCATGTTTATTAAAAGCTAATAAAAATATTCCTATGCATAATTGATTCCCAGGAATCCATATATGTTAGATATGTTACTCCATCTTCTCATTCTAATGTAAAGGGGTGAGAATCTTATATTTTCATTTGAAGTTTAAAATAATTTATCACTTTCATCTTATTTTACATCATTTATTTATTTTTTTAAAATTAAAATAAATTTTAAAACATTTTTAAAAATTAGAAGTATTTAGCAAACATCTTTGATGGGATTAACATTCCCGAGAATATAATCATATCCGTGAAATAAACAACCCTTAAATTACCATTTAAGGTTATGTTTGGAAAGGTAGTTGAAAAGCTCTATAGGTATTCAAGCAGTAGGTACATTAGCTAACATTGGAAGCAGCCCAAACTGCCCCTAAACCTTACACTATCAAGGTTTTCAATTCAAAAACCAACATCTTATCATTGCATGATGAGACTATCATTGGGTAGTGGAAACATGATCTTTGTTAGTATTTACATAAAAAAAAAAAGACAATTCCTATCCAAATTTCTAATATTTACAAAGCTATATTAATTCTTAATTATTTATCTATAGTTTTTTTTGGTATTTAATTTCTTAAATTACTTCAATGAATTGAAGATTCATCATAACTTCAAATTTAGAGATTTGCCATATTATCCTCAAGCAAGAAAAAAAAATCAAACATTTTTAAGAATATAAAATATTTATATAATATGATTTATGTTTATAATATTTTAAAATATTTGTACATAAGAGAATCTTATATATATGTAGTCCTGCCATAAGGGTTGTTTGGTAGTAGAATGGAATGGAATGAAGAAGAAATATTTGAATTAAAGTAAATTGGTAGAGATATGAGACCACACATATTTTTGAAAATTTCCCTTCCTTTTTCACCTATAACATTTTAATCCTAGTTGTTGTGGTTAATTCAAATATGTTAGTTAAAAGGGTAGTTAGTTAGTTTTTTTTGATAAAGGTAGTTAGTTAGTTAGTAACTAACTCTGTGATGTACAACTCTATATAAGATATATAGAATCAAACAATAACATTACAAGTTTCATTACTTTTTCTCTTTTCTATAAAATGTGTGTGAGTTTCATCCCTAACAAATTGGTATTCAGAGCTTATTATGATTCAGGGAAAAAGAGTTATCTATGAGGTATTAAGAGTGTATAGACCACGTTCTTTGCTGAACCATGTCTGGCGATGGAGGATTTCCTACAAATCTACTCATTCTTGATGGCAATAATTGGAAAAAATGGTGAATACAGATGAAATTCATGTTTCGCTTCCAAGAGGTGGTTGAAATCGTGAAGTATTGGTATTAACAATTTAGTCATGAGTGAAAGCCCCATTGATGCCTAGAGAGCTGCTTACAAAGAAGCATTGAAGAAATATGGTAAAGCCTGGTTTCTGATACATCAAAGCATTGATGCAAACATCTTGAAAAAAATTCAAAGTCATTTACAACTAAGGAGGCCTGGAACACATTAGAGAAAGGCTTTACTAGTGGAGAAAAGGTCAGAAAGGTATGACTCAATCTATGAGAAGGTTACATATGGAGGATGCAAAGAGGGTGACTAATTACTTTAATAGGCTAGGGTGTTGAGTCTCACAAATCTCATGAAAGGATGTAATGAGTAGATCACGGATGGGATGACCATTGTTAAGATCATACACACTCTAAGCCATAATTTTGATTACATTGTAGTTGCCACAAAGAAATCCAAGGACGTAGAGATTGAACATGAAAATTGATGAGATTCAAGGTAATTTAGAGAGACAAGAGTTGAAATTGACTCAAAGAAACCTTACATAGCATGCAGACCAAGCACTGCAAGCTCAAGTGAAAGAAGGTGTCAACAAAAGAAAAGGAAAGAAAGAAAAAGGGAAATTCAATAAATGAGGTTGGGCTTCAAATCAAGATAGGTCCAAGGTTGAAGACAAACCTAAATCCTTAAATAGAGGAGGGGAAGGGTTTGTCAACAACAAAGGTGAAAGAAGAAAGCAAGATAAAAGAAAGATTCAATGTTTTAATTGTGAGAAATTGGGGCACTATGCTAATGAATGCTAACCTGGAAAAGGAAAGCAAGAAATCGATGAACAAGAGACAAATGTGGCACATGATGATTAAGATTAAGATCCAGATTTTTTGATGGTTACAACTAGTGACGGAAACTCTTAGTCTGAAGCTTAGTACCTAGATACTGGATGTTCTAATCATATGATAAGTTACAAGGAGTGGTTGATTGTTCTTCACACAAGCAAAAAAACCAAGGTCAAGCTTGTGGATAGTAGAACTTCAGCAACTGAAGGTGTGGGCAACATTGTGATAAAAAGAAAGGATAGGAAGACAACACTAATTGAAAACATGTTGTTTGTTCCTAGGATGAAATGCAACTTGATGAGTGTTGGGAAGCTAGTTAAAAAAGGTTTTTATGTGATTATTAAGCACGATTCATTGAAATTATTTGATCCAAGTCAAAGATTGGTATTAAGATCTCCTATCTCATAGAATAAAACCTTCCAGGCCAACATAAAAACAACTGAAGGGCAATGTCTTCGAATTACCATGACTGACCAAGAGAGTTGGCAATGGCACTTGAGGTTTGGTCATTGGAATTTCAGAAGTTTAAATAAATTGGAAGCTAAAGACATGGTAGTAGGTCTTCCAAAAATTATTGTGCCTGAGAAAGTATGTGAAGTGTGTCTTGTTGGTAATCATCCTAGAAATACTTTTAAATCTCATCTGCCAATTAGGGCTTTAGATGTGCTAAATGTTGTACATTTTGATATTTGTGGTCCTTTTGAGGTTCCTTCACTAGGAGGAAACAAGTACTTTACTTATTTTGTCGATCAATAAAGAAAAATGATGTTGGTGTACTTGATTAAGTCTAAAAATGAAGTGTTTGAAGTGTTTCAAAAGTTCAAGGATATGGATGAAAGACAAAGTGGTAAATTCATCAAGGTTCTAAGAACAAATGGAGGAGGGAAGTACATATCAAAGGAATTTAAGTCATTTTTGGAAGAAGCTTGACATTTAACACGAAGTGACAACCCCTTATACCCCTCAACACAATAGATTGGTAGAAAGGAGGAACACAATTGTGCTCAACATGGCTAGGAGCATAATGTAGAAGTATCTACCAATTTCCTTATGGGGTGAGGTAGTTATTGCAATAACTTATTTTCTTAATTGATGTCCTACTAAAAGACTCAAATAGAAGGTACTTGAGGAGTATTGGATTGGCAAAAAACCAATTGCGAGTCACTTGGGAATTTTTGGTTCTTTATGCTTTGAACATGTGTCTGATTCAAAGAGGAAGACATTCCAAGATAAAAGTTAGCCTATACCTCTAGTTGGCTATCATGCCACTAGAGCATACAGACTTTTCAACCTAGCAAAGCAAAAAATTGAAGTGAGTAAAAATGTAATGGTGAGTGAGGCTGAATCATGAGATTGGAAGAACCAAAGGAGAAACCACAACTTAACAATTCTAGTACAAATTGGAAATGAAAAAAATTAAAAATGAAAAGAGTACAAGAGTTGAAGTAGCTCAAGGTCAAAGACCACAAAGGGACAATCAAGTTCCATCCAAGTATGGAAACTTTGAAGATACTTCCTGATAGTACAGTAATACCATAAGGTGATTTGGTCCATTTCGCTTTACTGGAAGATGCAAAACAATTGATTATGAAAAGGCTATGAAGGAGAAAGTCTGGAAGGAAGGAATGGTGGAAGAATTAAAGGTTGTTGAAAGGAACCATACTTGGGAGTTAGCTTAATTACCATTAGACAAGAAGCCAATTGATATTAAATGGGTCTTTAAACTAAAATTGAATCTTGATAGGTCTATTGCAAAGCACAAGGCAAGGTTGGTGGCTAGATGATTCTTTTAAAAGCCAAGTGTAGACTATATAGAAATGGCTAGGCTTGAGACAATCAGGCTGGTAGCTTCCTTAGCAAGAACAGGTAATAGATAGCCTTTAATTCCACATGGATGTCAAATCTACATTTTTGAATTGCCCTCTTGATGAATTGGTGTATGTCACACAACCATTAGGTTTTGAAATTAAGGGAAATGAAAACACGAGGTATAAGTTGAATAAGGCTTTATATGGCCTTAAATAAGCCCCTTGAGCTTGGAATAGAAGATTGGACTTTTCTTGATTCAACATGAATCAGTGGAGTATGGTGTTTATATGAAGAAGATAAATGAGTCAAGTGTGTTGCTGATTTCTCTCTATGTTGATGAATAGTTGGTTACTTGATAATGACTGTCGAATCACTATAAAACAAATAAAACTAAGATAATTCTTGTTGGATTCAGGGGGAGCTACTTAAAGAATGCAAAGGAACTTTGATTCAAGCATTGATTTTGAGCTTTCAAACATGCAATGGATGCCTTGAAGATAATTTAGTATGAAATGTGTAAAAGAAAAGCAATTCTGGTGATCCAAGTGCATTGCATTCATTTAATCCATAATTAACTTAATGGGTTTCATAAAAATCACAAGGCTTTGTTAATTCAACTAAGTTTTTAAAACTGATTCAATTGTTTTTGGAAAAATACAAAGTGCACTATAATAATCGATTACTTAACTTAATAATCGATTATTTGCTTCGTTTTCAAAATTGGAAAAGCTTTCATGAACACTTTAATCGATTACTAAGTAATGTAATCGATTACATAAGCCTTTTAGAAAAGATGGTTATACTGGAATAATCAATTACTAGTATTCGTAATCGATTACACAACGTTTTAAGAAAAACATGTTGCACTGGAATAATCGATTACCATTTCTTGTATTCGATTACACAAGCTTTTATAAAATGCAGTTCTACTGGAATAATCGATTACAGCTCGTATTAATTGATTAATTTGCTCGTTGTTCAAACACTTTAATCGATTAAAGTGGTGACTTAATCAATTACTTAAGCATTTTAATCGATTAAATTGGTGATTTAATCGATTACAGGCAGTTATGAAAAGCTGTTATAAATAGGATTGATGTTCAGCTGCTTTGACAACTTTGTGGAACATTACCCATACGTATTTTTTGAGCTTAAACAGTCTTGTGAGCATTCTAAAGTGTTTTCTAAGGGTTTAATTGTGTCTTGCTCCATTGTGCATTGATCATGTGTGTTTAAGTCATTCTTGGAGCTTGAAACCATTTCAAGATTAAGGAACGCTGTGCTTAGTGTCCTTTAATCATTCAACCTGATTTGGTAACTCTATTCTGCATTGCATACTTTGGATCATCAGGTTGTTTCTCTCCTTAATCTGATTGTAATTTTTGTGTTGTATTTTCTTTGTAATTTTGGCTATTGTAATTGGGTTCTTGCTTGTAACTAGAGAAGGGGTTCTCTAGGTGGAAGAACTGAGTAGTGTTCTCAGGTTCTTGTCTCTTAAAATCTAATAGAGTTTTAGATTTCTGCACTTTATCTAGGGTTGATAAAGGGAGACATTGTAATTGATTGTAAGAACTGAAAATTATAATAGTGGAACTCTAACCTAGTGTTGGTTGGAAGAAACTGGATGTAGCTTCATGGTTTTGAAGTGAACCAGCATAAATTGTTTGTGTATTGATTCTCAATCTTTATCCTCTTCATTTTAATTGTTATTGATTCAGTTGCTTGACCAACAAAGTCAGTTTTGATTCATTGGATTCCTTGGGGCTGAGCTACTTGATTGAATAAGATTTCTTGGTTTTGAAAAGTGATAAAGATCCTAGAAACTCTTATTTTGATTAAAGAAATTTTTAATATATTAATGTTAACCAATTCACCCCCCTCTTGGTTATGTGTGAAGTATTCATATCATTTTCAATTGGTATCAGAGCTGGTTCTTGAAAGTTACTCAAGATCACTATTTTCTTTCAAAATGAATACCTCACAAATAACTTTCAAGGAAGGTGGTTCTTTAAACAGACCTCCTTTGTTTGAAGGGGAGAAATTCAGTTTTTGGAAAAATAGGATGAAGATCTTTATTCAATCAAATGACCCTGGTGCTTTGAATGCAATAGAGAAAGGTCCTATGGTGCCCATCAAAACTGTTGGCAAGGATATGATTCCCAAAGAATGGGATGAGATGAATGATGTTGAGAAAATGGTTGTTCAATATGATTTTAAGGCCAAAAATATGATAATCTCTGCACTTTCCTCTGATGAATTCTTTAGAACAGTTAGATGCAAAGGTGCTAATGAGATGTGGGAGATGTTAAAGATTACTCATGAAGGAACTGAAGAAGTGAGAAGATCAAGGAAGCATTCATTGATCCATGAGTATGAAATGTTTAAGATGAACACAAATGAAAACATTTCCCAGCTCCAAACAAGAATCATACACATTGTCAATCATCTCTTGGGACTTGGAAAAAAGTTTGATGTTGAGGAACTAAACATCAAGATCTTGAAGTGTCTCACTAGATCTTGGCAACCAAAGGTGACAACAATCAAAGAATTCAAGGACTTGTCCAAGATGTCAATGGCTGCATTTTTTGGTAAGTTACTTGAATATGAATTAGAATTGTCTCAACTAACTTGTGTTGAAGATACAGAAAAGAAAGGCAAAGGAATTGCTTTAAAAGCTGCAACATCTAAAGTGGAAAAAGAGAAAGAATCAAGTGATGAGGAAAACTTGAACTTAATAGTCAAAAAGTTTAGCAAGTTTTTAAAGAAAAACAAGGGCAAGAGATTCTCAAGAAACTCCAACAACAACAACAACAACAGCAACAAGAAGATTGATAGCAACTTTACATGCTTTGAATGTGGGAAACCTGGCCACATCAAGTCTGAATGCTCAATCTACTTGAAAAAGCAACAAGGGGACAACAAAGCAAAGAAGGAAGGGAAGCCTAGAAGAGCATACAGAGCTTGGGAAGACAATGACTCAACAACTTCAGAATCCTCCACTGAAATTGAGGAAGCAAACATGTGTCTTACATCCATTGTCAATGAAGATGATGATGATCTCTTAAGTAAAGAGGATGAGGTAAATTCTGAACTTGATCAAACTATTAGTGCTTTTCAAAAAATGCATAAAGAGGCACAAAAGCTTTCAAAATCTAACAATAATCTTAGAAAGAATATTGAAGATCATCTTGCTAAGATTATTGAACTACAAGCTGAGATTTGCAACTTGAAAGAAGAAAATGAAAAACTTGTTTCAAGTTACAAATCAAATGGCTGTGTATGTGCTTTTTCTTCTACAAGTGTTGACAAATATGATATGTTGCAAAAGGTCTTTGATGAGTATAGAATTAATCAAGAAGAGAAATATATGCAGCTCCTTTCAAAGAATAACAATTTGATTGATCTCTTGCAAAAGCTGTACAAAGGAAAATTTGATCTCAATTAAATGCTTAGTATACGAAAATATGCTGGAGATACTTCTGGATTGGGGTATAAACCAAACTCTAAATTTGTCCAAAAGACAACATTTGTGCCCCCAAAACAGAAAAATAAAAAGAAGTCAAGGATAAATCAAAATGCTTTCTTTAGAAAATCACCAAGAGCTGTCATTTGCAACTATTGTATGGAAAGAGGACACACATCCTATAAATGCTTTGCAAGAAGATTTTATGTGCCAAATGGAGAGTGCATTTGGGTGGAAAAGAAAAAGAAAGTCACTAACCCCTATGGACCCAACCTCAATTGGGTACCTTCTTTTATAAATTGATTTAATTTTTACAGATATGTCTTAGAGTTAGATCCTCCTTATGATATCTTGATAGTTGATGCTCTAGACATATGACAGGTGACAAGTCTTAGCTCACAAATCTTGTTCCTAAAGATGGAGGCTCTGTCACTTATGGAGACAATAACAAAGGTAAGATCATTGGTGAAGGCAACATTGGAGATAGCTTCAATACCAAGATTAGCAATGTTCTTTATGTGGATGGTTTGAAGCACAATCTTCTAAGCATAAGACAACCATGTGACAAAGGTTTTAAAATTTCATTCAATGAGAATTGTTGTATGATATGTGATGGCCAAAATGGTGAAATAATTCACATAGGTAAAAGGAAAGGTAATATCTACTTACTTTCTGTAGATCATGCATATATTCATAACACTTCTTGCTTAATTAGTAAAATAGATGAAACATGGTTATGACATAGGAGAGCTAGTCACATCAACATGCACCACATGAACAAACTTATTAAAAAGGACTTAGTGATTGGTTTACCAAAACTCAGGTTTGAAAAGGACAAACTTTGTGATGCATGTCAAAAGGGGAAACAAAAAAAAATCTCTTTTCAAAGCAAAAATGTTGTTTCCACCTCTAGACCACTTGAATTACTATACATTGATTTGTTTGGTCCTTCTAGAACTATGAATTTGGGTGAAAATTACTATGGACTTGTCATGGTTGATGATTACTCTAGATTTACATGGACTTTGTTTTTGAGATCCAAGAGTGATGCTTTCAATGCATTTAGAAAAATGGCCAAACTTTCTCAAAATGAAAAAGGAAGCAAAATTGTCTCAATAAGAAGTGATCATGGTGGAGAATTCCAAAATGAACATTTCGAAAAATTCTGTGAAGAAAATGGAATCAAACACAATTTTTCAGCTCCAAGAACACCTCAACAAAATGGTGTTGTGGAGAGGAAAAATAGATCCCTTGAAGAAGGTGCAAGAACTCTTCTTAATGAGACTAATTTGCCTAAACATTTTTGGGCTGATGCAGTAAGCACAATTTGCTACACCTTGAATAGGTTACTAATAAGGCCTATTTTGAAGAAAACTCCTTATGAGCTATACAAGGGTAGAAAACCAAACATTTCCCATTTGAGAACCTTTGGCTGTAAGTGTTTTGTGTTAAATAATGGCAAATAATCACTTGGAAAATTTGATGCCAAAGCTGATGAAGCTATTTTTCTTGGATACTCACTACAAAGCAAAGCATATAGAGTTTTCAATAAAAGAACATTATGCATGGAAGAATCAGTGCATGTTATTTGTGATGAATCTAATCCCTCTAAAGAGGAAAAGAAGTGTGATATTGATGCAGGTCCTATGGAAGAATTCATTCAATTAAATGACTCTTTGATGAAAGAAAAGGAAGAACCAAGGGTTGTAACAGAACAATCATCACCTAGACATGTGCCTAAAGATTGGAGAACAACAAGAGATCTTTCCTTTGATAACATCATTGGTGAAGTTTCAAAGGGAGTTTCTACTAGATCCTTATTAAAAAATCTCTGTTGTGATATGGCTTTTGTATCACAAATTGAACCAAATAGTATTGATCAAGCATTATTAGATGAACATTGGTTAATGGCTATGCATGATGAGTTGAATCAATTCAAAAGAAATGAAGTTTGGGAGTTAGTCCTTAGAACATCAACTCATAAACCTATTGGCACTAAATGGGTTTTTAGAAATAAGCTGGATGAAAGTGGAATCATAGTAAGGAACAAAGCTAGATTGGTTGCTAAGGGATACAACCAAGAGGAAGGCATTGACTATGATGAAACTTATGCTCCAGTAGCTAGATTAGAAGCCACTAGGTTATTTCTTGCATATGCTTGTTTGATGAATTTCAAATTGTTTCAAATGGATGTCAAAAGTGCTTTCTTAAATGGATACATTGAAGAGGAAGTTTATGTAGAACAACCTCTTGGATTTATTGATTATAAGCATCCAAATCATGTTTACAAACTAAGAAAAGCATTGTATGGTTTGAAACAAGCACCTAGATCTTGGTATGAAAGGTTAAGTAAATTTCTGGTTGAAAAATCTTTCATAAGAGGTCAAGTTGATAATACCTTGTTTATAAAGAGAAAAGGAAATGATATACTATTAGTTCAAATTTATGTTGATGACATAATTTTTGGTTCAACTAACACATCAATGTGCAGATAATTTTCAGTTACAATGCAGGGAGAGTTTGAGATGTCAATGATGGGTGAACTCACATTCTTTTTGGGACTACAAGTCAAGCAATTAAAGAGTGGAACTTTCCTTAGTCAATCAAAGTATTGTCAAGAGATGATTAAAAAGTTTGAAATGGAAAGTTGCAAGGATGCTGCAACACCTATGACAACTTCTACTTATCTTGACATAGATGACAAAGGCAAAAGTGTTGATGAATCCAAATACAGGGGAATGATTGGTTCCTTGCTGTACCTTACTGCTAGTAGGCCTGATATAATGCTAAGTATCTGCTTGTTTGCAAGATATCAAGCAAATCCAAAAGAGTCTCACCTTACAGCAGTCAAAAGAATCCTCAAATATCTCAAGGCAACACCAAAAGTTAGGCTATGGTATCCTAAAGGTGCACCAATCAATATTATTGGATATTCTGACACTAATTTTGCAGGATGTAAACTTGATAGGAAAAGCACAAGTGGTACTTTTCATCTCCTTGGAAGCTCACTCATATCTTGGCATTGCAAGAAACAATCTTGTGTGGCTTTGTTAACTGCTGAAGCTGAATATATCTCAGCTGGGAGTTGCTGTGCACAAAGCTTATGGTTAAAACAACAATTACAAGATTTTGGAGTTGATCTTAAGGAGATACCCCTGCTGTGTGACAACACAAGTGCCATCAATATCTCAAAGAATCCTGTTATGCACTCAAGGACCAAGCACATTGAAATAAGACATTACTTTCTAAGAGACCATGTGCAGAAAGGTAATATCAAGATTGATTTTGTTGATACAAACAACCAATTGGTTGATATATTTACAAAACCTTTGGATAGAAATAGATTTTACACTCTAAGAAACATTTTAGGCATTCTTGATGAATCTAATATCTGCTAACATGCTTGATCTGTGCCAAACCATGAGAAATACTTGAATGTTTGCTTAATAATCAGTTGCATTTGAAAATTCAAAGTTGTGCTGCATAAGAATCATTCAATCTGCATATTCCACTGTGATAATCGATTAAGTCTCGGGATAATAGATTAAATGCATTTAAAAAGCCATTGGGAATGAAATTTTAGCTTATGTAATCAATCACACAAGCGAAATAATCGATTATTCTACATAGAATTCCTTTTTCAAAAAATCCATTCCATTGGAATAATCGATTAAACCAACGAAATAATCGATTACACAAGCTTCCAAATGTTTTTCAAATTATCACTCCCACTGGAATAATCGATTACCTTGCAGAATAATCGATTAAAATTGCTTTGAAACTCATTGAAATCTGTCTTCACACTGTGATAATCGATTACATATGCGGATAATCGATTACAATGCTTCTTCCTCAACTATACTGTTATGAAATAATCAATTAGCTTACGAATTAATAGATTACTGTAAGTTCTAAAACAGAATTTTGTGAAGAATTAATCGATTACACATGAAAAATAATCAATTAAATCTGGAGTTATAGAAGATTCTGCCAAATCTGAAAGATTTTCTTGGAAATTGTAACTGCCCAACTGCCACCAAAATTCAAATTTTGAAACCTCTGAGCCTTCAATTGTGTGGTTAATGCGTGGTAATTGTTTCTCATTTTCAAATTTAAAACTTGGAGCCCAAATTCTTCTATAAATATAGCCTATGTCTTGTGCAGAATTCACACCTTACTCATCCTTCCTCCTTAAGCATTTATGTACTCTTTAAGCTCTCTTCTCTTAGGGTTAGAAACCTTGTCTGAAGCTTTCTTTTCTTCTAAAACCATGTCTGCACCCAAAAGTCCAAGATCCTCCAAAAGAAAGGTTGAATCCTCTAACCTAGCAGCCAATAGGTTAGATCATTGGTTCTCCAATGAACAAGACAAGATGACCTACCTTCAGTTCAATGCTACAAAACTAATAGGTCCTCCCAAATACATCTCCCTAGACTGGTTTAGCAATGAGGGTTTCCAATTTCCCACTTACTTAGAACCCCAAGGTCTTAGGAAATTTGTGGAGATGAAGGGTACATTTTACCCTAAATTGGTCAAGGTATTCTATACCTGTGCCAAATTTTCAATGGAAGCGTTAATCATAACCCAAGTCAATGGGGTAGCCATAGAAATAACCCAAGAAATATGGGAAGAGGTTGCTGGCCTCACTTTTGATGGCGAGAGGAGGTTTGAAGAAGAAGTGGGTGGGTACAATAGGATTGATACCTATAGGGGGATGCTTCTTTATCCTCAAATGAGGTTAAGGCTTAGGCTGAGCACTGGACCCATGACCTATGAGGATAGGCTTCTCCATTACATCATCACCCACCTACATCCTCACCCCTAGAGCAACCAACCATGCCCAAGCCACTGATGATGATCTACAACTTGTCCATGCCTTGAAGAATGTCATTAAGATGAACTGGATCCTTGTACTCCAGGAGATTATGTTAAAATCTAAGAGGTTAATGAACTACCTTTCCCATATGTTGTCCTCATATCAAGGTTCATTGACTACTTCCAAGTGGATGTTTCTAATGAGGTGGTTGACAACACCAACTCAAGCAACAGCCTCATCAAGGAGAAGCATCTTCCTGCTCCTGATCAAGGAGAAGCAACAGCCTCAAGACCCCTCTTGGATGGCAAATGGCTGGCCAACCACTTCCCGCTCCTGATCAAGGAGATGATGTTGAAGATGATGATGATGATGATGATGATGATGAAGATGCTGCTCCTGCTGCTCCATCCTACAGTCCCTTTGAATCCTTAATGATTCGAAAGATGGATGCCATGCTTTCACTCCACCACGAACACAGGGCTGAGACCAACACCACTCTAGAAGAAATTAGATCCAGGATTAAAACCATAAAAGCTAGGATAATACTTGACTACTCTGGAAATGAGGAATAGGCTTCTAGGATTTCATGCTTTATTGTATTTTTTTTCCTTTTATCCATGTACTGCATTTCCTTTATCAATGAATGAAATTTTCTTTCCCTCTTATTCTTATTTGCTGTGCTATTACATTTTTTTTACTTTGATAAGCCAAATAGGGGGAGAAATAATTGATTTGGACATGCTCTGCCACTTACTCTATTCTACTCTGTTTTTTGTTCAAAATTGTGCCCAAAATTTAACTTGAATGGATTGTGCAATTTAGGGGGAGCTGAGTGCTTAAAATGAATTTATTATGTCTATAAATCTTGTAAATGAATGCTGAATGAATCACAGATGCTTTTAACACTTGTTCTTGGCAAATGAATTGGAAAATTTTCAGGTTTGTAAAGCTCAAGCTTTTCCAAATTTGGTTCCTCAATTAACTTCAAGTCCAACTGGTAATCAATTAAAGATTTGGCATGTTCAAAGCCAAAAAGGGGGAGATTGTTGGATTCAGGGGGAGCTACTTAAAGAATGCAAAGGAACTTTGATTCAAGCATTGGTTTTGAGCTTTCAAACATGCAATGGATGCCTTGAAGATAATTTAGTATGAAATGTGTAAAAGAAAAGCAATTCTGGTGATCCAAGTGCATTGCATTCATTTAATCCATAATTAACTTAATGGGTTTCATAAAAATCACAAGGCTTTGATAATTCAACTAAGTTTTTAAAACTGATTCAATTATTTTTTGAAAAATGCAAAGTGCATTGTAATAATCGATTACTTAACTTAATAATCGATTATTTGCTTCGTTTTCAAAACTGGAAAAGCTTTCATGAATACTTTAATCGATTACTAAGTAATGTAATCAATTACATAAGCCTTTTAAAAAACATGGTTATACTGGAATAATCAATTACCAGTATTCGTAATCGATTACACAATGTTTTAAGAAAAACATGTTGCACTAGAATAATCGATTACCAGGAACTATAATCGATTATATAATGCATTAAGAAAAACATGTTGCACTGCAATAATCAATTACTATTTCTCATAATCGATTACACAAGCTTTTATAAAATGCAGTTCTACTGGAATAATCGATTACAGCTCGTATTAATCGATTAATTTGCTC
>CM023944.1:27741808-27753255 GCA_013407115.1 Glycine latifolia | reverse complement strand
AAAACCGTCATCGTATGTTGACATACGATGACGGTTTTTTCTTAATAACCGTCTTCGTAGGTGTTTAATTAAAAAAACAAAAAAATACAAACAAAGACGGTTATTAAGGGAAAATCGTCATCGTATGTTGACATACGATGATGGTTTTCCCTTAATAACCATCTTCGTTTGTGTTTAATTAAAAAAATAAATAAATAAAATACAAACGAAGACGGTTTTTTAAAACCGTCATCAAAAGTACCCCATTTTCAACGACACGCATAACAACGATGGTTCAACAACCGTCGTCGTATGGTCTAAATAACCGTCGTCATAGGCCTCCTGTGTAGTAGTGCAGCAATCAACATACATATATGTATTTGGGGAAAGTTTTTGCTTACTTTCCAGACAAACACATTTGACTAGATGCTCGGTTCCTCTTAGTTTAATCCAACTTGTTTTCTTTCTATTGATGAATATTCTAATTTATGTCTTAATAATAAAATGTTTATATATTTTCTTCATATGTATCAGTAAGCTACATATACTTTTGATGAGAATATATGCTAAATTATCAAGAACAAATCATTATAGCAAATTGTAGGGTGGATATATTAGTTTGTTACATTTTGCCAACAAGATTATTCCAATACATAAAGGAAGTGGTCATGACATCATAATTTGCTACTTAGTTCTTACTGAAGATCCATTTTTTTTGCCTTAAAATTGTATCTCTTCTTTGCAAGGGTCTTTGTTTTACAAAGTAGGCAATTGTTGGGACTTTTGTAACTGCAGCTTGGGATAGATCCTAGTCCCATTGCTTTATGACTTGGTTGGTAGGAGTTTTATTGTCTAACCTGATATGTGACTTGGAAATGTAAAGCATACAGTTTAGTTGATCATGGCAATACTTTGTAAGAATTACACATACTATACAAAACTTTGTTGTTGTTCTTATCCAAGATTATTCATAGAATCACTTGTGACTTCTGGGTGAAAGTGTTTCATTTTCGTTTTGAATTTTCTGATTTCCAGGTTTAAGCCTCAAAGTTTAGCAAGTTGTTAGATTATGTTAGTGTGATCCCAATATAAGTTTAAATGGATGTTTTATTTCCATTGTCCTAATTTCTTCATTTCTTGTATTAGGTCATCAGGGTGGTGGCCTCAGAAATGTAGGCAATGGACCCCTAATTGGGGGTCCATTTACACTATAATATCGAGAAACAAGAAATTACAAAACTTAATTTTCTTGGGAGTTGGGTCCTCTACTTTGGTTATACATCATCCCCCAATCTTGGGCTAGAGCAAGTCCAAATTATGGCCAAGGCAATCGATATATTAGGTTTGGCACTTGAATCTCAGCTTACTGTGTTATAAGTTTCTTTCTCTAGGCTAACCTTAACTTTATGTATTTTATTTGGATCAAGAATCAAAATAGAATCTCAAGATTCTACCAGTATTTGTTTCCATTGATCCTTAACGTAATACTTCCTCACAACTATGTGCCCACCTTAAAGGTTAGATTGCCTCATTGGCAAAAACTTCATTTTTGATTTACTTAAACTTTTAGCTTTGGTCAATTATACTTTATGTTATACCATTTTTTACTTTGCCCTATTAACTTTTCTAGTCTATCTTTCCCCCCGTCATGCTGCAAAGTTTGATTCAAGAATCATAGGATTAACAGGACCTATTGCAACTATTAGGCAGATGGCTCAAGAATATCGTGTTTACTTTAAAAAGGTAGAAGAGGATGGCAATGATTTTCTTGTTGACTTTTCCCACAACATGTATGCCCTTGTTCAACCCTTATTCATCCTTCTGTAATTATGTATGGTTGCATATAAACATGGATATAAACTGTGTTAAAACAATCAGGTATTTGTTGAATCCTAAATTGGAGATTACAAGATGCTTTGGAGTCGAGTATAGTGCAAAGGAGTTGTCAGAAGCAATAATGAAAGAGCTAAACAGAAAACCCTTTGAATGGCTTTAGATGCAGCCTGATATTACTTTTTACCCACACTTCTGTTTTTCTTTTTCTTCTAATTGGATTACAAAATAAGTTACATTTGACGAATTACGTTTTACTTTAGAGGATTGAATTTAGTTTTGCTTTATATTCAACTAGACTTGCGGACAAATGTAGTGGCAATTTGAGCTTCGTTTTAAGTTTTGCGGGCATTTAGTTCTTGGTTAACATCTTAGATGGATGTTTTATACCTGAATGTTTTCACATCCACCTTCATCTAACAAGAACTTTGGTTTTAGTTCACGACTTCATACTGTCACGTGTAAGTTTTGCTAGTCCATACTACAATTGCGTGAACTATTCATTTCATATTAAATTATGAGAATGATAGATGTAAATTTGATTTTGAAAAAATAACAATTTTCAAGACGATTTTTTCAGAAAATCATATTAGAAAATAGATTTTCTAAAACGATTATTTAGAAAGCCGTCTTAGAAAGTGAACTTTTTAAGACGATTTTTTGAAAGAACCATATTAGAAATGCCAATTTTTTAACATTTAAAAAATAACACATTATAAGATGGTTCTTTAGAGAACCAACATCAAAATCAAAATTTACCATCAAAATTGTTGACTTTCACGACAGCCGCTTCAAAGACGATTTCTGAATCGTCATGGAATGTTAAAGAATTAACGTGAAAAATACTTTTTCTAGTAGTGACAGCTATTAGTTGATAATAAGTTTACTATTAATCTAGCAAGGAACCCAATTTCTCATGGCAGGAGTACACATAAGGAAACTATCCTTTCTGAGGGGGAAAGTGGATAAGGGGATGATTGAAATTGTGTACTATCCAACAGAATTGCAAATTGTTGATAGGCTGACTAAATGTGGGTGTTGAGGTTAATTCAAATATGTTAGGTTGTTAGTTAAAAGGGTAGTTAATTAGTAGATAGTAATTGACTTTGTGATATACAGTTCTGTATAAGATAAAGTGCTTATATGAAATAAGATAAAATGCAATCATTATGAAAAAGTATGACACGGATAAAATACACTTGATAATGTCTTGTGTATTGCAATTTCCCCCTCTATTATTTATCCAACCTCGCAAGAAACAAAATCAGAGAACCCATCAAACGTGCCTATACATCTATAATTCCATAAATCTGATTCATTTGCATCATATGCATGCCTCATTAAATTGGCCGAAACCTGTGGATGTAATAAGGCAAATCTCGTTGCTATCAAACCAGGCAATAAATTAAGTAAATCTTGTGGCACTTAAGACCTGCAAAATAAAAGGTGTCCCATGGGCCGGGGACCAACCATAAACATCACTTTCTGTATGGTTTATTAGTTACACGGTACTGGTAAGGTATATATCTTAGTTTAATTGTTGGAACTTCAAGATCTAACACAGTTGATAACATTTATTAGTCGAATTAAATATATCTATAGAGATTCAAATTCTTTGTTATATACATAAGATGTTGGACTAGCAAAATTCAATACAATAGATAGATAAGAGTTAAATATGTCGATAGATATTCAATTCTTGGTTATGTGCATAAAAATGACTTTGTTGGGAGATAGAGAATGCAATTTAGTAATCTCTATTTGTCCTTCACTACAATATGGCAATTAATATGCCACGTACAAATATAAAACTTCTTGTTCTCTTAATTAGCTAGTTCACGCAACCTACGTTTGGGGTCCAACAAATTAAAAACAGTAGGATTCTGTTGGACCTTTGTAAACAATGTCATCTAGTTAGGTTCACCAATGTGCAATATAACAAAAAAAGAAAGAGAAAATTATCGACCCTTGTTTACGTCAAAGAACGGACATTTCAATTTCAGTAAACATGCTTGAATTAATGCCGGGGCCTTGTGTATTTATTTTCACGCATTTTGCATACATGCACAACGTGATCATAGATTCGTTCAGCTGTTATATCTGCACAATAAATAGTTCGCGTCGTACCCTAGTTTGCACGTACAAACAACTAAGATATTGCTCAGAAATTGTCCACGACGGTGATCAGTTTAATTCCTTAGGGCTCCATTGCATAGCCCTTGGCCCTTGTACAGGCACTGATCGAGTAGTCAGTTCACATATTGTATTATCCATGCGATCAATTGTCTAGAGATAATGATCTATTCACTTCCAGAAAATTAATAAATTAATAATATATACTGTGATTCCAGAAGATATCCGAGACTCAGCATTAATTAAATATTGGTGAAGCCTAATCACATCATAGAATCTATTGATAGTATAAAATAACAATATTTACATTGTTATTAAAAGGTGAAAAAAAGGTTATACACAATATAAAAAAATTTATGTAATTGTTTCAATCACAACCCATTATATATAATAAATTTTTAAATTTTTAAAATAATTATCTTAAAATAATTTAAACAAGTGAATTATGATTAGATGACTGTTAGTACATAGATATTAAACTTTTTTAGTTGCAACTTGAACATCATGACTCATCACACACACATATATATGTATATAAGAGATCAAATTACATCAATATAATTTTGATAATTATTACATAATTTTGATAATTTGATATAGAATATGATTTTTAGTGATCCAACCGTTGAATTATATCTATATATTACCAACATTGTTTGTGTTAAATTTTGTCAAAATTGAACAATATCAAAAAGATAATCGAATGATTCATATTTTAGTATATTTTAAAATGTTTATATTACATTAATTTTAATTTATATGAACGAGTTAACAAATAATTATGGATTAATATGAAATTTTGTATATATATCCTATGTGAAAGTAACTTTTGATCCAACGTTAAGTTTAAAGAAAACAAGTTAAAAATTATAAAATAATATGATAATTATCAAAATTATATTAGTTTAATTTTAATTTTCCTTTTATATATTAGGCTTTTTATTATGTGGTTATCATTCAATAACCAGCTCCCGGATAATAACATGTGCATGTGGCCATTATATATTGCTGGGCCTTTGTGATAGTGATGATTGAATTGTTTTGGGATCATCTTTCTTTACAATTTTTTTAATATAATTAATGTAAATGAATATTATGATAAATTAAACACTAACGAAATAATTAATATACAAACATTGTATATAACAAAAAAATATTAAAAATAAAAACCATTAGTTACAATTTATTCATTTTTAATTCTTAAAAACAAAAAATTAATTAGAAAAAAGTATACTCTTAGTCTCTATACTTTCATGAAATCTTATTTTTAGTTCTTATAGTTTCATATCATATAATTTAGTCTTTGTATTTTAAATGAAAAATTATTTTTAGTTCCTCATCACAGATGGTGTAGACGTCATTTCCCACATGACAAATAGATTATAATGTCCATCTATCATATAAATTCATAAAAGCAACGTTCAAGAAATAAATAAAATCAGAAGAAATGCATGAACAAATATGCAATAACTGTTGAAGAATGACGATAAAAATGACGCAAAATTGGAGTCCTTGAAAGCTACATGGTATGTTTGAAGAATACATATTAATAACTTCTTTAAAAAAAACTATTTTTCACATCATTTTAATCAATTTAAAAATAAACAAAAAACAGACTCTATTTATCATGTCAAAAAGAAGTTAACGTGGTTTGTGAAAATTCTATGAGAAGAGACTATAGATAAATTTTCTGTAAAGTACAATGACTAAATTAGATGATACGAAATTTCAATGACAAAAAAATAAGATTTCACAAAAGAATAGAAACTAAAATTATATTTTTTCCAATTAATTATCATAAATTCAATTAAAACATGTGACACACACATATTCACTATACTCCTTTCGATAATTTTTAAAATAAAAAATATTTAATAATCAAAAACATGATTAAAATATAAATTTAGTTGCTAAAATTAAAATCATATATATCATAAAATCATGATATAAGCTTAAAAATTTACCATTCACATGTATAAAAAATATAAGTATATAAAAATAGTATATCATTATAAAAATTCCACTACTACACACTATGTGAAGACATTGAAAAAAAGGGAGTTTAATGTCCTTTTAGTCCTAAATTTTTTTATACTTTTATTTTTAGTCTTTTTGAACTTTTCTTTAATTTAATTTTAGTGTTTTAACTTTTTTTTTTCATTTTTATTCTTAGTTTCTTAACATTTTTTTGTCCTCACTTTTAATCCCTTAAAAAGATTAAAAGTAAGGATGGAAAAAAGATTAAATAAAAGACTAAAAGTATGTGAAAAAAGTTTAGAGAATAAAAACATAAATAAAAAGTTAAGACACTAAAATCAGAAATTTAAAAAAATTTAAGACTTGTACAATCCAAAATAGTAAAATAACACGTGACCTTCATTGTGAGTCACTGTATACGTGGACACCCTCCACGTCAGCACTGTCACATTAAACGGTGCTTATTTGTCTCCCAAGTGTCAATCTGGACACACGTGTCTACCCTCAATGTCAGCCCTGTTACAGGAGCATGGACATAGACCTGCTACATGAGTGCCGACACCAACAATATTATCTCCTTATTAATAGCATATCAAATATACTTGGATATTCAAATAAGTGCAACCACCTTATCTTATCATATCTTCACAAGTTATCTACAAGTTGTTACTTATCTACAAGTAACAATATATCAATAAGGTACACATTATCTTATATTTAAATTAGATAAATATCTGCTATTATCTGTTATTATCTTATCTACAGATTACTAACAAACAGGCCCAAAGCCCACACTCCACACTATAAATACAACCTTACTTGATATTCACTCCAACACACAACTCACTCAACACAATATCACTTGATACACATCTCATTCATCATGCAATTCACACTTCAGCATCATCCCATGGAGACTTGAATGCATTGTTCAAGTTACTCATTCTCCATATTATATTGAGTTTTCATACTCAGTTATTCTCTTATAAATTGATGTACTTACTTGAGCGTCGGAGTGTTTTTCCTTTGTTTTGCAGGTCCCTTTCCTAAACAAACCCGAATCACCATCCGACATGCAGAATTTGGAGTCCATCTAGACCATGTCTAGCCCACACGTGGAATTTTCAGATTTTGGTAAGAACATTTGGCACTCACCGTGGGGCCCAGGTAAAACTTACCCTCACAGCCTCGCACTTAAATCACTAGTCGGCACACATTCATGGTTAGTACATGCTCCAATGTTAGACGCGACACCCCTGTCGATGCGTCTAACCCCCTGCAGACTACCATGACGAACGTTGACACAATTCAACAACTCCAGAACCGCATGGCGGAGATGGAACGCAAGTATCAGGAAGAAATCCAACGGTTGAAAGCTGATCGCAATCATCAGGAAGCCAGAGCGAGACATCCTCAGGGAGATGAACGCTCCCCCGACACCGGAGAAGAACAGACGCAAGATGATTCACATCCTCAACAACATGTCAACCCTTTGATCATTCGTAGTTCAACACAGGGCTACCGAATGGAGAGGCATAACATGTGGCACAATCCTCTCACGGACCGCATCAGGGAAGTCGATATACCGCTCGGCTGGAAACCTTTGCACTTAGAGAGGTATTATGGCACCACCGACCTAGACGAACACCTTGATGCCTTCCTTTCACAGGGAAAATCTTTACACAAACAATGACGCCATATAATGCCGAGTGTTCCCTACATCTTTGAAAGGGGCAGTGTTAGCATGGTATGGTGGTCTCCCCGAACGGTCTGTCGACAGTTTCGACACCCTTGTCGAGAGATTTAGTATCCAGTATGCGACCAGCAGAACCCATAGGCTGACATCCGCTGCACTAGCAACATTGTGCCAAGCAGACGATGAACCCCTCCGTAGGTTCATGGAACAATTTGGACAAGTGACTATTCAAATCAAAAACCTCAATCTCGAGGTAGCACTACACTCCATGATGTTGGCACTTAGACCTGGCAAGTTCATAGACAATCTATGCAAGAAACCTCCTTCTAGCATGGACAAAATACGCGAACGCGCTAAAGGTTACATACAGATGGAGGAAATGTCGAAGTTCAGAAACGAAGTCCGACAAGTCAGACAGAAACGTGAGAAACATGAAGTCTTCATTAGAGTCGACCCTCAAAGGGCTGACAAGAAGCGAAAGTTGTATAGGCCACAACTTCTCCCCAGAGGACCCAAGTTTGAGAGATACACTCCCCTGATGGCCAATCAAGCCACAATCATGGAGGAAGCTTTCAATACAAAGGGACAGGTGACATTGCCAGCTCCTGTAAAGCTGGGAAAAAACCCTAACAAATATTGTCGCTACCATCGTGGTCAAGGCCATAACACGGAAGAATGCTAGGCCTTGAAAGACAAAGTAGAAGAGCTTATCCAAGCAGGACATTTATCACGGTTTATACAAAGACTTGATAATTCCCCTGTGGAAAACAGACAAGAGGGATGGAAAGGGGATTGATCCAGAAATAGAGACAATGATAGACGAAGAGATGCAGTAGAGGACTGAGGGAGGCAACGACAACCGCAACCTAGACGCGAACGTCAACCCCCTCGCCAACAAGAAGAAGAGCCCGCTCAACATATTCGCGGTGTAATCCATACCATCGCAGGCGGCTTCTCATATAGAGGATCATCCAGTCAGTCTCGTAAGAGACATTTACATTCCATTCGAGATATTAACATAAATTGCGTCAACACTCTCCCACTGCGAAGTCTACCTCCCAATACATTCACCAATGCAGATTTTGATGGAATTAATCCTATTAACCAGGATGACCCCATGGTCGTTTCCCTCATAATCGCCAATTTCAAGGTGATAAAAGTTCTCATCGATCAGGGTAGCTCCACCAACGTATTATATTTAAAAAAAAATTAGAATTAGAGATATCGCCAAGCGCTATACAACCTTACCCAGATCCACTCCTAGGCTTTGCAGGAGAAGGGTGGAGACCATGGGATATGTTGACCTGATGACCACCTTTGGTCAAGGTTAACTTTCCAGGAGCTTTACAGTTAGGTATAATATTGTAGATGTCAACACATCATACCTCGTCCTAATTAGTAGAAAAACTCTGAATGAATTGGGAGCTATTGTCTCTATGCCTCATTTGAAGATGAAATTTCCTACTATGACGGGGGAAATTATCACTATTAAAGTAGACTAGAGACAAGTCAGACAATGTTATGTGGAAAGCCTTAAAGTGGTACCATATCCTCCCGACAAGAGGTCAGACAGATATCGTACCACTTCAGGGGGCGCCACCCAGGTCATGAATATAGACAGAGAGACTACTCCTTACACGCTGACGGTCTACACAACTCATCATGATGATACCTTCGATGTGGATCCACGTGATGACAATATCGACAAAGGACCAAAACCGATCGAAGAACTAGTCAAGCTGCAACTCGGGCCCAAACTCGGACAGTGTACGCAACTTAGCAAAGAGCTTATCAGCCATGAGTACAAGCATCTAGCTGATGTACTCCGCAAAAATGCATCTCTGTTCGCTTGGCAACCATTCGATATGCTTTATTCAGTTTATATTCATTTTATTCTTTCACAACTAAATTGGAAATTTTCTTTTTATTTTCAAAAATTTCTTATCATAATTACAAGTCACAAGTTTTGAAATATATATGTGAAACACATAGAATTTCTTTTTATGATAAACGTACAAATGAAGATCTTATTTTTGAGCAAGGAATTCTCATATGCGTGGTTAACAAAACAATACAAAATAATTCCTACTACTAAAACTAACTTACAAACTTTTATTTTTCGTCTTTTTTTTTTACTTAGTTGATATAGATTCATTGACATATACTCCAGTAATCTCATAAAATAAAAATGAGTCTTATGCGTCAAGAATGATGGGGATAGCTCAGTTGGTAGAGCAGAGGACTGAAAATCCTAGATATCTTTTTCCTAGATGATTAAAGAATAGATGCATTTTTTTAGGTATATTCGCGGAATCTATAATGAAGAATTCTTTATTTATTTTGTTTACCTTTTTTTTTTGCGCTACAAAAAAAATCTTTCTATTTCGATAATATTCGAATGGTTTAATTTGTTGGTTGAAAGACCTAAAAGTCTAGTCTAATAGAGTTCAGGGGTGGAGTGGTAATATTAAAAATTCATCTTAGATGGATTACACAAAAAGAACTGAGCCCTTTTCTTTCTTTGTGTTTTTTTTTCCATTTTCTTCATCTCCTTTGATGTTACAATTTCTTTTTTGTGGCCATATAATTGTTGATGTTGATGTGCACGTTAGATAGTTCATGATAAAGAATTTTTGTAGTTCATCTTATTTATTTTATCGGCTTGGCTCATAAGAAATAAGTATTGTTCCTATTTTAGAATCTTAAGGAACCCTTATCCCATTTTTAATCCCTATATTATTTATGAATTTTGTGATTTCTCACATACATAATAAGATGTGAATGATACTTCCATTATTCTGGATGATTTAATGTCAATTACTTTGTCTGATCTATAAGAGAATATACTGATATTCTTTGAATATCAGGGGTTGTAGAAGTTTGAATTAGTTTCTTATTTTTATTATTCAGTAAGCATCTTGTATTTCATAAAAATTTGGGGCGATATAATCTTTACGCAAAGGTCATCCTATCCAACTTTCGGGCATTAAAATACGTCTTAGGCATGGATGATTATCATAAGAGATTCCCAACATATCATAGGATTCCTTTTCTTGAAAATCCGCACTTTTCCAAACCCAGAAAATTGAAGGAATTCTGGGATTTTTTCTTGCGACAAATATCCAGGTTTTGGTAAGAACAAGACTAAAAATATAATTTATCAAAAAAAACTATGAGCAACGTATAAAAATATAAATTTATTTAACTAAATTATATTTTTCAGTGAAAAACAAGGAAACATATAAAAAAATATTTGGCAATGCACAATTGTAATTTTGTGTGTGTAGAAATTAATGCTTATATTAATTTGGGTGAAAAAATGGAAAAATAAAACAAAATATTTAATTTGAAGAATGAAATGAAAAAAAAATACACATACGCTTTATATTTTTTGTTGTAGTATTTAAAGGTGGATCTTTTCATAAATTTCGCATAAACTATTCCAGTAAGTTATTTGGGAAAGCTTATAAAAATAAGCTAAAATCATCTTATGAATGAGTCATATGATATTTATAAGCTCTTTCAAACACAAACACGAGCACTTATATAATATAAGATATATAGGCTATTTATAAACTCTTCCAAATAAGCTGTAAAGATTGTACAGAATTTCTATAGTTTATCTCCTTTCATCCTTCGACATTCTTGTTGTTGTAACGACCCGTCACATCGCTACTGTACCGTTAATTCTTAAGCATGATATTAACATAATTTAAATGAAAACTCCTTTGATTTGGTTGTGAAAACACTGGTAAATTTTCGCGAGCTTATAAAGACCATCACCATAAAATAAACACGTAAGGAAAATGCATATGAGGCATCTCAAGTT
>CM023944.1:27720120-27737251 GCA_013407115.1 Glycine latifolia | reverse complement strand
ATATATATATATATATATATATATATATATATATATATATATATATATATATATTTCATGCACATAGGAGAAATTATTAGTTAATATAAAATTTCATTATACCCTTACTAAAACACTTATTTAATCTGTTATAAGAAAACATTTTTTATTAATAAATAATAATTATTAGTTTGCTAATTTTTATTAGTAGGATGGATTTTAATTTGGGAGAGGATCAATTTACACCAACTGGTAAGTTTTAAATCCTTACACCAAATCTCATCCATTAAAATCAATCAATCTAACGGCTAAATTTATTCTATTTAAAAAAATAAAAAGAATGAATAAATGAGTCACGTGCTCGATCCGTTCGTTGTTGGTTTGTTCTTCCGCATTGTTATTTCCCTGTTGCTAGTTCAGTTGAAGCCTATCAATATTTTTGTCACTGCAAACCACCACTGGTGCACGGATAATAAAATTAATTTCCCAGAAAAAAATAAACAAACATGGGCACAGGATTTAATGGTGGAAGGGATATGGGCGTTCTTGTCAAAAGGGGTCCAAATGTAATGCCTATCTTTCGTTGGTAGATATACCAAGTTATTGGATATGAAATTGTTGCTGTTTTGGTTTAAAATCTAATGCATACTATGCGTGTTTTTATGTTGGATTAGAGGGAGAAGCTGTTGCCTTTTGCGAAAGTGTTTTTGGTTGTGGAAGTTGTTGATTGCACCACGCCGCTCCATCTAGCAGCCACCAACAACGGCAAGGAGATGTTGGCCCGATGAATAGGGTGCAGATCTTTTTTGGTAATGGCTTAGGAAAAAAAAAAAAAGTCACGTGAGTCACTTATTTTGTTTTAAAAAAAATTAAGTGAAATAATTGTGGCTCTGATTGATTATATCAATGGATAAAATTTGGTGTAAGTGTTTAGATTTAAACATGTAAAAGGATCTTATCCCTTCAAATATATATACTCCGAATAACCAACCAAAAAGAATTAATTCACAAGCGATAATATGTCATTTTGGCACCGCTTTTGAACTAAAAGTCAAATCCACGAAACTCATCGTCCCCATATTGGAAAAAATAAAATAGGGACTCAACCCAGATTGGGACTCAACGTCCTTGTTCGATTGTAATTGGTCAACATGTTCTCAAATTATTGGGCATCCAAATATTAAACGGATTGAATGAACGAAAAGGTGCTCCAAAGTGGCAAAGTGATGATGGTGCTTCTGTCACCGTTAGAACCAGGCTGGCTCTGAAAACTTAAAAGGAATGTAGAAGTCTGAAAATTTTTGGTGAAATGCAAGATGGTAGGTGACGTATCAATGATAGAAATGACTCAAATGAGTGGGTGTGGAGGGAGAAATAGTGTTTTTTTTTTAAAATGCTAAATGACTTTAATATCCCTAATGCAATTCATTACAACAAAAGTACTAATTTATTTCTTTCCAAAACTTTTGGTTTAGGTTGCTAACCTACTCCAACTGAAAAAAAGTGTGCGAATATATTAGCAATTCCCATGTGTGCGTGAAATATATCAATTGAGAATAATTCTCTTTTTAACTTGTAATTAAGAATCTATGAACTTTAGAATTTTGTCATACAATTATATCTTATCAAGATTAAAGTCATCTAGTAATCAGGTGATTACTTAAAAAAAGTTGTTTACACCTTTTAATCTAGATCATTCAAATAAATGTAAATCACTAATTTAGTCTTTAAAATTGTATTGGTAAATTAAATTAGTACCTAGAAATTTAATAAAGTAATAGCAACATAATCCTTGAAATCATCAACCAATTTAGTCTTTGAGGTTGTAACAAACAGTCCAAATCCTGAAAATAGATAAATGATAAATAGTCTTTAAAATTATAAATTATCGATCAATTAGCTTAATAATATTTCTTATCTTACACGGGTATTAAATTCATATTTTATAATTTATAGAAGTATTTTTATATTATTTTTAAATTTTAATATATTATTAATTATTTAAAATATGTTAGTAGATATGTGAATAAATATTTTAAATATATTTGTATATATTTTACATATATTTGTTTATACATATAGCGTCTAGAAAATTGTTATTATTGGGAGTCTGTTCTAGATAGGATTTTCTTCACTTTTGTGATGTACTACATGCTCCATTTTGACTTTCTTTTAAAAAAATTGATTTAGTAAATTTTTTATTTTTTTATAAATAATTATCAAAAGATAAAATAAATAAATAAATAATTTTCTTAAAAATTGATTTCACACGTTATTTTTGTTCACATAGAAATTTATATAAAAAGTACAAATAATTTAGATATTATGTGTAAATTTTTCACTTAATTTCATTAAAAAGATCATACAAAAATATGATTCAAAATTGGTCAAATTTAACACGAACAATAAAACAACCCATCTTAATGCTATTGGATTCATTTGTTCTACCATTCCAAAAAATGGAAAAAAAGATAAATTTACCTTTAAAAAATACAAGTTAAGCTAGTAACATTTTGTATTATATGCAGACACTCAATGAAAAATATTAATTGAGTAATCTTTTATTAAAAATTATCTCTCTTTTTTTTTTGCAAGGCAAAAACAAATATTTTGTATTTTATTTCATTTTTTATTCAATTATGATTGTTCTCATTTTAAATTAGTCTAACCGAACCAAATATATGAAACAACATACAATTAGTTTGTTGATTGATTGCATTTAATAAGAAGATATAAAATCATAACTTATTACCATTAATTATTAAACAAATATATATTACCATAGCTATAATGATGATTTATGATTTTGAATTAAATAAATAAAATATGATTGATAATATTTAATGTGAAGAGAATGAATATGAGACTAGCGTGACATTAGCTTTTATTTTTTTCATGAATTTTATCCTATGCAATTAAGAGTTTAAAAATGTAAAAAATATTAAATGCAATATTTGAACCCTGGACCTCTTCCTTCTCCATTGTTAGATCATTTGGCTTATTTATATCTTATATAAACAAGATTACTATATTTATTAATTACATTTTTATGAGTTGGATTAGATCATTGAATTTGGTTGAATTTATTTTAGTGAACCCAATTAGAATTAGATTCGATAACAAGTTTGAAGTTCTAGACTAATTAAATTCAACCCAACTCGAATATATAATAATTATAAAAAAAATTATTAAATCAGTCTCATACTCACTCTCATAAGCCACAATAAAGATAGAGAGAGTATCTCCCTAAAACTGAGTTGGTAAACAAATTACAATCTTACAAGTTTATGTTTTATCATTATAAATGAGTTATTACTTAAAACATTTTATATGTTTTTGGTTTATCATTATGAACAGTTGTTACCACATTTCACAAAGTATTGTAAAACAAAGTGGGAAGAGGGAAGAAACAAAAAAAAAATCCATTTTTAATTAGGAGTTGTGTCTTACATTACATTTAAAAATATCATTTATTGTTTTTGAGTTTAAGGTATTTTTTAAATTTTTTTAAAGAGCTAAAGAGATGAAGTTTTTTAATGACTCAACCCAATAGTCAATCCCCAATCCGTCAAAAGTTGGATTAGGTTAGATTAGGTTGCAAAAAATAAAAGGTAAACTGATGTAGGAGTGTGGTGAAAAGAATTCAAGTTGTAAAAAAGGATGTCAAGGCTCTAGTATGAAAATTGGAAGTTCAATGACAAGAGCGAGCCCATATGAAGTCCAAATGAAGAAGTCACTTGAACCTTCAAGAAGCATGAAGAAGGTGTCCTCCCATAATCAACTAAGATTTATTAGGAAAATTAGAAATATTAATATATTATATTTTCTTTTTAATAAAGATATTATATCGTTATCATATATACAACATTATTTTAGGAACATATTAATTAGTGATATTAGGAAAATACATTCTTTCCTTATTTCCTTTTATTTAGATTCTAGGAAGTTTTATTTTCCCTCATATGGAGAAAACATAGGTACTCAAAAGGGGAAGATTTTTTATTATTGAATGAAAATTTGAAGTTTTTCTGAATTTCTGAATCTTTCACATTCTTACAAATCAACGAGTAATTGAATCATTATCTCAACATCTTAATAATCTTACGAATCAATGAGTTATTAAAATCCTTGCTCAGTCTCTCATCACATATGTTGCATTATAAACCCAAGCCAATGCAACTCAACCTAATTAAATTTAATTAGGTTGGGTTAAAAAATATAGGCTAAAGTACTTGATCCAACGCAGAACATTTACACCCTATCCTAAGTAACCTAAGGTGCATGTTTATAATTGTAAGAAAAATAGTATTTCTTTTGTTCCTTTTTAATTGTAGGATTTTTAACAAAAAAATTTCTATTTCTATTTATGTGTCGTTTTAAAAGTCCAAGATAACATTAATATTTTTTTTGTCAATTATTCCATTTAATTATTTACATATTTTTTTTATAAAATTAAATGATAAGTAATTGAAAACTTCTAAGAAAAATTAAATGCAAAGGAGTACATACACGTGCCCCAGCTCCTCCACTTCTCCATAAATGACTTATTCCCAACAAGAGAGAATTAATGGTAACACATGCTTTGAATCTAAATTTTAAAAGAAAGAGGGTAAGATGCAAGTATAAAGTAACATAAATAGGAAAGATCTTAATGTTTCTTCGAATCAAAACTTTTGGTGGTAAGCATTTTAAGAATAAAATTATAGAGGGAAGTTTAATTTTGTTTAAAAAGTGTTAAATGCTTCAACAGATACCAAAAGGTTGGCTGGGAGAAGAAACATTAGCTTACATTCACGAAATTAGGTGCTTTGTTTCAGGAAACACGTTAGAGATAATTAATGAAATGTCAACCAATAGGAAATTAGGAATATGCGTTAGTTATGGAGAGAGAGAGAGAGAGAGAGAGAGAGAGAGAGAGAGAGAAATAGGAGTATACAGTAGTTATGGACATTAAGAAAAACGTGGAGTGGGAGAAGAGACTGAATAAGAAAAGTGTCTACAGTTTTATTAGGAAAAGAGTGGAGTAATTGCATTTGTTTGTTACCATGAAAATCCTCTGAACGACTATTGTATAGGAAACATAGGGAGTAATAGTTAAGATGATAAATTTATTTATTAAATATATTTTTTTGTATTAAACCAATTTATTAATTAAATTATATAAATGATTAATTATTTATAAATTATATATACGTCTTCCGCCCTTTTATTTGCAGGATGGTTATTAAAAAAAATAAATATATTTAACAAATAAATTTATAAGATTTGTATAATTTGACTAATAAATACTTTTATATATTTTTAAAATTAAAATAAAAAATATCTAAAATTTCAATTAATATTATAATTTTAAGCACTAAATTAATTGATAATTTAAAATTTTAATGACCATTTTATTTATTTCAATTACTAATTTGGCCATATATTATAATTTTAAGGACTAAATTGATTGACAAAATATAAATTTAAGGATTATTTTCTATTTCGTTAATTTTAAAGATTAATATAACTAACAATTACAACTAGAAAGTAAATTGAAAATTCACACTTTAAATAATATCTAATAATTTATAGTTATAATTCTTATATGTCATAATTAAAAGTGTTGTTATATAATATTACTTATGTCCCAAAATAAGGATTTTCTTACACATACCAACAAAGATTAATAAATAGATAAAAAATAATAATTTTATAAAATTAACTTTATTATTAATGTTACATTAAAAATCTTAAATAACATTTATTAGGAATATTAATGAAAAATAATTAATATTATATTAAAAATATAAAATAACACTTATTTAGGGACTTAAAATTTCTTTTTAGCAACCAATTTTTTTAAGTTTAGTAAACCAAATTTTTTTCTCTAAAATGAAATTTAATTTTCTTGTTGTGTTACTCGACACTTATTATATGACCGAGAGATTTTGTTATTTATCTATCGTTATATATTGAAGTTTATATACATTTATTAAGGATACCTTTCATCTTTCAATGCAAGATTTATCTTGGTCGGTAAAAAGAAGTTCAAAAGAAGAATCACAGGTGCCCAACATGTAACGACCTAAAAATTATTCTATATATTATATTTATTTATTTATTTACTTAATTATTTATTAACTTATTAAGGTTAAATTCTTTAAATTTATTAAATAATCTCATGTATGTAATATACTATATCATTTTCTTAAATGTATTTGAGGTAGAAACAAAAAGAAACTATATATATATATATATATATATATATATATATATCACATTACATTATATTTCATTTTTATATTACATACTAAGATCATACTTCTTCAAACACTATTATTTATTTACAAAATGCACAACTCCTATCCCTATTCAAACATGTTCTCCAGTGCTATCCTCTTCACTGACCACAATTATGGGATCTGTGGCCGGGTTCGGATACACAGGAGCAAATTGCAAAAAGGGGTCGGATGGGTTAAAATCTTCACTAAAATCAGAAATCGGAAAATGAGCTCCGAAGTAGATGTGGGCACGCAGAACAGGTTGCATAGTTACTACATAGCAATTTCTGACTTCATCAATATACCATGCTATGTCCAATGCATCAAGGAACATGATGATTGATGTCATCTAAAATATAACATGGGAAAAATCTACTGAGAAATAAATTTCTCAGTAGGCAAATCTAAACCATCAAACACGTTAGTAGGTTAGTAAAAAAAAATCAATATATTCAAATGAATCCATAAAATGATTAAGCAACTATATGAATGTATGAAATGAAATGGTCACAGGTGCACATGGCCTCTACATATGTACAATATGTAGGAATGTTGCGGCCGTCTTACGCTAATCATGCATGAATTTTCATGTATTAGCACCTGATCTCTCTACATCTTTATTATAGATGTAGTATCATAGGTCCGGTTTCACAAATCTTGGAAACTCGAATCATCATATCATCGCATCAAATTCATCACATGTATCAAAAATATGGTTAGGCTACCGTACCTTATACAAATAAAACCATACCAACTTAGGCATCATTTATTATCCTCAAGCTACAGATAATCACGTTAGTAATCTAATAAACCATAATATATTTTTAAGTTTAATTTAATTTAATTTAATTTAATTTATTTTTATTATTTTTTTATTATTACTTTTGTTTTTTTTAGCCGGGATGGCCGAGATGGTTGTAGGCTGAATGGTTATGTCTGGGATAGGATGGTTGGGGTGCCGGGATGAGATGGCTGGGGTGCCGGGGTGAGGTGGCTGGGGTGCCGGGATGAGATGACTGGGGTGTCGAGGTGAGATGACTAGGGTGTCGGGGTGAGATGACTGGAGTGCCGGGATGAAATGGCTGGGGTGCCGGGGTGAGATGGCTGGGGTGCCGGGGTGAGATGGTTGGGGTGCCGGGGTGAGGTGGCTGGGGTGCCGGGGTGAGATGATTGGGGTGCCGGGGTGAGATGGCTGGGGTGCCGGGATGAAATGGCTGGGGTGCTAGGGTGAAATGGCTGGGCTGCCGGGATGAGATGGCTAGGGTGCCGGGGTGAGATGGCTAGGGTGCTGGGATGAAATGGCTGGGGTGCCGGGATGAAATGGCTGGGGTGCCGGGGTGAGATGGTTGGGGTGCCCGGGTGCTGTTTAACTTAGAAAAAAAAAAACAGCCCAAAAATCAAAATCATCGCCAGAGATCACTAAATGTACTTCCAAACATTTCTAATACTTCAGCCTATAAATCATTACCTATCCTATGGCTTAAATCAACATTTTCACATTATTAAATAACCTTTAATTGACATGAAATTCCAGCCTAAATAATAGCCATAATTCTGTACGTTTGAGCATGTAAGTTAGTCCAAATGAATTATTAGCTAAGGATTGAAGCCTAGCCTACCTCCAATAAATATGAGCAGAGAGTGGATGCTGGAGTAGAAAGTTTTTTACGTGAAGTGAGTAAAGCCGTGGTCAGCCAAAGGTGGTAGAAAATAAGGAACTTAATGTAAAGAGTGAAAGCTGAGATTTTCGTGCAGTAATTTTCTGAATGCAAGGCTATTTATACTAGTTTATTTGGTTACAAGATAACTATCCTTAAAGATATTTATCTTAAGTTAATTATTACAAATATTCCTTCATTTATGGCTTCAAATACGTGGTAGTTTACTGAATGTTGAACTTCTGTTGCATATATCTATTTATCTAAAGCAAGATTGACACGTGTATGTGGAAGGCTATTTTAAGGCTTGATTTTGTTTATGTATTCCCCCTAATGCCACATTGACAGTTCTAAAGAGTATTGAAGAATTTTGGACAGCTTGTATTACTCATTGACTTTACATTGACTCAAATCTTTCAAGAATAATAACCGAAGGCTTAGGAACATTTATGCACTTTTGATTGACTCAAGTTTGGGTAACTTATGTTCAAATAAAAATTATCTTTCATTCTACTTTCATAATTAAATCATAATTATAAAGTATAATATAATTTTTGAGGATGTTACATTTCATCCCCTCTAAAAAGAAAATTTTGCCCTCAAAATTTATAAATACCTGTAAAAAATTCAGGATACTTCTTTCTCATTTCTGATTCTAACTCCCAGGTATATTCTTCCTGAAACGACCGCTCTTGATTCACTTTTATTACGTATTTATTTTATTTGCTAAAATTTTTCGAAAACCATGACTACTCAAAACTTGGTGGATTCTTTAAAACAGATTTTTAAAATACAGGTTCAAATGGAAATTCTGTTGATTTAAGAAAACGAATTTAGAAAATATAAGAGCCGTACACGTTATTTAGGTTAGCAACTCATAACATCAATACATACCATATTGTCCATAAATTATTGCATAGCCATAAATCCATATATAAACAGTCCATGTTACATCACAAATTCAGATCATCCAAAAGAAGACAAATAGCACACAATCTTCATTCTCCTCGCAGGGCATCTTTAACACTGCTTTTCTGCTCGCCCAAATAATTTGGGGTCATCACAGGTGTCAACCACACGACACAAACAGGGTTAGTCTTGATAAACAAAATTTAAATATCAGAGAATCAAATTATAAATCAAGTGAATATACTTAATTAATTATCAAACATAATTAAACCACTTCCACATATAGGATCATCATGCAATGCATGCTCATCTTATTATATGATGCATGACTGAGATCTCAGCAACATCTAAATAATTGTGGCCACTGTCAGATAACCCCACCCTCATCTTAGTGGAACGAACTTATCTAGACAGTCAGGGTAGCCCAGGGGCGCATAGGAATGTCACCTCCACCTATGTGATCATCATGGTGGTGTGGTCCTCCCTGTCTCAACTCCCCCCAAGTTCAGAAGACATCACAACTGAACGCCTAGACTCAGTTTAGTTATCTGACACCTCTCTTCATGAGGTTTAAAATCATCAGCAACTTGTACCCCACCGGGTACATGCACATGGAATGCATAAATGATTTATTTTCATCTTTTAATTATTTTCATCATAACATCACAGATCATTACCACAGCCTCATCTCAACATCACAGATCATCGTCACAGTCTCATCTCAATCATCACAGAGTTATCACAACTCAAGATTATCAATCACAATCTCATCTCAAATTCACATCATCACATGATACACTTTTCAGCTCATTTTCATCATCTTGAATCATGTATGAATACTCTTTTCATCTCTTTTTCTCAAATCAACATCATCACATGATTACCCCTTAAATCACATCTCATCATCTTAATTTGTTCAACATCACATATCATCATCACAATCTTATTTTAGCATCACAAGTTTACAGTTTTATCATCATATTATATCTCCATTGTTTACTACAACGTCATTATTTGTACTCTTTACATCAAGTTGTGAACTTTAGTTTCTTCAAGCCTATATCAAGGATCACACAAGTATATCACACTAATTAATACTTCTTTCCTTAAATCTTGGTTACGTACTTAGAAATTATTATACCTACGTACTCATGTCACCATAACCATTTAAATACAGCAACAGCAAACAATGATTTAAATACAGCAACAACAAACAATGATTTAAATACAGCAACAGCATGCAACAATTTAAATACAGTAACAGCATGCATACCGCACTAACTAAGTACGTTTTCGGCTTTAATAAATACGTCAACAGCATTCAGCTTTACTGGATTAACTTACAGCAACCAATGAAATTATCCTACAACAATATTTTTAATTCCAGAGGTGCCCAAATAATTTATCATACAACAACCATATAAACTTTAAATATACAGCAGCATACAGATTCAATACAGATTCAATTATTTACAGCAACGTACAATCAAAAATATACAGCAGCATACAGATTCAATACAGATTCAATTATTTACAGCAACGTACAATCAAAAATATACAGCAGCATACAGATTTAATTATTTACAGCAGCATACAGAATTATTATTTTCAGCAACTAGCAACAACAGCACCAACATTATACAGAATTATTAATTTTACATTAGTGAATTGATTCTTCTCTTTCTTTTCTATATCTTTAACTTAATAAATTAGTAAGCTTAATTACAAATAAGCTAATATTTAAATTCTATTTATCAAAACTACCCTTACCTTAATTATTTCCTCAATTTGAACAAGCTAGCCTCCTTTGGTTCCTACTCCACGTGAGCTTGCTCAAAGCTTGGAAAGATTTCTTTTGGTGCAAATGATAGCTCAAGATGGGTACACGGTTAGAGCTTTGTAATTCCTAAAAGCTAAAAACAAAAGGCAAGTAGTAGGGCTTAAGGAAGTGCACGGTTTGATGCCTTAAAAATTTTTTTGAAGAGTGAAGGAGCTGCATGGTTTGCTTTGTTATTTGGATTCAACAAGAATTAAATAAAACTAAGGCAAGCAAGTGGGACCATTTGGAGATGCACGGCTGGTCCTTGTAATTTGGTTTCAAGAAAACAAAAACAAAAGGCAAGGGAAGGAGCTGCACGGTTTTTTCTATTTGGTGGCTGACCCAAAATTGTTCCCATTCCCTTATATAGCTAAATCAAAAGATCAAAGCTTGCTTGCACGGATGGGAAACTTAGGGATAAGTCCATGTGACTTTTATTCCTTGCCATTTAATGTTGATTCCTCTTGTTCCCTTTCAATGCACGGTTAGTCATAAGCTTGGAGGAATCCAATTTGCATTTTTCTTCCTTGCATTTAATGTAGATTCCTTTGGTCTAAAAAAAATCTGCACCATGCTTTCCTTTCCTTTGGCCAACCGAAAATTCTTTCTCCAATTCCTTATATATTGTGAGCTTTCTTCTCATTGGTGATTGGCTTTTCTATTCTTCCTTCCTTCAATTATTCCCACGGTTTGGTGGCTAAGGATGGGTGGATTTTTCTTCTCCTAGCATTTATGACACATTCCCTATGTTCCCTTGACTTATCCTACCATATATTCCTTTGGTCTACCCTCAATAATGCTATTTGCCATTGACTTGCACTTGACTTGGCCTTCCACTCTTGCAATTCACGTTGGATTCATTGAAGCAAGGCTATCCATGATTGAATTTTCCTTCTCTTGGCCGTGGGAAGCAATTGGCTTCACTTGGTTGCTTTCTTTTGTTTTATTTTAGGTTTCTAGTTATTCTAATTATTATTTTAACACCTAGACTTATAAATACTCCTTATCTTTTCTTGATTTGTTTTCCAATTTCTCCCCTCTTAATCTCATGGTTCATAGTGTTTTCAAGACTAAATTTAATTGCTTTGTATCCTATTATTTGGATATCTTTAGTTTCTAATAATTTCCTTTTACATGTCTTCATTCAATATTCCAATTTTGCTTTTAATTATAAAAATTATCAAACTAACTCCTTTAGAACACTTGTCCCTTCCATAATTAAGAGAAAAATTTCTCTAAACCAATTTCATACTTGACTGATAATTTTCTGACGCCTGAAGTAGTCTAGATTAAATTCTTTCCATCATATCTCTCAAAATTCGTAGAAATTCTATTTTAAGGTTTTCTACCCTCAATCTTGCTGATAATCTATTGTCTACAGGTATTTTATCTTATGCTTAGGTTCCCATGAATTTCTGAAACCATTTTGATCAACTTTTTGACCTAGGGGCATTTTGTAACTTTCTACTGACCCTAGGGGCAAAATCGTCATTTCCTAAAATGTTCAAGATATTTCTGTATGTATCGCCCTACGGGTATTCTGATCATTTTTCAATCATCCAATAGTATTTACAGAATTTTTTTCCTTAATATATCTTGCTAGCATTCCTAGGGGTATTTTGGTCTTTTTCTCAAAATGTCCAGGGGCATGTCCATCATTTTCCTAAATTCTTCTGTACTATCTCCACTTAATATTATATCCCTGTAATCGGCTGTGATTCAGATTTTTGGGGTGTTACACTTCCAAATGTCCTTGTCCCCATGCTACTTTCACCAATGATACCAACTTATTTCTCAATTGCTTTGTTTCTCTATTCAATATTCTTGTCGGGGTAAGCTCATAGTTAAATTATCTTTTAATTGTATTGATTCAGATTCTAAAACATGACTCGGGTCAGAAATATATTTACAAAGTTGAGAGACATGAAAAACATTGTGAAGGTTGGAAAGATTTGGTGGTAAAGCTATTTGATAGGCTACTGTTCCTATTCTTTTCAAAATTTGGAAAGGACCGATAAAACGAGGACTCAACCTTTTTATTTTCATTGCTCGCCCTATTCCTGTAATTGGAGTAACTTTAAGAAAAACATGTTCTCCCTCTTGAAATTCTAGAGGTTTTCTTCTTTTATCAGCATAATGTTTTTGTCTATTCTGAGCTATTACCAATTTCTCTCTAATCTTCTTGATCTGCTTAGTGGTTTGAGTTACCAGGTCTGGACCTAAAGGACTAGTTTCCCCAGATTCATACCAACATATAGGAGATTGACATTTCCTACCATACAAAGCTTCAAATGGAGCCATTCCTATGCTTGTATGATAACTATTATTATAGGCAAATTCTGCTAAGGGCAAATATTTTTCCCAAGAACCTTGTTGGTCAATTGCACAAGCTCTTAACATATCTTCTAGGGTTTGTATGGTTCTTTCTGTTTGTCCATCTGTCTGGGGATGATAGGCAGTACTTAATCATAGCTTGGTTCCAAATGCTTTTTGTAATGCCTCCTAAAACCTAGAAGTAAAATGGGGATCCCTATCAGAAATCAAGGTGGAAGGTATCCCATGTAATCTAAGTATTTCCTGTATATACAGTTGAGCTAACCTCTCTAATGAATAAGAAATCCTAATAGGTATAAAATGAGTGACTTGGTAAGTCTATCTACAATGACCCAGATTGAGTCGTGTCCAGAAACAGTTCTAGGTAATCCTACCACAAAATCCATAGATATACTCTCCCATTTCCATTGAGGAATTTCTAAAGGTTGTAAAGTGCCAGAAGGTTTTTGATGCTCTATTTTTACCTTTTGACATACTAAGCACTTTCCTACAAATTCTGCTATGTCTTTTCTCATGCCAGACCACCAGAACATTCTTCTTAAATCTTGACTCATCTTAGTAACTCCAGGATGCATTGTAAAATTACTCTTGTGAGCTTCACTTAAAAATTTTTCTCTTAATCCATCACTCTTGGGGACACATATCCTCTTTTGATAAGTCCACAACCCATCATTATTTACTTCAAAATCTTGCAATTTTCCTTCTTGGACTTGAGTTAAAATTTGTTGAAACCCTAGATCTCTCTGCTGTCCTAGCCTAATGTGTCCTTTGAAATCACTAGAGATTTGTATTTGACTCAAAATGATACTTTTAGAATTAACAGAAAATCCCAAACTAAGATTTTTAAAATTTTCTATAAATTCCATTTCTTTGATCATCATACTAGATACATGCAGAGATTTTCTACTTAAAGCATCAGCCACTACATTTGCTTTTTCTGGATGATATTTTAACTCAAAGTCATAGTCTTTAGGAAATTCTACCAATCTTCTCTGCCTCATGTTCAACTCTTTTTGGTCAAAGAGATACCTAAGACTCTTATGATCTGAAAAGACTGTAAATCTTATTCCATACAAATAATGTCTCCAGATTTTTAAGGCAAAAACTACAACTGCTAACTCCAAATCATGAGTTGGGTAATTGACTTCATGAGGTCTTAACTGCCTAGCTGCATATGCTACTACATATCCATTTTGCATTAGCACACAAGCTAGACCTTTCTTTGAAGCATCACAATATACTTCAAATGCACCATGAGGATCAGGCAATATTAACATTGGAGTACTAGTCAATCTTTTTCTTAATTCTAGAAAACTTCTTTCACATTCTGGTGACCATACAATTGGCACATTCTTTCTAGTCAAGCTAGTCAGAGGTAAAGCTATTTGGGAGAATCCTTTAATAAACCTTCTATAATAACCTGCTAATCCTAGAAAACTCCTAATCTCAGTCACTGTGGTTGGTCTCTCCCAATTCATAACTGATTCAATCTTACTAGGATCTACTGAAATCCCTTCTTTAGAAACAACATGACCTAGAAACTTCACTTCCTTGGCCCAAAATTCACACTTAGATAATTTAGCATACAACTTCTTTTCTCTAAGTGTCTGCAATACCATTATAAGATGTTCCTCATGTTCTTTTTCTGACTTTGAATAAACCAATATATCATCTATAAAGACTACTACAAACTTATCTAGATAGGGCCTAAATATTCTATTCATGTAATCCATAAAAACTACTGGAACATTGGTTAATCCAAAAGACATCACTAAATACTCATAATGCCCATATCTAGTTCTAAATGCAGTTTTAGGAATATCCTCATTCTTAACTCTAATTTGATGGTATCCTGACCTAAGATCAATCTTTGAAAATACTACTGCTCCTCTTAATTGGTCCATAAGATCATCAATCCTAGGCAATGGATACTTATTATTAATGGTTATCTTATTAAACTGCCTATAATCTACACAAAGTCTCATTCCACCATCTTTCTTTTTTACTAGCAAAACTGGAGCTCCCCAAGGTGAAACACTTGGTCTAATGAAATTCTTTTCTAACAACTCCTCTAGTTGTTTTTTCAATTCTTCCAACTCTAGAGGGGACATCCTATAAGGTGCCATAGATATTGGTCCAGATCCAGGAATTAGGTCAATAGAAAATTCTATTTCTCTTTCTGGAGGTATTCTTGGTATCTCATCCGGAAATACATCTGGATATTCTCTTACCACAGGTATACTAGAGAGTTCATCAGTTGACTCAGTTACATTAGCTGATAAAAGAACATACCCTTGAATTTCATTTTTACTGGAACAGGAAACTATGGAGTTCAAATATAGACACTGGATTTGACTATTTTCTAAAGGTAGAATAATGGTTTTATTTGAGCAATCTACTAATACCTGATTAGTTGCAAGCCAATCCATGCCCAAAATCACACTAAATCCAGTCAATGGGAGACAAATTAGGTTTGCAGAAAAGGATTTAAAATTAATTTAAAAAGCACAATTAAGACAAATTTGACTAGTAGTAATAGGTTTACCAGTAGGAGTAGAAACTGAAAGATCATAAGGTAATTGAGATAAAGGTAATTCTAACTGTACAACAATGTCATAAGAAATGAAAGAGTTAGTAGCACCTGAATCAAATAATACAATTAAAATTTTATCTTTAATTCTGCACTTACCCTCGATGAGATTTTCAGATTGAGATGCTTCCGCTACATTCATGGTAAAAACTCCTCCAGTCTATTGGGGACGTATGATGGTTTGTGGTTTTTCATTCCTGCAACTGCTAGCATAGTGTCCCATCTTCCCACATCTGTAACATTGAATATTTCTGCGGCATTGTTGGGCTAAATGTCCAATCTTTCCACACTGGGAACAGATGGGTTGAGCTATAGGGCATGGCCTATCTCCATGTATCTTGTGACATTTCTCACATTCTCTGCCTGAATTTTTCCCTGCCGAAAATTTCTTTTGTTGGAATTTATTCTTAAATTTAGAAGATTAAGGTCCTAAGTTCTTTCTAAAATTATTATTGAATTCTCTTTTCTCAGCAGACCTTCTTTTATATTCTTCTATTATTCAACACTTATTTATTAAAGCACCAAATCCCTAATTTCTAGGGGTCCAACTACTTCCAACATGTCTTCCCTTAATCCTCCTTCAAACTTCATGCACTTCCAATGCTCATCAGGGTTATGCTGATAGATGGTTGAAAACTTAATTAACTCTTCAAACTTAGCAATATATTCAGACACACTACTTCTTCCTTGTTCAAGCCTAAGAAATTCAAGTTCCTTAGCATTCCTTACTGATATAGGAAAATACTTTTCATAGAATGTTGTTTTAAATACCTCCCAAGAAATCTCAACTCCATTACTTACCAGAATTTGCTTGTGACTGTTCCACCAATACTCAACATTAGATTGTAACATATATGTAGCATATGTTACTTTCTGTTGGTCAAAACAATTTAGCACAGTAAATATCTTTTCTATTTCTTTGACCCATTCTTCAGCCCTATCTGGATTAAAGGTTCCTTTAAAGACAGGTGGATTAGATTTCCTAAACTCAACAAACTTATGATGTTCTATATCAGTCTCCTACCTCCCATTGTTTACTTGACTAGAATTATTGTGATTATTATTTTGGCTTAGTTGCGCCATCATTTGAGTAGCTGCAGCAGCTTGCTGACTTGCTGCGGTTGCTTGTTCTTGCATGGTTGCCAATATTTCATGAAAAATATTTGTTTCCTCATCATTGTCACTATCTTGTGTTGTTGTTCTTTCTCTTTGACTTCTAGAAGCCATGAATTCCTATTCACTTTCACAAAAATACTGAGGTGATCAGGCTCAATATAAAGTAAAGTGCGTCAGCATTCAATAATAACAAATAATCAAAAAGTTGAAGTCACACTTAGAGTACACAGAAAAGCATAGTTAGTCCATTTCCCTTAGGTTTTAACAGGATGAACTGCTCTGATACCAAAATTGTAACGACCTAAAAATTATTCTATATATTATATTAATTTATTTATTTACTTAATTATTTATTAACTTATTAAGGTTAAATTCTTTAAATTTATTAAATAATCTCATGTATGTAATATACTATATCATTTTCTTAAACGTATTTGAGGTAGAAACAAAAAGAAACTATATA
>CM023944.1:27634060-27720110 GCA_013407115.1 Glycine latifolia | reverse complement strand
TATATATATATATATATATATATATATATATATATATATATATATATATATATCACATTACATTACATTTCATTTTTATATTACATACTAAGATCATACTTCTTCAAACACTATTATTTATTTATAAAATACACAACTCCTATCCCTATTCAAACATGTTCTCAAGTGCTATCCTCTTCACTGAGCACAATTATGGGATCTGTGGCCGGGTTCGGATACACAGGAGCAAATTGCAAAAAGGGGTCGGATGGGTTAAAATCTTCACTAAAATAAAAAATCGAAAAATGAGCTCTGAAGTAGATGTGGGCACGCAGAACAGGTTGCATAGTTACTACATAGCAATGTCTGACTTCATCAATATACCATGCTATGTCCAATGCATTAAGGAACAGGATGATTGATGCCATCTAAAATATAACATGGGAAAAATCTAGTGGGAAATAAATTTCTCAGTAGGCAAATCTAAACCATCAAACACATTAGTAGGTTAGTAAAAAAAAATCAATATATTCAAATGAATCCATAAAATGATTAAGCAACTATATGAATGCATGAAATGGTCACAGGTGCACATGGCCTCTACATATGTACAATATGTAGGAATGCTGTGGCCGTCTTACGCTAATCATGCATGAATTTCCATGTATTAGCACCTGATCTCTCTACATCTTTATTATAGATGTAGTATCATAGGTCCGATTTCACAAATCTTGGAAACTCGAATCATCATATCATCACATCAAATTCATCACATGTATCAAAAATATGGTTAGGCTACTGTACCTTATACAAATAAAACCATACCAACTTAGGCATCATTTATTATCCTCAAGCTACAGATAATCACGTTAGTAATCTAATAAACTATAATATATTTTTAAGTTTAATTTAATTTAATTTAATTTTATTATTTTATTATTATTACTTTTTTTTTAGCCAGGATGGCCGGGATGGTTGTAGGCTGAATGGTTATGTCTGGGATGGGATGGCTGGGGTGCCGGGATGAGATGGTTAGGGTGCCGGGGTGAGATGGCTGGGGTGCCGGGATGAGATGGCTGGGGTGCCGGGATGAGGTGGCTGGGGTGCCGGGGTGAGGTGGCTGGGGTGCCGGGATGAAATGGCTAGGGTGCCGGGATGAGATGGCTGGGGTGCCGGGATGAAATGGCTGGGGTGCCGAGGTGAGATGAATGGGTTGCCGGGGTGAGATGGCTGGGGTGCCATGGGGCTGGGGTGCCGGGGTGAGATGGTTGGGGTGTCAGGGTGCTGTTTAACTTAGAAAAAAAAAACAGCCCGAAAATCAAAATCACCGCCAAAGATCACTAAATGTACTTCCAAACATTTCTAATTCTTTAGCCTATAAATCATTTCCTATCCTATGGCTTAAATCAACATTTTCACATTATTAAATAACCTTTAATTGACATGAAATTTCAGCCTAAATAATAGCCATAATTCTGTACGTTTGAGCATGTAAGTTAGTCCAAATGAATTATTAGCTAAGGATTGAAGCCTAGCCTACCTCCAATAAATATGAGCAGAGAGTGGATGCTAGGGTAGAAAGTTTTTTATGTGAAGTGAGTAAAGCCGTGGTCAGCCAAAGGTGGTAGAAAATAAGGAACTTAATGTAAAGAGTGAAAGCTGAGATTTTCGTGCAGTAATTTTCTGAATGCAAGGCTATTTATACTAGTTTATTTGGTTACAAGATAACTATCCTTAAAGATATTTATCTTAAGTTAATTATTACATATACTCCTTCAGTTGCATATATCTATTTATCTAAAGCAAGATTCCCTTCATTTATGGCATGTGTACGTGGAAGGCTATTTTAAGGCTTGATTTTGTTTATGTATTCCCCCTAATGCCACATGGACAATTCTAAAGAGTATTGAAGAATTTTGGACAGCTTGTATTACTCGTTGACTTTACATTGACTCAAATATTTCAAGAATAATTACTGAAGGCTTAGGAACATTTATGCACTTTTGATTGACTCAAGTTTGGGTAGCTTATGTTCAAATAAAAATTATCTTTCATTCTACTTTCATAATTAAATCATAATTATAACTTATAATATAATTTTTGAGGATGTTACACAGCATACATTGCTCACTAGACAGACGTCACAAATTTGGGTACGGTTGGTAAGAAGCAAAATGCCTCATCACATTATATCCAATTGTGCTTTGTTAAGTTGAAATCAATAGTGAATACTTAATTAGTCCTAACAAGTGGCTCTTAACATGTGGCTTGTTACATACAACTATAAATATTAATTACTCTGTGTGACAAATAGCCGAACTTTCTTTGTATGCATTTTTTTTTTTTATGGAAACTCTCTTTGTATGTATGAAATTAAAATTTCTGATTATTTACTATTTATTGTATTAATAATTATATTATGATATTTAATATAAATTGGATAAATTAAAGTGATCAATTAAATATGTATAAATAGAATCATAAGTAAACATGTAATAAATGAGTCAATACCAGAGTTGGACTAATTAGATTTAATGTGAGTTTATTGGCCCAACAATAAAAAAAACATTATATATAAGGTTATGGTTCCCAATATGTCAAATCAAGTTTTCTTTCTTTCTTTCCATCTAAAGAAAATAACCTCTAAGGAGTTATTCGATTGAGGAAGACTAAAGCTTATAAGGAAAGACTAAAAGACTACAATAACAAAAGGATAAATTAGTGCTGCAATGAAAACATGTGCGCTTTATTTGTTTAAGATTTCTTGATGGTCCAATACGATGCTTCTGGGGTTTTATTGGGTGATGATTTTCACCATAAAGATTTATGAATTAATTTTCCAACAATTGGTATAAGAGCCGTATCATATTGAATTATCAAGAAATTAGATGATTTGCAAAAAAAAATTATTTGAACTCTGCTTCGTGGGTTTCTTGCATTCATTACGTGTTATGCATAAGCAAGTTTGTAAATTTAACCCTTGTTTTTTGTGAACGAGATTTTTCTTTCATTCCCATATATTATTTTTTTTTATGTGGGGTATGTTATTAATTCTCTGTTAATCTTACTGTGCATTTGTGGAATTAGTGAAAAGGTGCATTCGGCATACGCGTTTTGTTATATGTATATATATTATAATGAAAAGGTGCCTTCACTTTATGAAAATGCAAAACACGTACAATTTTATGAAGATACTGTTTTGGTTATTGTGTTTTCACTTGATGATAACATTTATTATCATATATGCCTTCAATTGATGATGATAAATTGGTATTTTGAAAGTTAAGACGGATTTTTTTATTTAAAAATATTATTGTCAACAATTACATGATAATTTGTTATTAGGAATGACATTAAATCCATTATGATAAAGTTTGAGTAATTTTATTATAATCTCATTCAGAAAATTAAGAGCAATAAAATTAAGGAACTTAGGCATTTAAATAAAATAAAATAAACATTTAGTTTATGTTTATTTTACTTAATTATTATTGCTTTTAATTGTCTTGTATTTCATAATAAATTGATTGAAATAATATTGTTGTCAAAGTAACTTCTGTTGTGGATAATTCCTTATTGTGAAGTATAAAGATTAGTATATTTGTTATTTATGCGAATAATCATTGGCCCAAAGAAAGATTATTATTTGGTCAAATAATATATATACATGTGGTGATAAATATGTGACGATTATAAAATTTTTCATGTAAGCAGTAGTCGATCCAAAGGAAGACTATAGTTTTATAGGATTTATTGTCAATGTTTGATTACTGTGTTGAGAATACCACTTACAAAATGATATTTTTGGTCCAAAGATCAAATGTTATGTTGTGTTAGGTGTCTTGTAAATGTGCTCATGTTCGTTTGGATTGATTGTTAATGTCTTGTATATGAATTTTGTTTTAATTATGCATTTGGTATGACATGGATGTTAAATATGTTATCTTATTTGTTCTCTATACAATTTCTACTACTACTGTTAATTATGCTGCTCAAGCGAACATGATTCCTATGTTGAACAAGATTAACTTTAAATTATGGAAAGAGAATGTGGAAATTTTTCTTGGTTGCATGGATCTAGACCATACGCTAAGGATGGAGAAACCCACTTCCACTATGGAAAATCCAAATTTTGATTACATAGAGAAGTGGGAGCGCTCTGACTGCATGAGTATGATGATCATGAAATCGCCTCTTGGAATGGTCAACAATATTTTATTACGTTTATAAATGATTATTCAAGATATGTTTATCTATACTTGATTCATGAGAAGTCATAATCTCTAGATATGTTCAAACAATATAAAGACGAAGTTGAGCTTCAACAAGGCAAGAAAATTAAGGCTATTAAATCTGACCGTGGTGGTGAGTATTATGGTAGATCTGATGGATAAGGAGAACAACGTCCAGGAACTTTTGCTAACTTCCTAAAGGAATGTGGAATTGTCTTGCAATATACAATTCCAGGCAAACTTAGCATGAATGGTGTTGCGAGGAGAAGGAATAGGACTCTTAAGGATATGGTGATAAGCATGATTAGTCATTCTTCTTTACCTAAGTCACTTTGGGAAAAAGCATTAAAGACTGCAGTTTATATCCTTAATAGGATTCCAACTAAGGCAGTGACCAAAACCCCCTATGAGCTATGGACAGGAAAGAAACCTAGCATAAGGCATTTACGTATTTAGGGTTGTTCAGCTGAAGCAAGGCCTTATAAGCCTAATGAAAGAAAGTTGGACTCAAGAACTATTAGCTGTTAGTTTGTAGGATATGCTGAACGCTCTCGAGGCTTCAAGTTTTTCGATCCCACTACGAGATCAATTTTTGAAATGGGAAATGTGAGATTCATAAGAGACTTTCTCTTCGGTTTCTTCGAAAAACTCTTTCAGGACAATTATGACACTTGTGGCTCATTTTGACTTAGAGCTACATCAGATGGATGCTAAAACATCGTGTCTCAATGGCAACATTGATGAGACAATTTATGACACAACCAGAAAACTTTGTTTTTGGAGATCCAAAGTCTATGGTTTGTAAGTTAAAGAAATCCATTTACAGTCTCAAACAAGCTTCTCGTCAATGGATTCACAAGTTCCATCAAATTATAATCTCTTACGGTTTCGAGGTGAACATGGTGGAAGATTGTGTATATCATAAATTTAGTGGGAGTAAACTTATCTTCCTGATTTTATATGTCAATGATATATTACTTGTCAACAGTGATATAGGCTTATTGCACGAAACCAAGAAAATTCTCCCTAAGAATTTGGAGATGAAAGATCTTGGTGATGCCTTTTTTTGTATTAGGAATACATATACTCCGAGATCGTTCTCAAGGTATTCTTGGGTTGTCACAAAAGAGTTATATTGAAAAGATTTTGGAAAGATTTGACATGAAAGATTATGCATCAGGAGATACACTCATATCTAAAGGAGATAGGTTTAATCTCGAACAATGCCCAAAGAATAAACTTGAGACAATGGAAATGGAAAAGATTCTCTATGCATCAATTGTAGGAAGTCTAATGTATGCTCAAGTTTGCATTCGTTCTGACATAACATTCATAGTGGGAGTATTAGGCAGATACTTGAGTAACTCAGGGATGGATCATTAGAAAGCAACTAAAAGGTTATGTGTTATTTGAATAGAATAAAGGATTATATGCTCACATATCGGAGGTCAGATGAATTAGAGATCATCGAGTATACTGATTATGATTTTGCTGGATGCCAAGATAGTAAAAGATCCATATCAGGTTATGTCTACATGTTGGCTGGAGGAGCTATTTCTTGGAAGAGTGTTAAGCAAACACTTGTAGCTTCCTCTACTATGGCCGTTGAATTTGTAGCTTGTTTTGAGGCGTCCAACCATGGGGTATGGTTGCAAAATTTTATCACAGGGTTGTGTATAGTTAGTGGTGTTGAAAGACCACTAAAGATTTATTGTGACAATAAGTCAGCAGTGTTGTACTCCAACGATAATATAAGCTATTCAAAATCGAAAACATCAATATAAAGTTTCTGGTTGTTAAAGAAAGAGTTCAGAGCCATCAGATTTCCATAGAACACATAGGGATGAACTTTATGCTTGCGGACCCGCTTACTAAAGGCTTAGTGCCTAAGGTCTTTCTCGAGCATATTGCTTATATGGGTGTTATTTTGTTTGATGATACTATTATTTAGTGGGAGTTACTTATGTTGGTGTTCTATGTAAAAACATTTATATGTTTATTTTTTGTAGAATAAAGATTTTGATGTTATTTTCCCTCTGAATGTGTAATTTTTGTGTTTGTGTTTCTGCTTTGTGTATGCGAAAAATTAAGGATTGATCTCATAAGGACTAAAGAATGACCAGTTAGAAATAGGCATGGTAGATATCACATTGCATGTAATTTTCATGTCACTCATCCATACTTGATCTATGTTGTTGAATATATTGGTATGATGACCATGGAAGGTTTAATTACACCTAATAGTGACAAAAGCCGCTATGATCTCATATTAATATAGGAGATGGACCAAATTGTATATGAGGAGGAATCTAAGGACAAATAACATACAATTGCGCACGAAGGATATATGATATAATTATCTCAGGTCAATATGTAGTTCAAGTGTGAGATTGTTAGGAAATTAAATTTTCTGACATTATTATATGCTACATATTGTATTAATAATTATATTATGTCATTTAATATATATTGGATAAATTAAAGTGATCAATTAAATATGTTCAAATAGATTCCTAAGTAAATATAGGATAAATGGGTGGATACCAGTTTTGGGTCAATTAGGTTTAATGAAAACTTATTGGCCCAATAATAAAGAAAAACACTATATATAGAGTTATGATCCCCAATAAGTCAAATCAAATTTTCTTTCTTTCTTTCTCATCTAGAGAGAATAACCTCTAATGAGTGATTTGACTAAGAAAGACTAAAGCTCATAAGGAAATGCTAAAAGACTACAAGAACAAAAGGATAAATAAATGCTACAATAAAAATATCTGCATTTTATTTATTTAAGATTTTTTGATGGTCCAATATAATATTTTTGAAATTTTATTAGATGAAAACTTTCATCATAAGAATTTAGAAATTAATTTTTTCAACATGACTGTGCTCGGAATCTATTTATTTTAAGAGTAAACAATATCAAACTTATTCATTCTATTTATATATGTCGGTAGAATTTCATTAATCCATTTAACCGTTAAATCAAAAGATTTATTAAAAAACAAGCTTATAAATTTTATATAATGTAAAATATTAATATTCTATTACTTTTTTTCTTTAAAAAATGTAACATATTATTTTAATATAAATAAATGCTTGTTACAGTATTACATACTTAATTTAGATAAGTATATAACCATAGGGTGCGTAAATAGATCGAATTGTTTTAGTTTAACTATAGATGATATCAAATTTGAGTTTTGAGGATGAAATTTTATGACAATTCATAAGAGGGGATGGGGCTGAATTTTTTTTATTATCTAAATATTTAATTTCTAACAAATAATAATTTCTACTAGTTTATGTAACTTTTATTTTAAACAATAAAAATAATAAACGTAATAAAATTTTCTACCACAATTGTTTTTATTTCAAAAGATAAAAAGATTCTATGATACATGGGATATAAATTATTTAAAAAAAATTAAGCAAATGTAGTAATTATTTATTAAAATTCTTGTTGAGTAATTTAATAATCACCTAAGATAGATCAATTAGATTGTTAAGTAGTTTGTATGGATATTCTATCTACTTGTCAATTTTGTTTATTATTTTCCAATCGAATGAGATAGTAAATGAAATGAAAGAGGTGCACAACATTTCTATAGCAAGAATTACCAAAAATGCACCTAGTATTACCATGCGCTAAAATATATTAATTGTCTTCCTTTTGCCACTTAAATGAAAAAAAAATGTCTTCAAAAGATCATTGCTAAGGACTCCACACATTACAGCTCATATTAATATTTTGTTTGAAGTTTTGGTAGATTCTATGGTCTCACATATACAATAATAATCCAACAAGACGTACCACAACAGTCACACAATTTAAAAGATGAACAAATTTATTAGATATACGAAAGATAACATATATTTTCGATCTCTAATAAATATTTAAAATTTATATTTATTTTTTATAATAATTTTTTCATTAAATCTTTAATAAAAAATAATTTTATTTTGGTCTTTGACACCTTTTCTAACCATGATAAATTAATAAATTTTGTGATTACTCTATAGTAAATATTTTTATTTGTTATTTTTTTTCAAAAAGACTAATAATAAATGATAAAAAACTATTAAACCAAACACAAAACTTTTTAATTTATTAAAAACTAAAAAAGTTGTTAAAGATTATAAGTAAAAAAATTATTTATCAGAGGGAAGCAAAAACAAAAAAGATACTTCTTAAGAAACAAAAATAAAATTCAAATATTTATTAGATATTACAAATATATTTTAATCATATATTAATAATCAAAAGCTATCAAATTTTATAACAATAATATAATATATGTATGTTTTAATGTTTGTAGTATAATACAATGTTTATATAATAATTTTGAGACAGACCTTAATACAAATTTTAGTATTATTTTAATATATATTGTCTTTTAAATGATTGGAGCAGTAGATATTATACTCACCTAAAAAATATTCTCCTCACTAATTAACGGTTACCGAAGTCCTTAAAAAAATGATTATTCTTGAAGCTCCCAAGCTTGTATAAACTATTTCAAGCTATTCGGTTATTCCCATATACATTCAACTTAAATTAGAATTTGTTGGGCTTTTATACACGTATGTGAAGTTAAGAAGGAGAAGCGGGAAGGGAGCTAGGACCCTGCTTGGTCCGTCTCTCATGCAATTTTGTTACTCATAATAATTTTACATAATTGATCAACAAATTTATATTATTATTTAATTATAAATTATTATATATAATAAATTTATTGGTTTAGACCTTAATTTTTTGGATATTGATTGTATAGGACTTAGTTATGTTGAGAAAGACATTAGAGAAATTTCTTTCTCAGTTCAGTAACTGAGTTTCCTTTATATTGTTCTCCTAGATATCTCTTATACCCTAAATTTAATAATACATTGGTGTTGTTTGCCTGATAAAAAAATGATAAATCAACGATAATTTTGATAAATTAATGATGTAAAAAAGTAAATTGAAAATACATAAATATTAAACTTTTATTAAAATACTAACACATTTTTCAATGTAATGATTTTCTTTAGAACAAATTCAATTAATACTATAAATATTAAACTTTTGGAAAATACTAAAATGACATTTTTAATAACTTTTCAAAATAGAAATTTTACCAACCAACTACTAAATTATGTGATAATGGGAAATTACGCATATAATTTTTTAGATTAAAAATCTATTAATAAATAATATAGTATTTATTACAAAATTTAATTCTTATACATATACTAAATTTTTAAAGAAAATATTGTATGTAAAAATGAATAAGTTGTCACCATTTGGGAACCACTTAAGCTTGTTTCTGGAACGAGTTAGATGAATCTTGTACGTGCTCACTTAAGTGGGCCAGTAATAGTCAGCTTAAGTGAGCTAAGTCTTAAAATGCTTCTAAATGACCATTTAAATGGAATCCAACTATAAATTTATTTGATTTATGAAATGAGTAAAGTTGATTTTATGTTAATATCATGTAATTCACATTCATATGAAATTTTTTTGCGTTTGATGGTTAGAATTCATGATGTTGGATGTCTTAGAATGCTTATTGAACTATTGGTAGGTTCATAGATGTGATGTATATATGAATGTGAATTTATGGTATGATTTATGTATGTTGGTTTGTTAATTGAGATGATACATCATATATCCATGCATGTATAATTGTCATTGGGTAAGATTACTATGTTCTTGATGAGGTGATTATGTTGTTATTGAGATATGAATGTTTTGTTCACACAATGACATTTTATTGAGGTTGAAATGATAAAAATACTACAAGAAGAGGGGTTGAATTGGTGTTTTAAAAACTTTTAATTCTTCTTTGAAAACAAATAGGTTTCTAATGTAAGTTCAAAATGAAAAACTTTCTGAGCTCAAAATGGAAATGCAAAAAATTCTGAAAAAAAGGTTATTTTGCAGTTCAAAGCTTTTGTTTCAAACAAAATTGTTGATATAAAAATATTTGATGAAAACAAGTTTAGTTTTAAGTGATAGTGAGAAAAAATTGTCTATTTTAATGTTTAATCAAAACATTTAAGAGATTTGTTCAAAATCAAGGTAAAGAGAGAAATAGAGAAGAGTGCATAATGATTTTTATACTGATTTACCTCAATCTTAGACTACGCCCAGTCCTCGCCCCTCAAGAACAACCACTAGAATTCAACAAACTTCTAGTGCTCCCATTGGACTTTCAACCTAACCTCAACTAGATTAGTTACACCACTGGATTTCAGCTATGTCAACCACTATTGGACTTACAACAATAAAGAGTATTTATGTTTTTTTTACTAAAGATTACAAATCTTTACTTCAAAGAGGGATTCCACTCAAGAATGTATTTTTCTCACTTTTATTTAATTAGTAATTATTATAGTTTACAATCTTAAACAAAAGTGGGTTACTTTCACATAGACGGTTGAAGTAGAAAGTGCAAATTTCTCGCTCAGAGATTTTCTCAAGTTGTTCTTGTTTGGAATGCTTCAACTTGTTCAAGATGCTCTTCGAAAATACCTGATAAAACTCACAAGAAGATTGTTGAGGTGGACTTTGCTCAACTGATAGGCTTCTGGCTTCTGGAGCAAGTAGGCAGACTTGACAGTTGTCATGAAGTGACAACTTGCAGTATCATTCTAAGGTAATCATTCTTAGGTTGTCATTCTGAGGAACCTTTCTGATAAGAATTCTAAAGTATCATCAAAATAGTCATTCTAAGGTTTTTTTAGAAAGGATTTATACTTGATAGATTAAGTTGATGAAGTTCAAACTAAGATTCCATTCTGAACTAGCATAACTTCATCAAAATTAATGCTTATTTACAACTACATGCATTATGAAATAGATTGCTTCACAAGTGAAGGTTCAATTGTTGGTGTTTTAGTGTTCTGTCCAAGGCCAGATTGTGTAGTATCTTTAATCTTCTATTTTGATGATTCTCATCAGTGTTTTCTATGGATAGATTCAGCTTTCAACAAGTTTGCATCTTCTTATGCAGTTAGCCTTCACTCTTTTATGTGCCTTCAGTGTTTGTGGTAGCATGTGAAATGTGAAGTGTTGTCAACTTCAGTCTTCTGAAGTGCCCTCTATATGTGTGACATCATTTGGAAGACTTAATGTTGTTCCTTGAAAATTATTTTGAGGGGGTCATCTTGAACTCTATTCTGAAGTTCAGTCTTCAAAGTCATGTTTCTACAACATTCTATGATGCTTGATGCTCTCAATGTGATCTTCTTGTTTCAAGACTAACAATTGTTCTAAGCATTATTCTGAGTACCTTAGAATGCACACATCTATTCCTTAATGAGTATATGACTGAAACACTTGATTAAAATATTAGTAATCATATAAACCCATCATCCTATCAATTTTCTTATCTAATGATTTGTCATAATTAAAGCCAAGGATGTGGATTCAACAAAGGTATAATGGTGTATGTTCTTGAAATAAATCTTTGATGTTGGAACTATTTAAATGAGTTAGATTTCAAAAGATTCAAAAGAAATGACAGCTTGGTGAGGGTGAATTCTAGTGGGCGTGGGATCTCCCATCCACTAAAAGACTTGGGGGTCTCACTTAGTGGATATATTTACAAGTATCCACTCCCATGTTTTAAATCTCAATAGATTTTTGAAGGGTAAAAATGTTTTATAAACATTAATATGTCTTATTTAAATGTATAAGAATTGGTTGTTGTTTGTGAAACTTTGACCTTTGAGACACATTATAGATGAGATGATATGCATGAAGGTGCCATTTCTAAAACCTTTAGGAATTGCAAGTATCATATGATGTCATGTTTTGTTGTTGTTGCTAAAGTAAGAAAAATACCACAAGAAGGGTTGAATTGGAGTTTTACAAACATTTTAAATCCTTTTTGAAAATAACCAAGTTTTTGATGTAAGATCAGAATGAGACAATTGAGAATAAAGAACTATTCTGAGCTTAGAATGAAAATGTAAGTAGTTATGAAAAAAAAAAAAATTTCACAATCTAGAGATCTTATTTCAAAAAGGTTGTTTATTTGAAAAGACTTTGATAAACTTAATTTAGTTTTGTGTGTATTTGTGAAAGGTTTGTCTATTTTAAAGATTAACAAAATTACGAAACAATTTTTTTCAAAATCAATGCAAAGAGAAGGAAGAAGAATGCATAGTGATTTTTATACTAATTTACCCTAACCTTGAGCTACGTCTAGTTCTCACCCTATAAGATGAGATTTCACTAATAGAACCAGCCATTGCTGGACTAGCAACCACTCGATTTGAACACCTTGCTAGTACTCCCACTGGACTTCTAACCTAGTCTCAACTAGACCAGCAACACCGTTGGATTTCAACCTTGCCATCCACTGTTAGACTTACAACAACAAAGAGGTTTCTATGTTTTAGATTCCATAGATTTTTACCTCACAGAGGATTTCGGGGTCGGGAACTGAGGAGGCAATACCTGTCCCCACAACCACATGGATAAGTTCACACTAACCCGTCAATTGGGGATCCAATTCGGTTCTTTATGATTTGCTCCTTTGCCATGTCTAGATGTAACATAATTAGCTAGATTTTGATCAATCAGACATGTATGGTTGTACTTGGTTGGCTATCTACTTTTGTCAACCATGAAAGAATTTTGGTCTTAATTGGCATTTACAATTAAAATATCGTTATCTCTATAATTACTTATAAATGGTGAATTTCACTCTTTACTTAAATCTTAATTATATATTATTTTACCTTTTTTTTTCCCTTCTTTGTTAAGGGCTACAATATACTAATATATTTTTCGTCCCTATAATTTAGCATTTTTTCGTTTCCGTCCATATAATTTTTTTGTTTTGTTTTAGTTCTTGCAAAATATATTTGTTTTATTTTACATCCTTAAAGTGTTTTAGATAATGTTTTGAATAGTGGAAAAAATGTTATTTAAAGCACTTTAAGGATAAAAAAAAAATTATAAGGATCAAAATGGAAAATTTTTACAAAGATGAAAAATGTATTTAAATTAATAATAAATGAGTTTATGGAAAAGAACCTAAGTTTGGTTTTCATAAATATACATCTTTAGATAGTGACAAGAAGCTTCAAGTGTATATAAATCAAAGATTAGTTTTAGATCTAAATTTGTGCAACCAGATATTAAACCAAAATTTTTAAAAATGCCTAGAGGGTTCTAAAAAAATCAAAGACCTTAATTTTTATGTCATGGTTACAAAAATTATAATTTTTTAAAGATGTTTCTCTCTATCTTTTTCTCACAACTTTTAGTGTAATGAATAATTAATTTTGAATGGTTTTTTTTTATATTATTATTAGCGTGAACTTAAAAGATAACACAAATTTTAAAACAATTTTAATATGAATTTTAAAACTATATCTAAATTTTCATTAATTATATAAAGGCTTAAAATGAATAATGAGAAAAATTATCCATATATTCAATAAATTACAGGAAAAGGAACTTTACTATACCAACCAATCATTATGACAAATTATCCTAAAAATCATCTGGTACATATGGTTCAAAGATCACATCCAATAACAATAAACCTTGTAGAAATTAAAGTGTGACAAATGGAGCGCCCCTCAAATGCCAATGTCACTACTTGGGCAAAACCAATATGAGGCACACTAGTCGTTACAACGAGGTATGTTCTTATTTCATGTGATGATCTCTTAAATTTTAATCATGCGATCATTGAGTTAGAAAAACCTTTTTCACATTTTATGACATTCAGTCCATCATTGGAAATAATTTTAACATAAATAAACATTTTAAAGAAGTTAATACAAAATAATTATTTTTTAAATACCATATAGTTAAACAAATGCACATTAAAAATAAAAATAATATATAAGATTACTTACAAAATGACATCAAATCTTATATTATTTAGGTCTTAGTTGGTAACCAATGTATCGATCAGATAAGAGATATGCCTTGTTAATTGAGCTGTGAGCACATAGTTCAGACCTTTTTCATCATAGGTACATACATGGTTATCAGACTCTCGATTTTAATCGTAGAATCGTCCATTTTTACGATTCTACTAAGCCTCCGCAAGTTAAATTGCACATAGACTTGTTTTCGAAGTAAAATGGCACATGATTATGCGAGTTTGGCTTATGGCAAAACAATGTTGTTTTTGTGAGTCAGGTAGGGTGCTTTGAGTGCCATTTTTTTCAGCCTTCTTCCTCACTTGTGTTGCACCACTTTAGTCTTTTTCCTCACCTGTGTTGTGCCATTTTAGTCTTCGTACACAAATCTCGTTCTTCGCTCAGTCATTCTTCATGCCTTTGTTCCTCCTTGCACAATCCGGTCGCTGGTCTTTTCCTCACTTAGCGGTCGCTTTGTGACTGTGTCATCATCGCTCGTTCATCGTGTTCTCCTCGATCTCCTCGCTTCGTGACTTCATCCTCGATCCCGTGCTGTAGCCTATAGGTATTTTTCATTCCTTTTAAACAACTTGTTTTGGTCTTTAAATAGTCTAGGAAATTGTTGCAGTTACAGATCCATAAGAAATTGATGTTTGAATAATGGGTTCCATGCTTTTAGTTCATGAAGAATTGGGTTTGTTAGGTGCTTAATTAAATTGAAGTTGGCCGAGCACAAGAAGGAGATACATATCAACATATGGTTCCATTCCATGCTTTCTGAATAGTCTAGCACAGTAGCACACTATTATTTTGATTGAAGTAGACTCTTATGATTCTACAATTAGAGTCTATGAGTTGAGTTTATGGAGCTCCCACGAATTTACGTAGACTCTTAATTTTGACAACCTTAAATACATATATATATATATATATATATATACCTAAGCATTGATGAAGGACCAGGGAGTGCAACCAGAAAATGTTCAGGGATTCTACCACCATAAACTAGGGGTGTCATGGATTATACTTTTTGAAAATTCAATTCATATTCAATCCAAATATAATTATAAATGTAATGGATTTAAGATTTGCATCCATTTAATTGGATAAAATTGGTTTGAATTTTTTGAAAATGTTCAGGGATTCTACCACCATCAACAAGTACGTAGAATGCAATCACAACATGGCTATCTACATGACATGATTTATATAAGTGCTTCACACGAGACTGATAAAGATAATTTTTAATATTAGTTTGATTAGTATTTTATGGGAAGCTTTTGTATGTAGAAATGATCTGATGGAGAACAGCGAGGGAGTAGTGATATCCCTACTAGAAATCTTTAATAAAGGAAAACAACCTCACATTTCCATCTGTACTAACCTAATAACTTTAAGGACATAATGGTTTACAGCCAAGCATAACACACATTGTTTACATATATATGCGTTTGAATTAATCTTCTACAGTGAGAAATTTCACCTCGCTGGATCTATGAAAAATATAGATGTCCCTGAGATAGAAAAAGTTATTTTCTTCTATGAGACATTAAATATTTCAATACTCATAGTTTTATCTGATGAGAAATTTATTCGATCGGAAGGATCTCCATTGATGTGTAGATAAATAGATGGATAAAAAGATATAGAGAGAGATGTGTGATACATGTACAATATAATAATTTGTACAACATTTATTTTGTGTATATCTCTCTCGATTACATCATTTATTACATCTCAATTTTTGTTCATATGACAAAGAGTAAAGTGAGTAAATACCATATAATAATATTAATAAAAACTCGAATGAACAAAGAAAACTAGAAACACAATCTGGCCATGGATCTTAGGATCCACCACTCAACCCAAACCTAGCAACAATTAATCCCACTAAAAAAAACCCATGCATATGCAAAGCCACCAAAGCATCAACATCAAAGCACCTTAATTGTTCCACCGTGTATCCATCATTGCGATACGACATTGTGGGTTCATTGTTGCTACACAACTATTGGAAATGTTGGACGGAAAGACATGAAGTATATCTAATCCTTCAAAAAATCTCAGTATTGATGTCTGCATAAAATGTTAAACTTTGATGGACTAATGAGTTGGTTAAAGGTGTAATTGTTTCTATCTTAACTAAAAATGTTTTAATTAAGCTTGCATCCAACATGCATAAATGGGATCTTCGTTTAATGCTTTATAAAGGACAAGCATCTAAAGCGATACATAATTGAACTTGTGTCCAAAGCGTTTTCAAGAATTGTCCAGCATCCAATGCATTGATTTCGTCCAACGCTTTAAGAAAACTTATACTATGATAGATTTATATATTCACTTAAGTTTTCTTCATTCAAAGCAAAATATTCAATGCTTTTGATTGCTAAGCTTTAAACTTCTCTTATGTTCTTCTATCTTTGATATTCCTTTTGTTTTTTGAATATGCCTAACATTTGATTTTGAGCATTTAATAAAAAACAAGGTTTCTTTGAGCATAAGTACAACCTCTAATCAAAAGCAATGTGCATTTTGAGGTTTAGTTCAAAGAAAAGATCGAAGTAGGTATAAGCAAGAAAAAAATAGTACAAGCCTTCAAAAAGTGTAAGTATGAACCTTTTAGGAAAAAAAAGGATACTTCTTTTTCCTTCTAAAAAGTAGACATGTTAAAAGCAATAATGTGTCAAACTTCCAATGCATTAAATGAAGTTGGGAACGGGGAAGAAGTTCAAGGATGCCTTTAACACACAACTAATACTTCATCTCTCAAGCCTATAAAGATGTGAAGAAAAGATTAGAACATAAGAGACCAATGACCATCTTTAGATGAAACATTTACTCTAATACAATCTCTTTGGACAAAAGAATATGTGCTCAAAATAGGTAATCCTTTGTTTTAACAAATTATTAGTAATTTGTGCTAAACTTTTATATCCCCACACACTTGTGAGTAGATTTCTTGTAATTTTTTCAAACAATTATTTGTGTTAAAGAATATTTGGGTTTAGGGTTTTGTTGTGGCAAAAGTGAGATAAAGAATGCTTGGTGTAGTCAAAAGTGACATAAATAATGTTTGTTTTAATACCTAATTTTGATTTATGGAACCCTTAAGATTGAAAGGAAATTATAAAAGTAGTTCAATTTGAATGAACTAATATAAAATCCTGTGTTCAAGTCCTTTGAGCCTTCTATGCATAATATATATAGGGTCTGTTTGGGTAAACTTTTTTAAAAGTACTTCTAAAGGAAGAAAATAAAAAGAAAAAAATGCGATGAGCTTTTGAATAAGCAAAAATAAGCTCTCCATTAACTAATTTTTAGAAGTTTACCAATATAACTTATATAAAAGATGAGATGACATCTACAAATGAGCTAATTAAAAATTCATTTTAACTTATGGAGAAACTCATTTCATTTTTTTCTTCTTACTTTCTTCTTCTAGAGAAGTTTACATTCAAACAGATTCATAATCATTTGTTCATGTGTTCTAGCTTCTATTTGTCCCTTATGCTTTTTTGGACAAAAACATTTACGAACTATCCTATCTAAAGTTTTCAAATAGTTTTAAGGTTAATATACACACTATTCAATTTCCTTCTAGTATTCTTTTTTTTCTTTATTAGAGAACATGTAGTCATTACATGCTCACGCAGTTTTCACGTCCCTCCAGTTTCCCTCTTATGCATCTCTTTCCGATTGAGATATGAGACTAAGAACACTTATCAAGACTTAATTCTAACTCAATTTCACTTATTCAAATATATTTAAAATAGGTTGAGCTTCCCTTATCTCAAGATAATAATTAATTAGCGCTTTCCAGAAAGAATAAGGGAAGTGTCTCTGAGCAAAGAGACAATTTATTTTCCTACCAAGACATAGTTCACCACCATCAACTAATAACCATGAAGTAAAACACAAACGTACAATTAATATTGAAGGGGAAACCCATTTTGGGTTAGCCTAAAGAGAAAATAAGAAGAAAAAAAAAAGAAGAACAACTAACCTTTGCACTAGCAAGAGGGGACTTGAGAGGGAACTCCTTAAAAGGTATAAAGAAGTAAGACAATGTGAGTAAAGGAAGGAGGGGTCAACTGCTACAAGTAGAGGGAAGGAAATAAATGAGTTTTCAAACTAGAACCTTTTCTATTAAACTGAAGGAGAAATGGAGAGAAAATAATTTTAAAAAAAAACACAATAGTGCAACCATTTGATTATCATAGTTTATAAAATTTGTGAGTGGAAGACTCCTTTGCATTTCCAAGACATATACCTAGGGTCACCGTCTAGTCTATGAGTATGGATTAGTCTTGGTACTATGCTCGATAGAGATGTTCTTGGCTATACCTTGGGGTTAGGCCTTGTTGAAGGCCTACTTACTCGGCCATGTGTAGCTTGCATCTTAACTGAATAGTTTACAATCCTTCAAACGTCGAGCCCAAAAGGTGTAGACACTTGTTATTTTTGACTGAGTAGACCACAATCTCTCGAGCACCAGACTTAAAAAGTGAGCACTTGTTATTCTCAAGCGAATAGTTCACTATATAACCTAACAACTTAATAGCTTCAAATCCGATAGGTCAAATCATGGGTCTACTTGAACAAATTTCATCTTTTAATTGTTAGAGACCTAGTTTGACAATTTTTAAGATATTACATAACAGTTAAAGAAATACTCAGGCTATAATTATTTTATAATTTGAAGAAAGTACTATAGAATTATAACTATAACTCGACACAACTTTTAAGCATAAAATTAAAAATAAATTTCTTTTTCATGTTTAATTAATTAATTTCAAACGTCAAAAGAACACTAAAGTTGATTGGACGATATGACTCTCCCTTGCCATTGAATTAATCATTCAGGATACCTTTAACCGTTATCACTCATCACATTAAATTTGGGGATATTGAACCATTAGATTAAAGTAACATCAATGGTCCAACATATTGGTGTTAGTTTTATTTCTATACTAGCTTTGTTTTTTATATTATTAAGATTAAGATTAACTCATTTTATCTCTCATATATAACATCGATTATATTTCTCCAATATTTAAGTATAAAATGATACTGCTTATCTTGCCTAAATATCAAATTATTGAGCGTTATAGCCATATACTTATATATCCTAATATCACATAGCAACTGAACTGAAAGAAACCAAATTCCCACATTGCATGAGATATTCATCAGTGGGTATTAATTGCTTTGATTTCCCTAATGGATATTGGCTAAATACGAATCTTTAATGCCTTCCTATATAACGTAAACTACGATTGAGCACGCTTCTGATTGACAAGCACATGTGTCCTTGTCCCTTGTCACTTTACTCTAATGTGCACATGTTATTGCCCCAATGTGTGCTTGTCCCTTTCTATTTCTTCCCTTTGATATGGCGTTGGTGGAGGCTCCTCATGCCTTCTTGTGTATGTATTACTCATGGCCTAAGTGAACAATCCAGACCTTTCAACATCAAACTTGTCTATGGCATTTCTATTCTGCTTCCCCCACCATTAATATCCTAGCCAATTATACGAACCTTTCGAAATAATGCATATTTTCACTTCAACACTCTCTTTGTCTCTCTATTTTGTTCTTCTTCATTTCCTCTACACACACATATATATATATATGTGTGTGTGTGTTTGCAAAGGTTCTATATATGCAGAGAACGACACGTACTTTTCAACTTCTAAATAGGAGAAATCGCAAGTTTTATGAACCACTTCCCCTCTTTTAATTACAATGACTTAAAACAAGAAAAATTAAAGGAATCTGGTGGTGTGTAGACATACACAGTGCACTTTTGTTTTGGCTAGCTTTGATAATGGCCAGATATATAGTTCAAGCGCATATCAATGATGTTGAAATTTTGAAAAGTTATGATTGCCCTTGATTTGATCCAAAGGAAAGAAGAAAAGGGTGGCCATTCACGTATGAATGTGGGGAATGGTCTTATACCCTATTAGAATCTTAGGTAATATTAGACAAGAGTTGTTGTCACAGTTGCAAGGGCCACAGCAACCTTCCTTTTGAGTATCAAAACGGACCCACTGCAGATATAAAATTAGGATCTACCCTTTGGTTGGTAACTCTGCTTAAACAGCTTAATCAATGAGTTTGACCAAAAAAGCAGTTCACTGCACTATTACCACGTATGTTTAATTAATTTCTTATTAACTACCTGTGTAAATATATAATGTATATAGTCAAGCTAGCTTTTGTTTTGTTTGTAGAAAAAAAATTGATTTCCATTTTTTTTCTCTTGAATTAAAAGTCCTTTTGAGACAGGTGAGCTATCAATTCTTGAAGACAATTCTAGGGTTGTATGGTTAATGTAAGGACAAGTATTCCCTCCTTTACTTCCCATATTAAGTTTTGTCCGGTTCTCAATCAGAGGGCGCCACAATGCGGTATGGAGACTTTTCACTTATACTTCAAAAAGCAACGGATGATCATTGTGTAAACATACTTCTACCTTTCTCTAGCATCATAACCAACTAAGAACCCCACCATTTCCTCTTGGGGTGACGTGTTGTGCCCTCATTGGCAAAGAAAACAATAATAGTTTGAAAAAAAAAAAACTTAATTGGATAAAGTTGTGTACATGCTAGTGATGTTGTTCTCGAATAAAAATATAACATGTGTATTATTCTCTCTTTCGTCATCTCATCTTCCTTTCCCAATGTTTTCATATATAGTTGTGAGAGGTAAAAATACAATACATGTAATTTTAATTAGAATTGATCATGTAAGTCCCTATCTTAATACTTTAGGGACCAAGTGTTCCCATGTGCGTGTCCTTATACTCCCAAGTTGAAATACACGAGCACCAAAAAGTTGGTAAAATAAGGCTGCTCAATACCTCAAGAACCATCATGACCTTTTATTTCCTTCTTTTGTTCCTAGTGCTTTACCCAAACAAGCCACTCACAAATTTACACAAACACACACTAGGGTTAGGGTTAGTCACCACCAGCAAGCACTGACTTATATATGTGTATATAAATAGAGCTAGAGCTATCTCTAGTGTAATCATCATCCAGCAATCTGATTTGTTGGGGCTACATATATTTGTGGGTGAAACAATAAACTGATTGGAGCCCAAAATATACACATAAACAGTAAGTCAAATATAGAGAAATTTTAGATCAACTTGATTAGGGTTTGTGTGATTAAGCATGAAGAAGAGACAGGTGGTGGTAAAAAGTGTGGCCAACACTTCATCTTCAGTGATGAGAAACATAAGATATGGTGAGTGCCAGAAGAATCATGCAGCAAACATTGGAGGGTATGCTGTTGATGGTTGCAGGGAATTCATGGCTAGTTCAGGGGAAGGTGCTGGTGGGGCACTTACATGTGCTGCTTGTGGCTGCCACAGGAACTTTCACAGAAGGGAAGTGAATACTGAAGTAGTTTGTGAGTACTCTCCTCCTAATTCTGGTCGCTAAAGAAAAAAAAAGGGAAGATAAAAAATAGAGTGAGAAGAGTTTGTGTATCAAATTAATTAACTGATGATTGGATTTTTCTCTCTTTTTTCTTTCCATATTTATTTCTTTCATTTGTGTTTTTGTAAGCGTGGATCAATGATTGATTACCAACAGAGGAATTATTCTTGTAAAAGAAAAATTTAATTAAGCTTCAGGGTTTGTGTTTTGGAATTAATGTTATATATATCCTGGCTTTCTAATATTCTTCTTTTCCCCCGATTTCCAATTCTTTTTCTTCTACCTCTTTCCATTTTTTATCCTAGTAACATTTTTTTCCCTACAAGGTCGGTTATGGATCTCAGACGATTAAGGCGATATGGTGAGTGACTAATCAATTAATCAATCTGAGGATGATTGAGGAGCTGAGAATTTGAAGAGAGATATTGGTTTAACTGGTATATTACATTATTAATTACCATATAGAACTTAACCTAAAGTCATATGATTCCTCATATTTATGATATGGATCTTAATAATAATGATATGTTTTGCTTTGGGAATTAAAGCCTTCTGCAATTGTATTGTAGTTAGTGTGAGCTGTCCAATTTTGATATGATGTGTGTGCTCGCTGAAATTAAGGAGCACATAATCTATCAGGTGTTGAAGTACTTGTTCAGCTGTTCAATTAGCTAGTGCTTGACTACTTCAAAAATCTTATACGAATCTTGAATTAATTAATGTTCTGTATACTTTTCATGCTTAATTTCCCACTATCGAGTGAGACAAAGTAAAAGTTTATTTAGAACTGAGCACAGCAAATAGAGAGAAAAAAAAAATCTTATCAATGTGTACTAGGCTTAGTTTGAGTAAAATTTATAGATTCTGCTGAGAAAGCCAAGAGATCATGAACTGTGTATATAACTATATATTCCTCCTTGTCATGCCTTCAAGGCAAGAAAAAACAGGTTATGTTTACGTGATGAAAATAAATTATCTTTGTCCCAATCATTTAGTGTTTGAAATATTATATAATTCCTTAAGGCCCACTTGTATTCAATCATGTTAAGGATATGACTTAATTTTTATTTTATTTTTTTGATATATTGATAAATTAATTAAAGTTGATTAAAGGTGATTAATGTTGTTGTGTGGAGGTGATGACCACTTCTCTTTTGGGAAGTCAGTGGAATTTCTCACAGAACACAAGGGAATTGTTTCAATAAAGGTAGAAAAATAAAACAAAATCCAAGTAGCTTTAATAGTTGGAAGTGGTGGCAACTGCACTTCCTCTCTGTTGCTTTGTGATGTATGGGCTCTTCAGTTGTTTATTATTATTGTTTGTGATGAACGAAGAATATGTAGGCATCTTGTCTTTCAGCAAACTTAATTATCACCTGATATAAGTGTAAATTATAGTAGCCCTATTTTTCCCTTTAGTTCTGGAATGCTTTATTTTTTTATTTTTATAACAAGTACTAGTAATATTGAGGGAAGCTTATTAATATGAAAATAAAAAAAATATAATGTGTCAATAATTGGTATACCGAGAATCTAGATTGTCATGTCAGTATGAAAACATTCTTAATAACATTTCTTTTCTTTTTGACTTATTTATAAATTTATCTGGACCCTATTTCAAATGTAATTATGTTGGATAAATTATTGAAATTATATTGTATTATATCAAGCATGGGAATTATCTCAAAGGCAAAAGGCATTGATTTGTTGCATCAAGTTTCCAGGTGCCTGCCGTTATTATAGGTGAATCAAATGCCTATTGCCAAAACTCCTGAATAGAAAATTTAATAAAGGCCAATAAAACCCACTCGATGTGGTGCCTAATATTGTTTCTTTTTCAGTTAGGGATTCATGGAGAATACTTTTAGAGGGCCATCAATGTTTTGATATATATAAAAAAAATTGCCCAATTTGGATAGCAATTAAATATGGCAGACACAACCAATCACTAAGTTAGTCACACACACAAGAATCGTAAGGTGAAAAACAACTAAAGGTATTGTAGGGGATCGTCAAGTGTGCAAAAGAATAAGGTTTAATCATGCATGTGAGCCCCCTAATTAGGTATAGATAGATGGTTGGCCTTAAAATTTGTCTATGCTTTGTCGGGGTGGATAAGAGTGCATGTCCTTCTTTGTCTTGCTCATTCTCCCTTTCTGTTAATTTGGCTAATATTCTACAAAGCAAGCTCATGAAAAGCATAAAAATTCCTTTGAGTCAAGCTCGATCTACCACCTCGGCTGTTTCGATAATATCACGAGGGATGAAATAATGCCAACCAAAAGTGATCGAGTCCAATCGTAGCTTCTTTATTTTTTTCACTTGTCTAGAATAATGTGAGTTCGACCTGAACTTTGATTATACACTAATAATGGACTCTTCAAAATTGTGAGTGATATATGTTTAGATTTTCAAAGCAACCCTTCAATATAATATAACAAACTTAATGACATAATATGGTAACAAAAACTGGAAATGGATTTAACCGGTCCGTTGAAAAATTGGTAGCTTTCAGAAAGAACTGCTATTATTACCACTAACAATCTCATGCAAAATCAAGCACTACTAATGATGGTGATGGGACTTTGAATTCCTTTTATGTTGTTATACCATGTAAAGCAACCTCGACAAATAGAAGAAAACTTTCTGACTGTGTGTTTTGAAGGAGGACAGACGTCTTACATATATATAAGTGTCTCAAGAGGGCCTTCTAAAGAGTAATTGTATTTGTACTGATCTTTTATACAATAATTTTACACACAAGTGATGGGAAGAGATGACCAGAAAGAAAAGTGTGAGAAAATTAGTGTATATAAAATATAAAAAAAAATCATGTATAAATTATATATTAATCATATCTAATAGGGCCTACGCTGAAGTAACTCTTGTTTTTGGACTCTTTGGAACCAATAACATTTGTTTAATCATTTATTTTTTTCTTTACAGACAGAGGCCTAACAGAAAAGGATGACAGATATTAGAAAGAACTCAGGAAACAACCGCCTGTCGCTTACCTAACCTAACCAATACCAACGGTGATATACGAATAATATATTTCTAGATATATAGCTATATTGCTCTAGGCGGCTGAATAAAGTTAGCAACTTTGGACGTAATATTATACTTTTACTATCGATAATATGATGCAATCTGCCTTTTATACATAAAATGTTCGATTTATCTAAATTTGGTGTGTATAATTATTGAGTTAATATTAAAATATTTAATTAATAAAATTTAATATATATATATATATATATATATATATATAATATTGAAGAAATTAATTCTAAGAGTAACTCTTTCCGTTTCGCTTCAATTAATATATATTCTCAGAGTAATATTAAAAAGAATCTCTCCAACAGTTAACAATATGTTGTTCGTTAGTATTGTTAGATTAAAAGGAAATTAAATACAAAATTAACTTAAGGTAAAAAATATAATTGAAACTCAAGTTTTAGGCATATTAATAAATAAAAAATTGTTCTTAGTCTTTATAAAGTAAAGAATATCTTATATGTTGATAAAAAGGCTACATATATGTTTAGAAAAAGAGATCAAACATATAACTTGTATTTAAAATAATAACTTATTTTAGACCTTATTTATTATTGGACCGTCCTAAGTTAATGAGGATTGGGAATAGAGATTAACTATTCTAAAATTGGTCAATTTTTTCCTTAAAAAATAAAAATCATTAATTTAGTCTATAAATGTTACGATAGTTTCATCTTTTTATTAACCTATTATCACTGTTTGAATTATCGTTAATGTCTATATGACACATCAATGTTGATCGAGCACATCCATATACAACGTGGACGACAAACACTGTGCTATGTGTGACCAAATTTTAACAGAAATATTTCCTTTTTTTACTCCTTTAAGTTGATCACCATTCACTTAAGGTCATTCTTACCATTCACAAATGGTTAAATTAGTACATAATTCCCATCTTCTCTCTCACTATTTCTCTATCTAGCTATATCTATATATACGCATAAGCTTATTTTACTAGTATATAAGTTTGTTTAAAAGCATACATAGAGATATTCAATATCCAAGCTTATCTCAGTAGTTTACTGCAATTGAAGGACCACTTAAAATCAAATTGTATCATTATTTTCTTCCTTTTAATATTTTAATAAAACATCTCTTTTATATATATATAGATAGATAAAGTAACTTGCATCGAATATTATAATTGTAAGTGCATAAAAAAATCATCTTATAAGTGTTTAGAAATACATATGATTAGCAAATGTATTCAAAATGATGCTGAATATATTTTTTAATTACGATATTCATTTTTATTTTTTACACCGTTTATTTATCATTTCAATATAAAATTGATATTAAGAAAATGATAGAATTTTCAAATTAAATAAAATATTTAAAATTAAAATATCTTTAAAATATATTTTTTCAACAACAAAATAGATCAAGTTTACATATAAAATATATGAATATGTATTATTTAATTTTTATTTTAGTTATAGTTTAATTTTTTCAAATACTTTTAATTTAATAAGTTTGCTTAATCACATTCATTTTGCTGCTAGCAGTTTTTTACTAAATTAGTTTCTTAAAGTTTTGACTAGCATATCGATGATTTTTATAAAAAAAAAAAAAAAAAACCCATATACTACTACATATGAATGATGTCATGATTGTTTTAAATCAAATTATAACCATGATATATAAAGATAAACATTCACATAACCAGTATTTAGTTTTTCTAAAGTGAGTAAATGTATAAGGTTGAAAAATAAAATTATATATATCGTTAATTTAAAATTACTTGAAACCATTTTGTACAACGTGATTATATCTCTTTTTCATTTATTTTTTATGTTTTAGCTTTCTATTTGTTCTCCGAAACAATTGATCTTTTAGAACTTTAAAATCTAGTTAATGTTTTTTTCTCAAATATACCCTTAATTATTTAATATCTGCTAATGGTGAAGGTATTAGATATAATGAATTAAATAAGGACATTAATTTTAGTCTAAATATAATAATTTTTAGTTCTTTTAAATATTTATTTGGCTAGAAATGAGACAAAAGTAGTACTCTAATTAGACGTGTTTGATCAAGTGGTACGATAAAAAAAAAATCCTACATAAAAGGAAAGCTATCGAGTTTTGCTTTGATGTTTTCACATAAAATACACACGTTGGGTTGGTTGATTATATTTTTTAAAGGAAAGTCCATTCATTATATTGAGAGTTGTTATTTGTATAACTTTATACAATAACACTTTTTTCATTCTACCCCTCTCTATCCCTCCATTCATTACATCTTTCTTTTTTTTTTTCTCTTCTCTTTGAGTTTGGATTCCTCTTCATTTTCTTTGCTCTCCATTTCTTTCATTATCAAGCTTTTAGAAATGTTGATCTTCATAAAATATATTTTTTATCAGTTTAAAATGTATCATCTCCATTTTATTTATTTATAAAAAAAACTTAAAAAATGAAAATAATGGAGACGGAAAAATGAAGATGATCCAAACTACTCCTCTTTTTTCTGATTTTATTGTAAAATTTGTTATGCAAATTGTTATATAAATACTATATTAATTACATGCTGGTTAATTTAGTACTAGATAGCTTGCTTATTGGTTCCTTCCGTTTTCTCTAGGGGACTTTGTCACATGACCTAATCACATGACCACGTCACATGGGTGTGCTCACAAGGGCAACAAGTACAGAAAGAGTTATATCATTTGATGGTTAATTGGACTCAGTAGGCAACGCGTGAAATACACGTCGGTGCTGATGAGTATGTCATGTTTGCATTGCGACAAAAGAAAAACAGAACCACCGCCGCTGTCCTCCACATAACCCTTCTCCTTCTCCCCCTAACACAAGATCAAGATAATGCATGAGAGAAAACTTTTTTTCATTTATCATGTTGTGCAGGTACAAGTATATATCTGAGTGGCGCGATTGTGAAAAATTGATGAGATCCTTCGCCGGCAAGATGCAAATACAATGATTCATCGCTAAGAAAAAGGATACGTATAGCCAACACTTGTAATGAGACCCAAAATAAATTCTTTTCTTAGATGAATCCATTTAAATTAAGTTTTTTATATTGACAAACGTTAACGGTTAGTTGTGTTATAATATTAGTAGTACGCTATAAGAAATTTTACAATTTATTACTAATTTTAATTAGGAATAAAATTCATAGATAATTTGTGACTAATAAATTACATAGCTACCATTTTTATTTTTCTATTTAATATTGAAATTAAATAATTTGTTAATATCTCTTTCCTAGTTATTTTCTCTCTTTCTCTCCAAGAACATTGTATCTTGCACGGTGGTTGTGAACTAGGTTTGTGTCGTTTTGTTTTTTATTCATTAATTTGTGTGGTTCTTTATTTCATTATTTGATTTCATGGATCTAGGATTTCATTTTGTGGTTTTAGTCTCGTTTCAAATTGGATTGTCGTTCTAATTATTGTTAACTTTGTGTTGTCATGGATCTATGTTTCATTTTATGGTTTGATTCTTATTTCAAATTGGAATTTCACTTGATCCCTCACTCTCATGTTCATCGCTCACTCACTCATGCTCGTATTCATTACTTGCTCCCTCGCATCGATCACATTCATTGTTGATTTTGAAGCTAGGTGTCGGTGATCTATATGTATGTTTTTATTTCCATTTTCATTTTATTTTCTTCTATTAGTGAATTCTTTTTATTTTCATAATTGTGATGTTACGATTTTACTAATTTTCTCAATGTTTTTTCATTTTTTGTTTTTTTCTTGCATGAACGTGCTACGATTCCATACTTCTTGATCGAACTATTTCAGCCTTTTAGTTGACATCAAGGTGTTTTCATTGCATGTTTAGAATACCAATGTTTGATAGACCAAAATTTCCATTTAATCTTTCTTAAGCATTGCTCATTTTAGTGACTATTGTTGTGAATTGTGATAGCTTACTGCATTTTATGACAATGGATGTAACTTATAAAAAGAATTGTGATGAGAGTGACTGAGATGTTGATTTGACCTACATAGACTCATTTAGAATCTTAATGCAGGCTGAATCTTACTAACTGCTAAATATGTTATATGTCCTAAAGGTAAGTTCCCTTCATTTTTTCTTGTTTTAGGATTATTGACTGGTTATTTATGTGACACGGTAAATTCTAAGATTGTGATTATACCTTAATTATTTTATTTTATTTTATAAAGCACGTTAATCCATTCACGTAATCAATAAAGTACTTATACACATGTTCGAAAAGAAGAGCAGTGCGATTTTGCTTAGAAACTTACTTTTCAAATAATTAAAGTAGAAATAAAGAAATAACATATCTGAAGTTTTGTGTGTGTGTGTTCTCTAACACCCAATCAAATGTGGAAACTGCACAAAACTATAAGTCAGTAGGCATTTATGCATAACCGAGATACCTAGGGAAGTGATCCACGCCTCTGATCACATTGGGTATCTGTCACCCCCAACTACACTCATCCTCTATATGAAGCGGCGGCTCTTTGCTCGTCATATGATCCTAAAATAAAAATGTAAGAGGTAAGTCTTAACGCTTCATTAGGCAAACACAAAAGGACTTAACATGAACAAACACACACAATTTATCAACCATGACGATGTGATTATCTACCATATTTCACTCACATCGTAAAGATTTCTCTTAATATCTCAACATAAGTTTCTTACTGGACAACTGTCATTGGAACTACCAAAACTCAGTGGTATTACACAATTTGGTTTTGGATGACTGTTGGGAGTACAACTTTATACCATGGTACAATGACAAGCTCTTATCAACTGAAAATTGCTCCTAATCACTCAAGGTTGCCAAGTTGGCTCGATGACATTAGTCATAACTCGACGCCTCACCCCCAAGGACAATTAATGTCCTACGACCATTTCTCAGTACCATTTGTGGTCATCCAACAAATCTGAGGAGGGTTTCCTCAATAACCCTCCATATTCAGAGTGTCTTTCCTTTTGCAATAGGGTTTTGCTACTTTTGGCACCATGCAACGTCGAACTGGGGCATGGACTTGCTCCACAATCATATAGTCTCGAGGACCCATATCTTTTTCATCACTCTAGGTTACACTACCATTTGACCTCTACTTCCATCAACGTTGCTTCATCAACATCGACACAGTCAAAATGTAACGCCCCTAATTGTTGACTTCTCGGCAGCTTTCACACTACAACACTTTACATGGTGACACTTCACTCAACTTCTAGTTGGTCAGAACCCTCCACCATTAGAACCCTTCGTAAGTAGCCCTTTGAGACCTCAAAAACCAGTTCTGTCTGCTTCTAGGATCAATGACTGACCCCACAAACCAACACAAACTTTTCAGTATACTTTTTCCTCACTCACACATTTTCTAGGAAATTTTCCAGAAGGTCACCCATCTCATATCTACTCCAAGTCAAACATGCTTAACTATGGAGTTCTTAAGTGTTGAGATATTGAAAAGTAGATGCATCATGTTGATATAGATAATACCAATTAATTCCTTTAAGTCATCCTTTATTATATAATCTCATACTTGCACGTCCTCTGGATCCCTCTCATTCTGGTGTGATTCGATCGAGGTGTTACACAAAATGCCTCATGCGACTTTTCAAGTTACCACATACTTACGCTCGCTTGCATGTCTCTCAAGTACATTACTCTCTTAGGAAAGAAACCTAGTCCATGCGTACTCGTGCCCAAGTTCCTGTGAGCCATCACATAACATTGAACGTCATTCGATACACACAATACCCACTAGAGCGAGGTCCTAGTCCACACTGAGACTTATGTCTGAGTCCCTGCATCAATCACACAAAGGTGCACGTCTTTCAAGATGCATCGTGCCCATTAGAATAGGGTCCTAGTCGACACCTGTAACTACCACACGCATGTCTAACACATAAATCATTATAGCTCTCAATTTCAAGTTAACTGGGTCACACACAAAACATCACATGCAGCAATTACCCAAGGTCACACCTCCCGGTCTCCAAAAGTAAAGCAACACATTCCACAATTATAATTGTTCGGGATTCACACTCCTCAGGTCTTTCAATCATAAACAAACAGATCATAACTCATGTGAAAACAATATGAATACACTCAAATATCAAGAGGCGTGAATTTGTATAATCTTGACCTTTTAAAACTTTATCAAATCAGAGTATAAGGATCTTAATCATTTTTTTAAAATCAATCAGACTTTGATTCAATCAAACCACTCAGTCCAAGATTCCAATGACCAAAACTTACACTTGTTGAGTAATGAAGAAATCACAATTATCAAGAGATCAAGATAGCAAGAAGAGTTGGAACAATAGATTGTAACACAAGCACATATATTGGTTCACTTCTCAAGAGAAGCTACATCCAGTTCTTCTAATCAAACTAGATTAGAGTTCCACTAAATCAAATATGTTCTTTACAAGCAATCATAAGTGATCTTCTTTATCAACCCTAGACAAAGAATCAGAATTCTAACACCCTATTAAAAATCAAATCACAAAGACTTTGAGAACGCTACTTAGATCTTTCCTTAGAGAACACTACTATAGACAGTTTTAAAGAATCTATTTGACTTTAGCTTTACAAAAGTAATTTTCAAATACAAAAACAATCTACAAGAGAGATTCAAGAGAGACACAACCTGTGATCCTCAATGGATGAATATCACCAATTATTTTCAGGTTGCATGAATGTTTAAACCTCATAATAGAATCTCTTGAACTTATTTTTCAAATCTTATCTCTAATACAACTTCAACTTATGAAGCAAAATGATCTTCTCATTTCAAACAAGATTTCTAATACTCAGAAAACTGTTTCTTGGACTTGTGAAAGCTTAGCTTGTGTTGGGTATTCGAATTTTTCTCATAGAATGAAAAGTATGATGTGTCTTTGAATCACAAACCCAAGTAGCTTTAAATAGAAAGTAATTTTAACTAACAGTAATTGATTAATCCGTAAGAGTAATCGATTATTTCACCTGATGTAATCGATTAATATTACAAGTAATCGATTAAAGTGTTCTTAAGCAGTTCTAGAAAATTGTGATGAACAATGTAGTCAATTAATACGAGATGTAATCGATTAAAATAGATAGTCTCAGTTTATAATAAGCTTTAGTAATTGATTACAGATGAATGGTAATCGATTAAAGCAGACAAGCTTTATGAATGAAATGAACTATGTAATCGATTACAACTGAATGGTAATCGATTAAAGTGTTCTAAATAACTTTCCTGAGTTATCTTATGCTTATGTAATCGATTACAGAAATAGAGTAATCGATTAAAACAGTCACATTTGCTTTTTCAAAAACAAAGTCATGATACACTTATTTCATATGCAACATGGAATCATTCATCCTTTTCTCAAAACATGTATGTATGATTATGACTATGATTTATGCAATGCAAGGATCTCAGATTAAGCCTCTTTAAAATTTTTAACAAGTTACAAATGTCTTCAATTGAATGACATATAAAAAGCTAAAACTTAAGGGCTTCTTCATCATCCTTGATCAGCTTTGATGATTATCCTTGATTAGCTCCCCCTGTAACCAACAATCTCCCCCTTTTTCGCTTTGATCATGCCAAATGTCAATTGAACTTTTGTTATCCTTTGAGCACATGAGGCAAGATGAATAGTTGGAAGGAAGCTTGATTCTTAACCTGAAATTTTCTCAGAGCTTTTTGCTAACATCAAGTGTTAATAATCATTGCATAAACATAAACAGTTTCTTTTAATTTCTCCCTTTATCTTGTATAACAGTCTTCAGCTTCATAGTATGTTCAATTCAATTATATTTTTCTCCCCCTATTTGGTATATTAAAGACAAAAATAGATGAGAAACAAATGAGGAAGAAAGAATATTTTATTAAAAAAATAAAACATATGCAGAATAAAAGAAGACTTAACCAAAACAGGAAAATAGAGCAATAAAGCAGCAAAACATGAACTCTCTTAATCTAGAGCCTATTAAAGCCTAGCTTTAATGTTTTCTACTCTAGATTTGATTTCTTCCATTGTAGAGTTGGTTTCGGCCCTATGCTCTTGACGTAGGGTCAGAAGAGTATCCATCTCTTGAATCATAAGGGATTCAAAAGGAGAATATGGTTGTTGTGCAGTTCCTTCATCAGCTTCTTCAACTTCTTCATCCCTTTCTTCAACATCCCCTGCACCTCCAGCTTGAGGTTGCTGACCAGCCATGTGCCATCCATGGGGTGACTTGATCAATCCAAGCTTGTTCAGATGTTTTTCCTTGATGACGTTGATGATGTCTATCGTGTTGTCAACCACCTCATTTGATACATCAATTTGGAAGTAATCAATAAACTTGGATATAAGGACAACATAAGGAAAATTATAGCTAATGAGCCTAGTGGCTTTCACCATGGTTTCCACAAAGACCATAATCCAATTGATCTGAGTGGAGGTCTTCATGCCATAGACCAGCTGCAAATCATTATCTGTGATTTGAGCATGGTTGGTAGACCTAGGGGTGAGGATATAGGTTATGATGTAGTGGAGTAACCTATCCTCCCCAGTCAAGTTTCCCACACCAAGTTTAGTTTTCAACCTAGCTTGGGGATCAATCAACATTCCTCTGTAAGTTTCAATCTTATTGTACCCTCCTATTTCTTCATCAAATCTTCTTACACCTTCAGAGGAAATCCCAACAACAGCCAACCCCACCTCTTCATCCATCACCATGGGTACTCCCTTCACTTGGGAATGAATTACCCCATCCATACTGGCCTTTGCACAGGTGTAGAACACCTTCACTAGTTGAGGATAAAAGGTACGCTTGAGTTCAAGAACCTTTTTCAACCCTTGAACCTCCAACAAAGCAGGGAATTGAAATCCCTCCCTAATGAACCAATCAAGGTCCAGATATTTGGGTGGCATCACAAGCTTAGTAGCATTAAATTGCATGTAGCTCATTCTATCCTTTTCTTCAGTGAACCAAAGATTTAATACGTTTTCAGCAAAAGTAAATGATTTTTCAGCTTTTCTTTTGCTAGTTTTGGCTTTCTTTGAAGTTGACATGATAGTTTAGGGTGGAAGAGACTAGTAGGTAGTGTTAGGGACAGAAAGAGAAGGAGAAAAATCAGTTTTTCATAAAGAATATCATATTGATGGGTGTGAATTTTTCTCTCCTATAGAGGCTGTATTTATATAGTGATTTTTAGTTTAAATTTGAATTTTGAAAGGTACAACAGCTATCTCGTGTTCCCAGAGCCTTAACTATACAGTTATGAGTTTGAATTTTGAATTTAAAAGGAGATATGGCAGCTTAGTTTTCCAAGAAATCTGCAGAAGTTGCAGTAACGCCATATATAATCAATTACATAAGCTCTATAATCGATTAATTCGAGCTTATCAGAGGCAATTCAACATATTGTAATCGATTAATTCGTTCTATAATCGATTATTCCAGAGTATTTTGGTCCAAAGTAGGTTTTGTGTAACCAGTAATCGATTAATTCGATGAGTAATCGATTATTTCAGAGAGTTTCAAAGCAGAGAACTCACTTTTATGGATCGTAATCGATTAAACCGTGGTGGTAATCGATTACCACTACAAAAAAAATCGAGATTTCCGACGGACAAATTCCGTCGCAAACTGCATAAATCCGTCGGTAACAGCATATTTCCGACGGATTTCCGACGGACAGAAAACGGTCGGTAAAAGGGGCGTAGGAAAGGCATTCGACGGATTGTAGTCCGTCGGTAATTACCGACGGAAATATCCGTCGGAAACCATCCATGGGAAATATTCCGACGGATAATATCCGTCGGAAAGCGTCCATGGGATATTTTGCGACGGAAAAATCCGTCGGAAATTTGATGGCTTACAGCACCTTTAGGAACATTTTGCGACGGAACAAATCCGTCGGAAACAATCTGTGGGCCATTAGGGACGGAAAAATCCGTCGGAAATGCCTTTTTTTTTAAAAAAGTTCATTTTTAAATATTTATGATCCAGTTTTTTAACCTGTTTTTTATTCATCAATGTATCAGTAAATATTTGCTATCATCTTCACATGGGTAACATGCATTCAATTGATGAAATATTAAATACCAATAATCTCAAACAACTTGACTAATCAAGAAGTAAACAAATCATAAATTAGCTTTAAAACTTATAAGTCCATACTAAGCATAAACTTCAAAGTAAACAACTCATAAAAGCACAGTGTCTTATAAGTCCATACTAAGCATAAAGACAACATTAAAAACGCATAAAAGCACAATATCTTATAAGTCTATACTAAGCATAAAATTCAAGAGTAAACAACACATAAAAACATCAAATGTCAGTAATCAAAGTAGTCATTGCTGTAGTCCCTCTGGTGGTCATGTTGTTGGTCATTTTGTTGTTGCTCCTGCTGAAGTTGTTGATCAGTATGTTGCTGTTGCTGTTGGTCATGTGTTTGGGCATTGTGTTGTGGCTGCTCAGGCTGTTGCGTGTCGGACACCGGTTGTTGAGGTTGTTTATGCTGTTCAATAATTTTCATCGCTTCAGGGGGTAGAAACTGTAATACAACTGACTGGAAGACACGCATCTCCTCCTTCGATTGACGAAGCTCGTCCCTTAGTCGAATAACTTCCGCTGAATCAATTGCTTGACTGGAAGATGGTTGCATATGTTGCATGGACGTCTTATTTGCTGTTGTATAACTACGTGCAAGGTCTCCAGTACCATAAAGACGTCCCTTATATGAGGGTCCCGCAGCAGTAACCCAACATTGAGTCCTAAGTCTTTGTTCCTCAGTAGGGTCTAAAGGACTCATTTCTGATTCACCAACACTTGAGGCCGCATCAGACTTAGCTTGAGATAGTCTAGCCTCAAACTTTTCCTGTGATGGATAAACAGTTATCATTAAAAAAAATGTATAACTCTAAAAAAACAAGAATAGATGCATGGCAGAGGTCTCACATGTGTCTGCCTAGATCTATCATCCACAAATTCACCAGTATCCTTCCTTAAATGAGTTTGTTGAAAAATTTCATCAACATATGCAGATCGACCAAGCTCCTTAGACTATGTTGGAAGTAACAAAATAAAATTGTTATTGAGTTTTCATATATAGAGTAGAAAAATGTGGCATAGATTTGTACACATTATCTTACCAAACGAATGGCGTGATCCTGCAAGGAAATGGAACCACCAGTGTGCATACACCCACCCTTTTCAGATCCCCGATTTTTTTTTGCCTGAAGACACCTGGACCGATACTCAGGTGCATTCCAATGTGATAACAGATCGTTCCACACACGATCTCCAATCCAATATGGCCTTTTATTTTCATTTCGGGCATCCCTAAACATCTCAGAAAGTCTATGAGAAGCTTTTGAGTTAAAAGTTTTTTTTATTTCATCCTCTTCCTCAGGTCTCCATACCAATTGTCTCTAAAGTTTGACAAAATCAAATAAAACATAATCAGATTGGCAAAGAGTAATTCGAAGATGTAATATGATTGTAACGCAACAAATATTCCACACAATTGAATATTTCCTTTTGGTTCAAGGTATGTTTAAGACATTTTTCAATATACATAAATAAAATTTGAAGGTATCATAATGTTTCCATTTTAGCCATTGAAGTAATTCATTAATATGTCAATAAGTTACCTTAAAACGCTGGAAAAAAAGATCCTGCTGTTCCTTTGGAATTGCTCCCCATGTTGGCCATGAATTATGAAATTGTTGTCTAATGGATAATGTGATAGCCTTTGCCGCAACCTTAGATGGATGAAACCTTAATACACAAACATCATAATCAAAAATGACTACCATTGTATTCAATAATGAGGGAAACCAATTATAATGTAATTTGTAAATACTTACGCTCCATTTATCAGTGTAATTGTTGGACGATCATTGAGGGGAGGGTCTTCCATGGCCAAATTAACACTGGTTTCATCAGTACCCATGTTGCCTACAGGCATGGATGGGGATGGTGTGGATGTAGGCATCGGGAATGGTGTGGATGTAGGCATCAGGAATGATGTGGATGTAGGCCCCGGGATTGGTGTGGATGTCGGCACTAGAGACGGTTCAAATGGTGGAGGTACAACATCTGCATCTCTATTTGGCATAGATACAGTAGAAGGAGATGAGGTACTTGATGGGAGACTTACTCTAGATGGTTTTACTTTAACAACATATGCTCTTTTCCTCCTAGTTGCCTTTTTCCCACTATTTGATGCCGACGGGGGTCGGGGAGGATCAGCACCACCTGATGACATTTCTATATATATACACAAATAATTTAACAATAAATAAACATTCAAATAGTGTCAATTTCATAAAAATCAGCTAACTCACATAATACAATGTTTTACCAACAAAATAAAGTCACCTAAATCTAGTTGAGTCATATACAGCAAAAAAACCATACATTCATAAATTTGGAACATAAAATAAAATCATGTGTCTAAAGAGTCTTCAACTCTGTCATAAGCGATACAATGTTGGAAATCTGGAAGATAGATTTTTAACATGTCTCTAACTACTTGTTGACGCTCCAAAACATGCCTCTCTGATGTAACAAACAAAGGTTCAGTATAAGGTTTTCCATTGATATGGTCTTGTAACCCTAAATAGTCTTCAACTGTGTTACCATCCATACAATCTTGTAAGTCTAAAGAGTCTTCAACTCTCTCAGCCTCCGGAACTTCCCATTCTTCTGTCTCTGATTTTACTAACATAGGTTCATTATTAGCTTTTTCATCTGTCAAGTCTTCTATCTCTAAAGAGTCTTCAACTGTTTCAACACCGATACAATGTTGAAAATCTGGAAGATAAATTTGTAACATGTCTCTAACTACTTTTTTACGTTCCAAAAGATGCCTCTCGGATCTAATAAACAAAGGTTGAATATAAGGTTTTCCATCTATATGGTCATCTAACCCTAATGAGTCTTCAAGTCTCTCAGCATCCACAATGCACTCTAATTCTTTAACGGTCTCCTCATCCATACAGTCCTCTAAATCTATTGAGTCTTGAACTATTTCTAAACCAAATGAGTCTTCAACTGTGACAACATCTATAGAGTCCTCTAAGTCTATTGAGTCTTCAACTCTCTCAATACATGAATTTTCTTCTAAATCTAAAGAGTCTGCAACATAATGACCATCCATTTCATCCTCTAAATCTAAAGAGTCTTCAACTCGCTCAGCATGCATACAGTCTTGTAAAGCAAAGGACTCATCAACTATGTCATCATCCATAGAGTCTTCAACAATCATTGAATATAAAGAGTCTTCAACTCTTTTAGCATCCATATAGTCTTCAATTATGTTTTGTTTCTATACAAATTCATTACAAAAGTTATAGTAAGAAAAATACAACAGCTGAATTATAATCCAATAAATGTATCAACAACCATGAATTTTCTATTGAAAGCAAATGAACACACTAAATACACGAATACATGTTTCTGCATAAGAATTAGTCTATTGTACACAATGCATTAAGAAACATTAATAGTCCACATGATCATACTACAAGCTATATAGACTCATAATTGGTATAATCAAACAAGTATCGACATTAAAGTACATATCATTCATTATCCTCTTCAGAATTGTAAACCTCAAAGTCATCTTCTAAATCCCCTTCGTTGTCAAGTGGGATAGTATTATGTTCTGCATTAAAATTATTTGATGGCCCTTCATCTATGTTGAGCTCGGGCTCGACAGTGTCCACTTCTTCAACTTCACCTGTTAAATCTTGCAATCCTGAAATATTTTCCACTTCAATAACTTCATTGACATGTGACATTTCATCTACTTGGTAAGGCACTTCATTCGCAACATCATTGGATTCTATGTAACCCCTTGGCTTTGTTTTAATTGCAACACACCAACCACGCTTGTCTCTTCTTATGGCTGGATAGGACACATAATACACTTGCCTTACATTATGTGCACTTATGAATGGGTCATATTGATTATATTTTTTGTCCATCCGAATTTCAACAGTTCCATATTTTGGATCCACTCTTGTCCCTCTATTAGATGGATCAAACCATTCACAATAAAATAAAACTACCCGCTTATCATAGGTTGTACTGTTATACTCAAGCTCATAAATGTGTTTAATGACCCCATAAAAATCATCTGCTCCTCCTTCTGTAAGGCCCTTAACGTAAACACCACTATTAATTGTTTTCTTTCCCTCAGTCCATGCTTGAGTATGAAATTTGTATCCATTCACAAAGTATGTATGCCATTGTTTAACGTAACTCATGGGACCATATGATAAATCTCTTAAGTGTTGGTTTGTCACATTTACTGTTGAATTATGAACCTACGAACAATCACAATAATTAGAACTTATGCTTATAATAGGAAAAACAAAAAAAACTAAACTTGTCTAACATACATACTTGTTGTTGAAACCAACTTGGAAATTCTGCATGTACATTACTAGTGTAGCCATTTGTTACATTTAATTGTTGCGATTGCAAGAATAAACTGTCCAATCAAACATGTGTTAGTCATGAACATTATTATTGCAATTTACAATAATAATTTGTAACACCCATAGGCTGCAGTATTAACCAACTTACTCAAGGTATGGCTTAACTTCTGCACAGTTAATCAATACATGAACATGGGCTGAGTCTTTTTCTTCATCAGTTAACCAGTGAATTAACTCTTTCCCTGATGGGCGACCATGGTGGTCAAAAACTGATAACATTGGTGGACGACTTTGACTATCAATTGCATATGGGTTTCTAATGTTGCGTGGCGCCAACATAAAGTTGTTGAAATAATGTGCACAAAAATGGGTTGTCTCACGATGTAAGTATGACGCACAAATAGATCCTTCAACCCTAGCCTTATTTTTTACTCCTCTTTTAGAATCGCCCATGAATCTACAACATAAGCATAAAATGTAAGGATTTATGATTGTTACAAGAATTGATCATATTTTTCAATACGCAAACGAATGGCGTAAATTACCTTTCAAATGGATACATCCATCTATAATGCACTGGACCACCAAGTCTAGCTTCATATGCTAGATGAATAGGCAAATGTTCCATTGAATCAAAAAAACCCTGGTGGGAATATTCTTTCCAACTTGCACAAAATCAATGGAATATTTTTTTCCATTCTATGCAGGTCATCCTCCATCAAAGTGGAACAACACAAATCTTTGAAAAAATGACTTATTTCAATAATTGGATTTAACACATGCGGTGGCAATGAGCTAAAAGCAATGGGAAGTAAACACTCCATGAACACATGACAATCATGACTTTTCATCCCATGCATGGTTCCCTTAGCAACATTGGCACATCTTGCCAAGTTAGAACAATAACCATCTGGCATTCTTAGATCTTTTATCCATTGACATACTACCTTGGTTTCGGCTACAGTTAATGTGTAATTTGCTTTTGGCTTTAACAACTTCCCGTTAGCCGTTGTCGTGAGCTCTAAGTCTCTCCGCCTACAGTACAAAGCTAAGTCCATCCTTGCTTTGTCATTGTCTTTTGTCTTACCATTAACATTCATGATAGTGTTGAATATGTTGTCAAAGAAATTTTTCTCTATGTGCATAACATCAAGATTGTGCCTTAACAAATTATCTTTCCAATAGGGAAGTTCCCAAAATATGCTTTTTTTTGTCCAATGATGCCATTCCCCATATCCTTCTAATGTTGGAGGCACACCGATATCAGTGAATTTTGGCAAATCCCTAACCCTACGCCAAACTTGTCTTGGTGTCAAAATTGGCGGTGGGTCATCTGTTTCTATGAAACCTTTCTTGAAGGCATTTTTGTTCCTTCTAAATGCATGATCATGTGGTAAAAACCTACGATGACAGTCAAACCAAGATGTTTTTCCCCCATTTGCCAACTGGAAGGCCTTCGTGTCCTCCATGCAATACGGACATGCCAATCTACCATGTGTGCCCCAACCAGACAACATGCCATATGCAGGGAAATCATTAATAGTCCACATCAAAGCTGCTTTCATTATGAAATTTTGCCTTCTTGAAACATCGTAAGTCATAACTCCATCCCACAATTTTTTCAAATCATCAATGAGAGGTTGTAAATAAACATCAATACCAACCGCTGGATTAAATGGGCCTGGTACGACACAAGTCAAAAACATATATGGCTTAGTCATACACAATTCTGGAGGAAGATTGTAGGGGGTTACAACTATTGGCCAACAAGAATATGGTGAAGATGATGCTTGAATATATGGGTTAAAGCCATCTGAGCATAAACCAAGTCGGACATTCCGAGGATCTATAGCAAAGTCGGTATGAACCCGATCAAAGTGCTTCCAAGCCTCACCATCAGACGGATGCCGTAAGATGCCTGAACTTCTTCTATTGTCATGGTGCCATGTCATATATCCGGCAGTTTTCATTGATGCAAACATTCTTTGCAACCTTGGTATTATAGGCAAATAGAACATTGCCTTAAGTGGAACTGGTTTTTTATTACCTTTTCCACAATCATTAGCACGATACCTAGGTTTGTTACAAAACTTGCATTCAGTTAATGCTCCATCATTGTTATAATACAACATGCAACCATCCACACAACAATCAATCCTCTTTGCCTCCAATCCCAACTTGGATACTAACCTCTTGGCATCATAGAAGTTTTTTTGGCAAGTTATCTTTTACAGGTGTGACATCCAAAAGCATTTTTGAGATAAATTCTAAGCATTGGTCAGGCACATTCCAATTGGACTTGCAAGCTAACAGCCTAGCAGATATTGACAATTTAGAGTCAGATGCCCCTTGGTACAACGGCCTATTTGCGTCCACCAACAACTTGTAAAATCTTTGTGAATCATCATTTGGAGGCTCTTCCATAGTAAATGAGTTTGGAAGTTCAAATGTCTCTGGCTGTCTCAGAGCATCGCACACCATATCTTGCATTAACAAAAATTGTTCAACTTGCTCAGTATTTGTGGCGCTATTTGATGCATCCATGTAACTGTTGTCATCATTTATATACACATGCGACACGTCTTCACCATGATCAGTCCAAATCCAATAGTTAGGCTTGAACCCATTCTTGTATAGATGAACTTTGACAACTCTATCCTGTAAAATCCTAGTAGATTCGCATTTTTCGCAAGGACATCTTATTCCCCCATCATTGTGATAACTATCTTGTTGGCAAGCCTTGGTTACAAACTCATCAACCCCTTCAACAAAAGCTTGTTTCAAACCGCCCCTACCACTATAACATCTATCGTACATCCAACGACGATTGGAAGGAATGTAGTTCATGTTCTGTGTATTTTAGCAAAAAAGAAAAAGGAACATAGATGAATGACATACATAACATCATTTATTTTGATTTAGGCAGCACCAAAAATAAGGCATAGAAATACTGAACAATTTTAGCAAAACACAAACAATCACAAGAAAGTAAAAACGCTTAAATAGAAAAAATTCATAAACTAAAACAAACAATTCAAATAATGCATAAACTACTGGTGGGAATATAGGTATTGTAATTTTTAATGAAATCTGTTGACAGTAAACTCATGATGTTGCTTTTTCCATTCCTATGCATAAAATAAAATTAACTTTATTTATTTACTGCCTAGTTGGTGTAATTAGAAATAACTCTTTGGAGACATTATCATAAAAATATATTGCTTGATAATCAGTATCAGAGGATTATGATGCATGTGCAGTGTCTATGATTTTTTGTCTAAAAGGCTCCTATGTGAAATCATATGCTTTCAACCTACAACTTAAGCTTTTGGGAGAGTTGGCTCATGTAGTAGGCGTTACGGTGGGTGCATGTTTATGTGAAGGACCTTTTCAAACATGAATGTGCCTCCTTTAACTAAACAATTACTTTAGGCTTCCAACATGTAGAAACAGACAAATTGTTAGAGTGGACAATGAAAAGTTAATTTAGGATGGTTGTAGGGCAAAAGTTGATCAACATATAGTACATGAAGAACGTTTGGACTACAAAAAAAAAAATAAAGGAGTGAGTAAAGGAGCTTATTGAACAGAAAATTTTAGAGGGGAATCATACTTCATAGGCTGCCAAGACAAACATAGGTCAAGAATAATCTTCATGAGGTAATTATATTAAAAAAGGTTCTGAAATCTGAAATATGAATTCTGTCTTGTCCAGTATAGGAAAGCTAAAACCACTTAGGCAAGGTGTGATACCAATGGGCAAAAAAGCTATTTCTATTACACAATTAGGAAATGCAAGTTCATCACTAAAGTAAACTAACTCAACAGCTACCTGCCAGTGTCTCCACAACCCAACGGCCTTATGGGAACAAAATCTTGCAGGCCAATTTTTTCACCTTTTGCAGCTACCTGAAAGAATCAAAGAAACAAATACTGTAAACAAAGTCTCAACTTATGAGTCTTACTCTTATTTTGCTTTGGTTATCCTTTTACAATCTTACACTACTAGTAATTACCCTTATTTTGCTTTTCACATGTTCTGTTTTACCTCTTTCCTTTTCCATAAGTATATATATATATATACACAATAGCTCACCTTTATAATACTGTAAAGTGTAAACCACATTTTTATTCAATTCAGTGGTATATATTACTATACAATAATAATGCTTTTTATGAAGGGATACAATAATAATGCTTGAAGAGGGATATATAATACAAAAAGTACCTCTTTTAAGTTTTTTCTAAAATTTTAAGTTAAAATATTAATTTTTCGTATTTGATATTAATTTTTTAAAAAGTATTTTTGAATAGTTAACATTTTAACAAGTGTTTCTTTAATTATGTTTTAACCACATTTTTTTAAATGTGTAAAACTGATTTATCATATTCTCAACAATTACATATGATTATTAGGAAACATGATGATTACAAGAAACATAATTACTTTATAAACACGAAAAATATTTATATATTAAATGTATCTAATTAGGAATCTAAGACGGCATCACAAAAAGGGATACGTCGGCGGCAACATTGACTAGAGATCCCAGTGAGATGCATCCATGAACCCTTGAGGAATTTCACCCCAAAGTTGGTTTGTTGAAAAATCAAGGGACTCCAAGTTTCTCATGTTGTCAATCCCATTCGGTATTTTCCCTATTAATTTATTGTGGGACAAGTTCAAGGAGAACAATCCAATGAGGCTAAACATTTGGGGAGGTATTGTTCCTGATAAATTGTTACTTGACATATCAATTAAGCTCATAAAGTGCAGGTGGCATTCATAATTTGATACCTGACCTTTCGTAACCAGCTTAAGACTATATACAAAGCCATAGTACAAATATTCTAGGCCTCTCTTGTTATCTGCAGTGTCTCATGCAGCTAACAAAATCATTAATCTTCCCAAAGAATATTCACATACAAAGCTTATGAAATGCTATAATTAATGTTTATTGAGCAATTAGTTTTCAATTCTTAACCCCACCCACCCATTTAGAGCACTATTGTTCATATTCAAAGTATATATCAAATAAAATGTTTCAACATATATAGTTAAATGATCAGCATGGGACAACCTACAACTGGTGGTTGCTGAATGTGATCAGCCTCTCTACAAATTAAAAATGTTTCAGAAAATTATCGAAGAAGCAGAGGAATACCAAGCTGAAGATAAGAAATTCCTTAGGAAGGCCACTGCAATGAATAAATTGGATGATTATGTTTACAAGATGAACAATGGGTTGGAAAATGAAAATTTAAGATCAAAACTCTGCTCAGAAGACAAGGAGAAGATCAGTTCTGCAATTACAAAGGCCACAAACTTGATTGATGGTGATAACCAAAATGATGAAATAGATGTGTTTGAGGATTATATTAAAGAGCCTAAGAACCAATCTTGAACGTGTCATTCGAAAATTTTATCTAAGTGTTTTATTAGCCTAGATTTTTGTTGTGCTGGCCTATCATTTTGAAAGTGTGATGAATGCAAATTTTTATGATGAATATTATCTAAACAAGAAGTTTAAATTATTTGTACTTGAAATGATTAAATTGTTACCTTTGTTGACTTTGGCAGTACTTGGAGTTGCCGAATTGTTCCTTGTACTAGTATATTAAACTACCAGCCATTGATCTGAATTCTCTATTATGTGGCTGTAAATGCACTGGAAAATTGATCTGAAGTGTTCGATCTGGAAGCAGCCAAAAATGAATAAACTACCAGCCATGCATAAATATTGATGATCATATCTGATTTGATTATTATCTGAATAAGTTACCATTCTTTGGCAAGTAAAACAGTGCACATATGCACTGTATAATAAATTTATTAATTTTTATAAGCGATTTAAGAAAAATTGGAAAGAAAGAAAGCTAGAGAAAAATAAGAGGGAGATAAGATAAAGAATAGTAAGTGACATAATTTTTTAGTTATTTGTTAGAAAAAAAAAGACAAGAAATATAAATTTTTTATTTTCCTTAGTTTAGTTAGATAGAAAGTGAAGGAAAGGAAACCAAGAAATGTTTGGTCATAATTATTATATAAGTAAATTGATTAATATATATATATATATATATATATATATATTATATTTATTTCCTAATCTTTTTTAGATTTTTACTTTTAGTCTCTATTTTATACTTTGACCATCCAAAGTCTTTCACTTTTTTTTATTATTAGTCAAGGAGTCTGATAAACAGTGTGAGTATTTTTTTGTTAAATTATGTTTTTAAACACTCATTTGTTTAGACTAATAAATGACGTTAGAGTAATTGATGATGAATTAAAAATAATTTATAAAAATAATACACGTAATTATTTTGTCAGATTTCTTAATTAAGTCATTGGACTGTTGATGTCATTATTATATTATTAATTAAAATTGTTACTTGACAATAGTAATTAAAAGAAAAATCCAAAAAAGGTTAGGAATAAAAAAATACTAAACCTAATATGTAATTAATGTATATTTGAATCAGATTTTTAGTATTATTTAATATAATTCAGAAAATAAAAATTAATATAATTATGTGTAATTAATGTATCTAATTTATTTTTATTTAATATAATTATTAAATGTTGCTAAAAAATTCTATTTTTATTGATAAAATTAAATAATTATATTAATTATGGTAATAAAAATAGAAAGCCAACATTTTCATCTATTTTTTAAAAGAAAAACTAAAATATATATAAAAACTTGCTAATATATCCCTAACACTTGATAATGCAATTGACACATGTTCATAAATCATTGGACAGTGTTAGAGGAGACACTTAAACATGCTCATTACAACATGCACCGAGGAACAAAACTTACTGTAGAAGCTTTTACATTTTTAACCAATTAGAAGTCCTTCTTAAGGAATCCATCTACAATCATTAAATTAATCATATATAAAAACAAAAACATAAAGAGGGCTAGGAACACACACCGTCAAACACTTTAGTTGATTAAAATTTATTAAAAATAATAAAATCTATAATTAGATGACATAAGTGCATATATTATTCTTTCTTAAACTTAAATATTTTTAGCAGCAAGGAGAAATAATAACCAGCTCATACCCATTGTGTTGAATTTTTCATAGATGAATCTTTATGAATGGCACAAGACAAAATTACATTTGCATTTCTGTAATTTGTCAGTTCCTATAGACAGGTAAGCCAAAGTTTGGATTCATAGAATGAAGTACTACTAAGAATCATTTCGTGTCCGAGTATTGTAACAGTTTCTGTATAGTGGTCATGTTCCTTTTATATATCCAGGATCAAGCCTTGTTATTTTTAGCATGTTTTGATTAGATTTAACTTTCCCAGAATCAATTTCAAAACCACGTTGAAAGTCAAAGCAACAAATAGTTGCTTCCAGTTTTTTAATTTTTTTCACCATGATTTTTGGGTCCCAAAATCAATTCTAGTAGCTATCCAAACATGCTACAAGTCTAGATAACCTGACATGGATAAAAAAATTAAGAAGATTTTCATGAAAATGATAATAGTTAACCAAAGTCAATTCCTTAATATTTCTTGTAAAATTTAATTATGATCTAATCAACATAATTAGTAACGATTCATAATGTATTAAAAAAATCTAAAATTGCAATTACTTAAAAATACATTTTTTTTGTTTGAAGAAATAAAATTTTTATCCAAATATTCAGCATATGTTTTTTAATGTAATTTTACGTTTTCAGTTAATTTAATTGTTAACTTTTACCAAACATTTTTTAATTAACAAGTCTAAGCTTGCTTCTGTTAATCTAAAACAGAAACGGAATCTAATGGATAAACTATGCCTAAGATTTAAGGAAGGCTAGTGTTGGAAGAGAGTCCAAATATCTCAATGGCCAAAGCACAAATTTTAATTGGAAATGTTAATTCAGTTTATGCCTTTTTTTTTATTTATAAACCATATATAATCGTTCATAATAAATACACATTTCCTTACATTTTAATTGGTATGAAACAGTAAATTTTTTCAAAATTCTCTGAATTAAACTGGAGTTGTCAGCATAAATAAATTTAGAAAAAGAAACGGTAGGCATTTAAGTTAACTGGTGTATTATATGTTTATATATATATATATATATATATATATATATATATATATATATATATTAACATAAATAATAGCTCAGATCAAGTGTTTGGATTACATATTGCGTTTCAGAATAAAGTCCAAAATCTAAAACCAACATAGAGTTCAGACTATTATAAGTAGTAACATAACATGGTCTTATAAACCTCAAATAAATCACTAAAAAACAGTAGCAGCTATATAATAGTGTAAATACCTCCAAATAAAACAAATTTCTGACAAACAAAAAATACTAATTTAGGTCCCTGACTCTGAATCAAAGTAGCAACAGTGGATAGCGAGGGGAACACACATATCAGCTTCAATTAAGCATCACCAGACACGCTTATGAAATGTGGAAGCAAAAATCTCATACAAAGCTGAAGTCTTTCAAACACTATTCCCCAATTCAAAACAACATTTTCTATATATTAAACAAAATGGATAACAACAATAGTCACACACTTATCCAATCCTCTCCTTTGAGATTCATTTTAGGATTCAGGTAGGTCCAGTTCATTTCTAATATAGTATTACAACCAAGCCGGTGGCCAATCCTAAACATAAGAGGAGTAGGTTAACATGTTTCCCATACAATGGCCATAGTTTTCATCCCCCCCAAAGGTTTTGGGGTTAAATTTCAGTCTAATTTCAATACTGTTATTTATGTTTCGTCTTTGTAAACCTTGTACCCTTTCTTCTCTAATTTCCCATATAACAGAATGTCATCACGAGTGGCACGCCCCTTCATTTCCTGCCACATCATCATTCTCATTGTGGACCCTCCTATTCTTTGTAGCATGTAAACATTGATAACCGGCTTGGGCTGTTGAGGTGCAAACTGCCCAATTTCATCCTCATCCAATCCTCAGGTCCTAACACTTTGTGTTCTCTGTCTAAACATACTCATGTGCCATGTAGCATGTGATGACCAATCCTACTAATGCAGCACACATAACACAATTCTATTTACCTGACTGCATATGACAACTAACCTACATTTCTTTCAATATAACATTTTATCCTATATAATTGATCACCCTTCTCTGCTGTATTATCTCTTATTTCTTATGTGTCTTATCAGTTAACTGTGTACTTGGCTTTATATTTTACTTCATTCACACTAATGAATCATCTTTGTCCAGGTTTAAAAACTCTTAACACTCATGGTTGAGGAACAAGGTTTAATCAAGGATTGACCTTTTTTTCAAAATATAAACTATGAATTGCACCGGATAGCAAAACAGAAGAAATCACAAAGCAGATCAAGCTGAAAATAAATAAAAGGGTTGCAGGTTTTTTTGAAATTAAAGGGCATTCATGAAGGTAGGAATGCTATTTTATCCATTGATGCAGAGACCTTTTTGTTAATGAAGACCTTACCTGCGTCAGTTTTAGTTGAAGACCAGACTGAACAGCCTCAACACTTTGAAACCAGGAGCCTGTACCAATAAAAGAAACATAAATGTAAACTATGGAGTTAACAATCATCCACTAGTAATATATCAAAATCTTTGTATTCTGATTCAATCTGTTTTTCTATAATATCATTATTAGATTTTTAGTTATAAAGCTTTCAAATTGCAAGTGAACACTATTACACAAAACCTGAATCCAGTAAAAGTCTTGAGAGGTCATCATATATATAATTGTTATATATTTCCAGGTGAATAGTTAAGGTTGATTTTAATTTGGTTGAATATTCCTTTTACTTGATGAGATAAGGATAAGAGAAGAACTTAGACTTGGAATCGATTAATGGGCTCTCGAAAGAAACCTCTGTTCTGCACTAACAAACAAAGAGGAGGTATAGAAAATTCACGTGTATTTTTCATTCTCTTCAGAGAATAGGTATAAATTGATCCAAATCTTTCATAGTCATTTCTTGTTTGTAATTTAATAAATTATTTGCTACTGAAATTCTTGTTGAACATGTGATGAAGGCTATTCAGAGAATGGGTTTTCTGTGCTAAACCAAACCATGAGAAGGCCTGGACAGAGCCTACCACCTTAGCAGAAATATTCTCTACCCCCTAAACCCATAACAAATCCTACATTTGTGACTTCCCTCACCCATGCACCCCGGTCCCTAGTTGCCCTGTTGCATCATTCTTTTTTGCACAGCAAATTTCCTCTTGCAGCAAGTGAATCATTCCTCCAAATACTAACCATTTGCACCTAGCCTAACTAACTCAACCTAGAACCACAACGACGAACATAGAAAAGCCAGGTTCCTAGGGAATAACTCAAGGAGGACAAGTTTGAGTGAGAAAGGGTAACACATACCTGTGACAGAGGAAGCCGAACTCGTGACGGAGGCCGCGATTAGTCGATTACGGCGGAGTAGCACAGGTTGTCAGTGACCACAATGGGAGAAGGCGCTACGATTTGGAAAGGGGACCAACAAAATACACATGACGGCTAGGGTTCATTTGCTGTGTATTTGGGATAAATGAAAATTTCTGAAGGATTCAAAATCCATAGGAAAATGGCCGTGGCAAAACAAAAATTTCCGACGGAGGATAGTGGGTGGGAATCATGCAGTCGGAAAATCTCCATTTTCCGACGGAAGAACCTCCATGGGAAATTGGCCGTCGGAAATCGGCGCTTTTTTTGTAGTGTACCTAAGCCAAAAAACTTCTTTTAGACACAGTTCAAGCATTAAATAATCGATTATTTCGTGTTGTAATCGATTATTGCAGAACATTATGCAGACAATATAGTGATTATGCAACAGAGTTGATTATGCTTTGTTCTATTACTACTTACTTAGAAATTCATCACAAAGAGAGATAATTTATATCACATGCTACCATATATGTGCTTCATCAAGTATTCCTAGCATGTTTCTAAGTGTATAAAACTTATCTCTAGCCAAGGGTTTTGTAAATATGTTAGCCAATTGATTTAGAGTATCTACAAATTCAATTGTACAGTTACCCTTTTAGATATGATCCCTAAGGAAATGATGCCTTATCTCAATATGTTTGATCCTTGAATGCATAATTGGATTATTGGATATGTTGATGGCACTTGTATTGTCACAAAGCAGGGGAATCTCCTTTAGCTTAACACCAAAATCTAGTAGTTGTTGTTTCAGCCAAAGACTTTGTGCACAGCAGCTTCCAGCAGAAATATACTCAGCTTCAACAGTTGACAAGGCAACACAGGATTTCTTCTTGCAGTGCCAAGAGATGAGTGAGCTACCTAACAAGTGGCATGTACCACTAGTGCTTTTCCTATCCAATTTGCAACCTGCAAAGTTAGAATCAGAATATCCAATTAAGTTGAGAGATGCACCTATAGGATACCATAGTCCAACTCTTGGTGTAGACTTGAGATATTTGAGGATCCTTTTGACTACAGATAGATGTGACTCTTTGGTATTTGCTTGGTATCTAGCACATAAGCATACACTTAACATAATGTCAGGTCTACTTGCAGTTAAGTATAACAAGGATCCAATCATTCTCTGTATTTAGACTCATCAACACTTTTTCCTTTGTCATCTAAATCAAGATAGGTTGATGTAGCCATTGGAGTTGCAGCATCCTTGCTCTTATCCATTTCAAACTTCTTGATCATTTCCAGACAATACTTGGTTTGACTAAGGAAAGTTCCATTCTTCAGTTTCTTGACTTGTAGTCCTAGAAAGAATGTGAGCTCTCCCATCATTGACATCTCAAACTTACTCTGCATTGAGACAGAAAATTCTTTGCACATAGATTGATTAGTTGAACCAAATATATTGTCATCCACATAGATTTGAACCAACAAGATATCATTTCCTCTTTTCTTGATGAACAAGGTTTTGTCAACTTGTCCTCTTATGAAAGATTGGTCAAGCAGAAATTTGCTCAATCTCTCATACCAAGACCTTGGTGCTTGTTTCAAACCATATAAAGCTTTTCTTCTTTTGAAAACATGGTTAGGATGTTTGTAATCAATAAATCCAGGAGGTTGGTCTACATATATTTCTTCCTCAATGTAACCATTTTAAAATGCACTTTTAACATCCATTTGAAACAATTTAAAGTTCATCAAACATGCATATGCAAGCAACAACCTAATGGCTTCTAACCTAGCAACTGGAGCATAGGTTTCATCATAGTCTACACCTTCCTCTTGGTTGTATCCTTGAGTAACCAATCTAGCCTTGTTTCTTACTATGATGCCACTTTCATCAAGATTGTTTCGAAAAACCCACTTTGTGCCAATAGGTTTATGAGTAGAGGGTCTAGGAACTAATTCCTAAATTTGGTTTCTTTTGAATTGGTTCAATTCATCATGCATAGCCATCAACCAATGTTCATCAAGCAAAGCTTGATCAATGCTCTTTGGTTCAATCTGTGATACAAAAGTCATAGTACAACAAAGGTTTCTTAAAAAGGATCTAGTAGAAACTCCCTTGGATACTTCCTCAATTATATTGTCAAGGGAAAGGTCTTTAGTTGTTCTCCAATCCTTGTGCTTTTGTAATGGTGTTGACTATTCCAATTCATCATTTGGTTTTGCTTTTTCTTTTTCATTTAGATCATTAAGTTGCAGAAATTCTTCCATTGGTCCTGCATCAATATCACACTTCAATTCCTCCTTGGAGGGGTTAGACTCATCACATATAACATGGACAGATTCCTCAACACACAATGTTCTTTTATTAAAGATCCTATAAGCTTTACTTTGCAAAAAGTAACCAAGAAAAATAGCTTCATCAACTTTAGAATCAAATTTGCCAAGAGAATCTTTACCATTGTTTAAAACAAAACACTTGCAGCCAAAAGCTCTAAAATGTGATATGTTTGGTTTCCTTCCTTTGTATAGTTCATAAGGGGTTTTCTTCAAAATATGCCTTATGAGAATCCTATTCAAAGTATAACAAACCGTACTTACTACATCAGCCCAAAAGTGTTTAGGCAAGTTTGTTTTCATTTAGAAGTGTTCTTGCACCTTCCTCAAGGGATTTGTTTTTCCTCTCTACAACACCATTTTGTTGGGATGTTCTTGGAGCTGAAAAATTGTGATTAATTCCAAATTCTTCACAAAATTTTTCAAAGTATTCATTTTAGAATTCTCCACCATGATCGTTTCTAAGTGAAACAATATTTCATGCTTTTTCATTTTGAATGATCTTGGCTAACTTTCTAAAAGCTCTGAATGCATCACTCTTGGATCTTATGAATAAAGTCCACGTGTATCTTGAGTAATCATCGACAATAACAAGCCCATAGAAATTACCCCCCAAGCTCATGGTTCTAGAAAGACCAAATAAATCCATATGAAGCAATTCAAGGGGTCTAGAAGTAGAAACAACATTTTTACTTTGAAAAGAATTCTTTGATTGTTTCCCTTTTTGACAAGCTTCACATATTTTATCATTCTCAAACTTAAGCTTAGGCAAGCCTATGACCAAATCCTTCCTAACAAGCTTGTTCATATGATGCATGTTTATATGACTAGTTCTCTTATGCCATAACCATGTTTCATTAGTTTTACTTACAAGGCAGCTAGTGTTGTGAATGAATGCATGCTTAGTGGATAGAACATAAATGTTACCCTTCCTCTTAGCAACATGGATAACCTCACCATTTTTACCATCACAAATAAGACAACAATTGTCATTGAAGGTGACCTTGAGTCCTTTATCGCATAGTTGGCTTATGCTTAGGAGGTTGTGCTTCAATCCTTCCACATAAAGCACATTCTTTATCTTTGTTTTGAAGCTATCTCCTATATTACCTTCTCCAATGATCTTTCCTTTATTATTATCACCATAAGTGACATATCCTCCATCTTTGAGAGTCAAGTTTGTGAGCATGGACATGTCATCTGTCATGTGCCTAGAGCAACCACTATCAAGATACCATAATGCTGATTTTGCTCTTAGACACACCTGCAAAAGTCAATTTAAGTAACAAATAAAGGTACCCAATGTGGGTGGGGTCCATAGGGGTTAGTTGGCTTCCTTTTTCTCTTAGGCACCCAAATGCATTCACCATTAGGCACATAGTATATCCTAGCATAGCACCTAATAGATGTATGACTTTTCTTCATGCAATAATTGCAAGTAATAGTGTTTGATGCTTTTTCAAAATGAGTCAATTGATGATACTTGGTTTTTGAAAAGCCTCTTTGATTTTTCTGTTTTGGTGGTACAAAATTTGTTTTTCCAAAAGATTTTGATCCATGTTTGTAACCCAAACAAGAAGTATCTCCAACATACTTTTGATCACTAAGCATTTGATTCAAACTACATTTTCCTCTATAGAGTCTTTTCAAAAGATCAACCAAGTAAGAGTTTTCTGAAAGTAAAAGCATGTATTTTTCACCTTGACTCTTTTTGTAATCATTAAATTCTTTTTGTAAAAGATTGCATTTATTAACATTTGAAGTTGATAAGGCACATACACATCCATTTGCATTGTAACTTGAAATTAACTTTTCATTTTCTTCTTTCAAATTACAAAGTTCAAATTGCAATTCAACAATTTTGGTAACATGCCATTTGAGATTACCTTTTAGCTTATTATTGGTTTGTGCAAGCTTTTGTACCTCTTCATGCATCTCATGGAAAGCATCAACAATATTATCATATTCAGAATTTACCTCAGATTTAGCACTTGAGAATTCTTCATCATCACTTAATGTGAAAGTGAAACAAACATTTGCTTCTTCATTCTCACTCGTTGATTTAGAGGTTGTTGAATCATTGTCTTCTCATGCTATATCTGCCTTCTTTGACTTCCCTTCTTTCTTTGTCTTCCTCTCACCTTGTTGCTTCTTCAAAAATATTGGACATTCAGATTTAATGTGTCTGGGCTTACTACATTCAAAGCAAGTGAAGTTGGTGGAGTTGTTGTTGCTGTCTTTTTTCTTGTTGAACTTTGACAACTTTTTGTTCTTGTTTCTTCTTATGAACTTGTTGAATTTATTCACTATTAGGTTCATGTGTTCATCACATTCATCTTCACTTGAGTCTTCTTCCGTTTCCTCATGAGTTGATGCAGTTTTCAAGGCTATACTCTTGTGTTTCTTTTCTGCATCTTCTGCATGTGTTAGTTGAGACATTTCAAGTTCATACTCAAGAAGCTTACCAAAAAGTGTAGCCATGGACATCTTGGATAGATCTTTGGATTCCTTGATTGCTGTAACTTTTGGTTTCTATGGTCTTGTGAGACACTTTAGTATTTTGATGTTCAACTCTTCAGCATCAAAAATCTTCCTAAGACCAAGAAGATGGTTAACAATGTGAGTGAACCTTGTTTGCAGCTGAGATATGTTTTCAGTATTGCTCATCTTGAACATCTCATATTCATGAATCAAGGCATGCTTCCTTAACCTCCTTACTTCATTTTCTCCTTCATGAGTTACCTCCAACGTCTCCCACATTTCTTTTGCACTTTGGCACCTAACAATTCTAAAGAATTCGTCAGAAGAAAGAGCACATGTAATCATGTTTTTAGCTTTAAAATCATATTGTACAACTCTCTTTTCTGCATCCGTCATCTCATCCGACTCCTTGGGAATTCTTTCATTATCAACAATTTTTGTAGGAATCAAAAGACCTTTCTCAATAGCATTCCAAGCACCTGGGTCATTTGATTGAATGAAAATCTGCATACGATTTTTCCAAAAAAATGAAATGCTCTCCCTCAAACATCAGAGGATGATTGAGAGAGACTCCCTCTTTAAAAGTTATTTGTGTTGTATTCATTTTCTGTGAAAAGAAAGTGAACTTGAATAACTTTCAAGAACCAGCTCTGATACCAATTGAAAACAATATGAATACACTCAAATACCAAGAGGGGGGTGAATTGGTATAATCTTGACCTTTTAAAACTTTATCAAATCAGAGTATAAGGATCTTAATCACTTTTTTTAAAACCAATCAGACTTTGATTTAATCAAACCACTCAGTCCAAGATTCCAATGACCAAAACTTACACTTGTTGAGTAATGAAGAAATCACAATTATCAAGAGATCAAGATAGCAAGAAAATATGGAACAATAGATTGTAACACAAGCACATATACTGGTTCACTTCTCAAGAGAAGCTACATCCAGTTCTTCTAATCAAACTAGATTAGAGTTCCACTAAATCAAATATGTTCTTTACAAGCAATTATAAGTGATCTTCTTTATCAACCCTAGACAAAGAATCAGAATTCTAACACCCTATTAGAAATCAAATCACAAAGACTCTAAGAACTCTACTCAAATCTTTCCCTAGAGAACACTACTCTAGACAGCTTGAAAGAATCTATTTGACTTTAGCTTTACAAAAGTAATTTTCAAATACAAAAACAATCTACAAGAGAGATTCAAGAGAGACACAACATGTGATCCTCAATGGATGAATGAATGAATGAATATCACCAATTATTTCCAAGTTTAATGAATGTTTAAACCTCAGAATATAATCTCTTGAACTTCTTTTTCAAATCTTGTCTCTAATACAACTTCAACTTATGAAGCAAAATGATCTTCTCATTTCAAACAAGATTTCTAATACTCAGAAAACTGTTTCTTGGACTTGTGAAAGCTTAGCTTGTGTTGGGTATTCGAATTTTTCTCATAGAATGAAAAGTATGATGTGTCTTTGAATCACAAACCAAAGCTGCTTTAAATAGAAAATAATTTTAACTAACAGTAATCGATTAATCCGTAAGAGTAATCGATTATTTCACCTGATGTAATCGATTAATATTACAAGTAATCGATTAAAGTGTTCTTGAGCAGTTATGGAAAACTTTGATGAACAATGTAATCAATTAATATGAGATGTAATCGATTAAAATAGATAGTCTCAGTTTATAGTAAGCTTTAGTAATCAATTACAGATGAATGGTAGTCGATTAAAACAGATAAGCTTTATGAATGAAATGAACTATGTAATCGATTACAGAAACAAAATAATCGATTAAAGCAGTCACATTTGCTTTCTCAAAAACAAAGTCATGATACACTTATTTCATATGCAACATGGAATCATTCATCCTTTTCTCAAAACATGTATGCATGATTATGACTATGATTTATGCAATGCAAGGATCTCAGATTAAGCCTCTTTAACATTTTAAACAAGTTACAAATGCCTTCAATTGAATGGCATGTAAAAAGCTAAAACCTAAGGGCTTCTTCATCATCCTTGATCAGCTTTGATGATTATCCTTGATTAGCTCCCCCCTGTAACCAACACTTGGAAATCATCAAATTCATCCCACAATACTTAGAAAAAAATCATCAAGGCATCACATCAACACTTAGCCAAAATTTAAGCAATTCAATGCATCAAGTAACGTGCATTAGAAACCCTAGCTTTTATAAAATAGATAGATTCAAGCCTCTCTAAAATTTCTCAAACAATCTGAAAATCAAATTTTTTTTATACAACCTTAAAGGAAAGTTTCTTATCTTTTAAACAAGGTAAAATAATTCATTAGCTAAAATTTACAAAAAAACATAAAAATTCTACAAGGCATTAAGACAGAGAGCACTTCAGTTTGTACATAGTTCAAAGATTTGCAAATTTCAGCCTCTTCCCAAAACCAAAAAGACTTATAATTTTTATAGTGTGAAGCTAACATAGCTATTTTTCCAGGAAGTTAAAAATTACACAAAAATTAATCTTGTGTTATTCCCAGTAAAATTTTCTTTCTAACACTTTTCCCAAACCTAAAAACTATATTTCCTTCAACATCTCTATTTGGCTTTGGTCTTTATAAAATAAAAATCAGATAAATATTTTTTTTTATTTAGACGGCTGGAAATAATTTTTTCTTTAGTTTCATAGAAAGTAACCCTTTTGTTAAGTTGACATCCACGAAAGTAAAAAATTACAAAAAAATTGAGCACTGCTAGATACTCATTGCACAACAAGATAGTCACCTTTCATGTCACATATGGACCTCAAAATGGGTTCATATCTCAAGGACTTCAACATGAAAGTTGTTTCATATTGTGTCTGGAGTAAAACAAAACAAGTTTTATGAAAATCTAATAGATAGATTTTATTCTAGGCTCAAAACCCTGAGACTGGTCCAAAGGACAAAGCCTTCCAGCCAGCCTCCCCTTCTCATTGCCCATTGTCGAAAATCCAATCTTTCTTTATATATCCTTAAAAAAATTGGATAGAGTCTCCTTTTTTTTAGGGTCTCTTTCAAAGAATGAAACTGAAAAAAAAATAAAAATAAAAATAAAAGACATGCATGCAAGTGAAAAGTTCTCAACTTTGCAAAACAGTTTGAGAAGACCCTTTAAAAAACCAATTTTTATACATGTAATGCAATGCAAGGAGGATCATTAGAGCATGGTTGCCTCTTCCCAAAGGCAATCATGGGGGCTAAGTTCATAAAAAAGGACTCCCCACTTACCACAAGGTTCAATTCCCAGGAAAAGGAAGAAATGATGAGGGTGCAAGCTCTAGGCCTTGCAAACACTACACAAGACATTGTGCAGAATTTTGGATGAGTACTCCTCCTTCCTCCTTGGTGATTCACGTGTGGTGTGTTCGAGAGGGGGAAGATGAGAGGTTTTCAATTTTCTTCTTGGTCAGCTGAAGAAGGTGAGAGAAGATAGCTCTTTCACTTGTGCACTTAAGATTAATTTGAAAAGAAAATGAAGTGAATGGGTTAGAGTGTAGAGGAGGGGTTGAGTTTATGAGTGTATAAATTAAGAGGTGATAGGGGGAGTGTTGGCATGCATGATCAACCCTCCCCCCTTATAGGTGAGTAGAGATATGCAATGATTTTGGGAAAAAAGATTTACAGTGTTAATTTACACAATGTAACCTTGCACTATGAAAATATATTTTTCTCGCAATCGAAAATATTTTTCTATTAACTTTAATAATTAAATCTAATCAAATAAGGGTTTATAAAACTTAGTACTTCATACATTAAATAAATTCCAACGATCAATTATTTATTCTTTTTCTTAAAAGGATTAAATCACAACAAAATATCTCTAATAAAAAAATTTGCGGGCAATACTTACTGACAATTAATCACATTAAACCCAATTCTTAAGGAAAAACTCCACTCACAAAAGAATAAATAAATTAACATTGTGATGTCTTATCAAATCACATTCCATGATCAATTCGACTACAAACAATTATACAATTTAACACCGTGATTATTAATTAAACCACACCTAACAAGCAATTCACTCAACCAAGAAACACAGATAAAGTTACAAGAAAATACTTGCACAAGAATAATTATACGTATATTCACATAATTGATTTTTTTATACTTTTCTACTTAACCATTATTAAAAAACTACTAATTTTCTCTACTTTCCATTTTTTTTCCTTAATTATAAAATTACTTTATTAATCACATGCAATTACTCAAGACAAATCTTTTCTTATTAGAAATAATTAAATCTTAACCAACTCACTTAGATATTTACTGGGTTGAATCTTTGGGTGTTACAATTTAGATGTAGTTTGATTTGAATGACATAGTTTAAATAAGTAATATTTTCATTCTTGCCATTCCATAATAGGAAGCTATTTAGTTCCCACATAAGAAGCTATTTAGTTCCCACATAAGACACACATATACACACTCTGGACTGTTAAGCACCAAGGAGAATTGATAAGTGGAGCATATAAATTTTTCTAATCTGCACAATTCTGGTATGCTTTATTATTTAATGTTATTATACCTGTGATACATAAATCTGGTATGCACAAATCTAGACAAGGTTGTGGCTTTGTTGGATAACATATTTAATTAGAGATATATACTGCCCAAAAACTGGACAGGGATAGCTAGTGCTAGTGTTTTAGTTAGTGATCTTATTTTTGACAGAGGCATTGCTAAGATGTCATTCCCTTACCATTAGATTCTTTATAATTCGAATAATGGTTGATATCCAAACATGAACTTAATATTTGCTTCAACTAACCAACATGGTGGTTAAAGGTGAGGATGTGGTTACAGTGAGTGCAAGTACAATAAGGTTGGGCTATTGAGCAGAATGTCGTGATTTATAGGGAGAGGGAACATTGTAGTGAAAGATTTTGGTGGAGGAGCAATGACAAGTGATTTTTATATCACTTATTTGCTACTCTTGATTAGTAGTTTATTATCTTTTTTGCTGTGTATTTAATGTCTTTAGTGTTGATTAATAGTTTAGGCTTTTAAATAGATTTTTATCTCTTATTAGTTAAAATTTCATATTTGTAAAATTTTCGTATTTCGGTCATAACTTTTGTTACCAATGTCTGTTTGAGCTGATTTTTCTTTTGTTTTTGAGATAATTCAAATATCTACAACTTTCATGAAGAAATGAAGCTCAATTTCTGTCAAATAGATGGAAGAAATTGGCCCTAAAGTCAGTAGTAGAAATCTGGAATTTATGTAATAGCTAGGGGCAATTATGTCATTTCACCCAAAATTTAAAGTGAGATATTTTCTCTCACTTTTAAGCAGTGGGACGGTGCTGGAAGAGGGGAGTGCACTATTTTGCTTCTTAAAAAATAGGGAGTCACAAAGCAAAGGGAGAAAAGGAGAAGCTTATATCAATTTTTTATTTTATTTTCATGGTTACATCATCTTTTCTTGTATTTTCTTTAGCAGATGTAACTATGATAGGCTAAGATCCTTGTAACCAACTCATAATGGAGATTTCCATGGATTATTCTAGAGGATTTGTTCTCTTTTTCTCAGATTTGTTTCTCCTCTTTCCTTACTTTTGTTTTTTCTCTTGATCATGTTTTTTATCATAGTTTTGTGTATGTTTTTAGGTTCTGATTTCTTTTCCATTTTCTACCTTTGTGTATTATGCTCCATTTTCATTTTTCAGCTATCTCCTATATATGCTATTTTCTATTTTAGTTGTATTTGTGTGTTTTTGTTGTTTTAGTTGCTCTCTGGTTTTTGTTTTTCTGGTTAGTGGAAATTCTTGTTTTGGTGTAGGTTGTATTTTTGTTTTTGGTTCCATTTATATTTTGTTTTTATTGATTTTTCTATTTTTCTATATGTATCTAGTTGTTGTATTGTGTTTTCTATGCACTGTTTGTGAAATTTCTGATAATAGGGAAGGAAGGGATTAAATGCTAGATTTAGTATTTAGGTTGATTTATCCAATGATCATTAATTAGACCGGTTTAAAATGATCACTGTGCGATTGCAATTGTGAACATGTCATTTTTAATTGAATGCTAGGTGATTGTCTAGTAGGAAGGATAATCCAAGCTAATGCAGAGATTTTGGTTTGTTTAGAATCAACCACAAAGCTATTTGTTATTTTATCCGATGATAGATATCCAAGGAATCTCAATTCTGAGTTAGTTACTTGTTTTTAAATCATTAAATTACTTCTGACGTTCTGTTGTTCTAATCTTTTTGAAACTGAACTCAAACCCCCATTTTACATTCCTGTTAATTCTGATAATACAGTGCCAATTCCAAGTGTGAAACAATCTAGGTTTACTAATATACCATTGAATTTGTTTAGCCTGGTATTTGACTGAGTTTGACGGCTCACGTCAAGCAACCAAAAAAAGATATGAACAATATGTGTATAATAGTATACAATAGTAATTAGAGTAAATTATACTTGTAACTTCTATCTTTTTTTTTCAAATTGCATCATATACCCCTCCTTTTTTATACATTACTTTTGTCTCATTTCGTTAACATCGTTAACTAATGTCAATTGAAATATCTAAGTAGACCAAATTTTCTGTTAGAGTAAATTACACTCGCAACCCCTCTATTTTTCTCAAATTGCACCCAATACCCCTCCCTTTTTATACATTACTTTTACCACACTCTGTTAATGTCATTAACTAACACTAGTGTCTAGGTAATCAGACACAGTTGTGATGGTGGTCAAAGCTACGAAGGGGGACGAGGAGGTGGCAGAGGTGGATATGGCGGCGACTACTGTGGTGGAGGTTGCTCCAGTGGGAGTGGGTGAACTCGAATGCCGTGTTGGTGGGCGAGGATGACAATGAGGAGGAAGATATGATGTTGTCGTGGGAGAGGAAGGAGGAGGAGGAGGTGGTGGTAAGTGAAGAGAGGTTGTTGAAGAAGATGAGGGTTTGTAAAACCCAAGATGTGATTTTGAGAAAGAAAATGAGGGTATTTTAGACATAATTTTTATTAAATGTCATTTGATTAGCATGTGGCTACTTTCTGTTAAATTATTAAATGGTGTTTAAGAGGGAGAAAATCTAAATGTAATGTGAGTTAAACAATTAAGAGATTTTTTTGTAGCGTGTAAAAAAAAGAGGAGTATCGAATGTAATTTAGAAAAAACACAAGGGGAATGCAAGTATAATTTATTTTAGTAAGAATAGAGAAACCAAGTTAAGTATTCAAATCATTAGGGGTGAGAGAGAAGAGAGGTGGCAAATGGAAAGGATTGAATTCTAATAGATTTGGAGAGAGAGAGAGAGCGAGAGTGTGTGAAAAAGGACACAACACGATGATGTAATGTTATTAAAGTACGTATTTTCGGCTCCAGATGTATCATTCCCTTTAATATCACTCTTAGGTAATTAATAAGAGACATAGAAGTCATAAAATAAGAGTTTCCTGTAAATTGATTTGTGTTATGATTAATAAGAGTTATTCATGTTTTTCTTTGATAATGAAGGCACCTGCCATTTCCATTAATGATCACATATGTGGCTAAACTAGAAGAGAAGGTGAATGTCCTCACTATGAAACTTGTCATACGTTCTGAAATGTTAGAATTCTTGAATAATACTCTAAACAGAGTTAGTATGCTGGAACAAGAATTGACTACTACCAAAAAGGTATTATTGGTTTTCCTTGATACTTAAATGTCGCCATTTAAAGAATAATAGATTATAAAAGCATCTTGCAGTAGATAGATGTGGGTGCTAATTAGTATGTCATATTATCATTTTTTTTCCCTTTAAGCACTTGATCATGCCCTTACTCGACAAGTAGAGCTCTAAGCCTACATTGCCAAAAAAGTTAAAGACCTTTGTAACCATTGGTATAATTTTCTATGTAACCAGTTATTTATTTATGTAGGTGTTGTGCCAATTTATGTAGGCACTTGTATAAATTAGGAATGACCCCAAGTCTCAATTTATATCATGTCCTATTTTTTCCTCTCAGGAAAAGTGACATTGGATGCTGAAGATTAGATTGGAAAGCCTCATGTAACCAAAATAGGTTAGTTGGATCTTAATAGGCTTGCTCACTTTCTTGGTTGCATTGTTTCTACTAGGCTTGCTCACATTTGGGCATTAATTGTTATACATTGGAGCTTTGCTATAGGTTTCAAATTTATACTCTCTCATTGGCACACCTCATATTTTTTTAAGTTGCATTGATATGTTTAAGATATTTTCTTAATTCCAACTCCATCGAACTGATGAACGTGTTTATCAAATTCAATTACTGATGTGTAGATGTTGTACCAACAATTTTCTCCTTTTATAGACACTGATAAGTAGGGGTGCTTAAATACTTTGATTATATAAAACCAATTCATAATTGTCCATATCTAAACCACTTTAAATTCATTTTAGTGGATTGGTTTTACATCCAAATCCATTTTTTTTATTTTAAATTCAATCCAATTATTTAGATATGGATCATATATTTTATTGAATTTTATGGGATTTTCAAATTTTATAGCATTCCTCCAAAACAAGCTTGGTTGAGGTCGACCAAAACCGGTATTTTAGCTGACATCGGCTGAGACTATTTTTTGGCTGATGTTGACTGAGATTATTTTTTGATAGGCGTCAGATGGAGTTTTCCCAGCCAACATCGGTTGATAATGTTTCTTAGTCGACCTCAACTGAAACTATTTTTTGGAAAACATCGGTTAAGGTTTTTTTTTTAGCATACGTTGGTCGAGGCTATTTTTTTACCAATGTTGTCCAAAGTTTTTTCGACCAACGTCAATTAATGATGTTTTTCAGTCGACATCCGCTGAGGCTGTTTTTTGGTTGATGTCAGCTATAATATTTCCGACCAATGTCAGTTGGAACTATTTTTATGTCAATGTCGTCTAGAGTTTTTTCGAATGATGTTGATTGATGATTTTTTCGGCTTACATTGATTGAGACGATTTCTTGATTGACGTCGACTAGGGTTTCTTGTGATTGATGTCAGATGAGATTATTTTTTGGCTGAAGTCGACAAATATTTGTTTTGGTTGACGTCGATCGAAGTTATTTTTGGGGAGAGATTATTTTAATCGATGTCGGCTAGAAATTTTTTTATCGACGTTAGTCAATAATGTTTTAGCATTGTCTATTTCATTGAACATCATCCAAATAAGTAGATGTATCTCTTATACTTGTGCAAAACCTGGACATAGCATGTTTTAGCATCCTCTACTGTCATAGCATAATTTTCTTTCAAGCTCCAGCATAATTGATGTAAGGTGTTTTGCAGCAGCAGTCATCATTATTTTCCCACTCTTTCATTACCTTACAAACCAAGTATTATTCATGCTAAAAAATGTGTACATAACTTGAATGGGGCAAAAAACTTATCGTAGATTTTAAAAAGAAAAAAGATGAAAGAAAAGGCTGAAAATGTCAAGTAAAAAATATATAAAACTCAAGGTCAAGTAAATATTAACATACAGATTGGATAGTTCCATGCAGAGATGACTAACACAATACCCAATGGTTTAGGTAGTATTTCAGCTAAAGGAAATTCCAAATGAAGTTTTGACCTGAAAATGTCAGTGACAGTAAATATTAACATATAGAAGCAATATTATTTGTCAAATTCCTTCTCACGGGAGAAATTCAGATGAAATGTACCTCAAGGCTTGTAGATAGAATATTTCAGAAGCATCTCCAGTAGCTAGAGCCATAGTTGCTTAGGCTTTTGTTTCTGGTTCTTATCTGGATGGAACTTCCATAACCTCAAATATCCCACCCCCAAAAATATAAGAACGGGTGAAAACTAAAAACCAAAATCAAATTAAAAATAATAGGAGAAAATAAACAACACATAAATTATTAGAAAAAAAATTGAACATTCACTATCAAACATATGATTAAAGGTTTTTTAGAATTACCAATTATTAGTCAAGAAACAAACTATCAAACACAAAACTTGAATCTAAGTTTTTAAGCACATGAATCGTTGAAAAAGAAAAACTGACCTTGAAACATTTTTTTGTACAAACGTACAAACGTTTGAGACAATTTTATTCGTCGCATGGTCAGTCCTAGTTGTAGTCATCTCTTTCAGTAGAAATTATGGGATTCGTTGTGGGGACTAGTAAACCCCTTCCACTTGACCCAGTCCTGTTGGTATTAGGAGAAGTTATACATCATATGATTAATTAATTTAATTATTAGACAAAACTTAAGTATAAGTTCTAAGATATTTTAAGTATTAATCTTTAACCAGAAATAGAATTTTACCTAATTTCTATAACAAATGTTCACATTAAATATCCATACAGGTGGCTGAAATTTTTTTTTTAATTATACTTAAAATATAATGCTAAATGTGTTGAGTAATTAATTATTGTTTGTCCATATTCAATGTATTTCATTGCTATTGATATTTATCCTCAATATTATTAAATTATTTGTAACCGTTGTATTATAGTTTGTACTTATAAATAGACTATCCTTTTAGAAAGAACATATACAATTCTTGTTCTCTCAATTTTTTATCTTCTCTATTATGTTCTCCCTGACATTGACATTATTATTATTATTATTATTATTATTCAAAAATTATCTAACATTAAATAAATTTTAATAAAAAGTATAGATAATATATATGAAAATTCTAAACAGATAGCCTGAACTAAATGCACAAAAGTACAAAACCTTTTATTAGAAAAGAGGTTAGAGGAGCTCTAGATTATTTGTGCCTTATCGATGAAAAAATGTGATTGGAATGAGAGAATCTCATACAAAAAACATGATAACAAAAAATAATAATATTAACAGCACACTATTTAACACGAGTCCAATTTCTCTTCATTAACTAGAACCTCCATTAGGAGAGAGAAAGACTTAAGGGTGTGTGGGTCTTGTCCACTTATTGGATAGGATTTATTTTCCCTTAACACATTGCTCCATATACACTTTCTCTTAATAATTAAAATGTATTGAAAATTATAAAATCATAAGAGAAAATCATTAAATTATGTGAAATTCATTGAATTTTGTGATTTTTAATAAATTTTTGCTAATAAAAGAAAGTATGTTCAAAAAAGCGTATTAAAGGATGTAAACCATGGCATTTTTGGTTAGGAAAAGAGTTCACACATAACTTCAATCCAATGGATTACATTTCATATGTGTGTACAAAGTCATTATTAAAACATAAAATCTATGTAAGTTGTCTTGTATTAAAATATATGAGAAAAATATATTGTAAATGAGCAAAAAATCAGCAAAAAACAAAATCATCGAGTTTTTTTATAGGTACAAATGAGTTATTAAAACACATACATTCCAATGGGCAATAAAACATGATTCCAAGGAAGAAATATAAAATGAAAGGGGGAAATGGGGATTATATGTAAATGAGTAGGAAAATAAAAGTAAAGAATCACTCAAATAATAAGAAAAAGAGTAAATTACACTTACATCCTACGTGTTTTTATCAAATTGTATCTGATACTCCTTTTACCCAATTTGTTAACATTGTTAACTAATGTCAATTGAAATATTTGAGCAGACGAAATTGCTTGTTAGAGTAAATTACACTTGCACCCCTTGTGTTTTTCTCAAATTTCACCCGATACCCTTTCCTTGAATATGACTTTGACAGATGCGTCAAGGTTGTTCATGTCACTGGCCCCGACAATGCTAGTGTCTAGGGAACTAGATGCAACAGTGATGGTGGCTAAAGCTACCACAGGGGATGAGGAGGTGGTGGAGGTGGATATGGTGGTGGCGACGAAGGTTACGGTGGTGCTGGTTGCTCCGGTGGGAGTGTGTGCGCTTGGACGCTGTGTTGTTGGGTGAGGACAACTATGAGGAGGAAGAGATGATGTTGTCATGGGAGAGGAAGGAGGAGGAGAAAGATGTGGTTGTGATAAGTGAAGAGGGGTTGTTGAAGAAGATAATGATTTGTAAAATCCAAGAAGTGATTATGAGGAAGAAGATGATGGTATTTTAATAATAAATTTTCATTAAAAGTCATGTGACCAACATGTGCCTAATTTTTGTTAAATTATTAAATAGTGTTTAAGAGGGAGAGGATATGAGTGTAATATGAGCTAAACAATTAAGGAGTTTTTTGTAGAGTACAAAAAGAGGAAGGTATCGAATGCAATTTGGAAAAGATATAGGGGGTACGAGTGTAATTCACTCTAAGAAAAAACAATACATAAAAGTAGAAAAAATGGTTAAAAATATTATGGTAAATGAGTGAATTTTTTACAGAAAATAAAATAATTCAAAATAATAAAAATATCATGCAAATAGACAATAGAAAAAACAAGAAAAAAATGCCTTAAAGTTAAAAGATCTTTTAATTTGATTAAAAAAATAGACAAAAAATTACACAAATGAGTAATAAACATGAACAACAAAATAGGTTGTTCGATTATCTTTCAATAATAATGTGTATTCACAATAATAATAAATTATATAAATAACAATTAACCTTAAATGTTTTTTTTGGTTAATCTTAAGTATTTATTTTCTTTTGAGATAAAATATATATTTTCATAAACATAAAATACACTAATTATCTAGAAACATTATGTTTGCAGCCTACCGGATATTCTTTAAAAGCAATCGTAGTTATAATTTATTAACATATTCCTAAAAAAATAAGTGAGGTTGTAAGTTAGCAAACTCAACAAACAGTTGTTATTATACATTCACTTGGTTTTTAAGGAGTATATTAACAAACTATAGTCTGATACATTATAACATTAATTAGTTATTTGTTGGTTTTTTCTTTCAAAAAAATAAGTAGGTGCATACGTTAACAAATTCTTTATTATTATATCATTGATGAATATATATTTTCAAAGATTGAATAACATTATTATGTATATAATTATTATAATATGATGATATAATAACAGGCTAATAATAATAAACATAATAGTATTACAATATACAATATATTATTTGATGATTTTAATATAAAAATATAAGATAAAATTTTGAGAGTTTTCTTACACACACATATATTACTAGTAATTGTAAACTTGATTGTATTAATAGAAGGGTAAAATATTATTTTAATTCCTCAACTATTTGAGATTTTTGTTTTTAATCCACTAAGAGAAAAATGATTTATTTCTGCGAACAAAAATCGTCACTAAATGTTAAAAATGCATAGGTAAATGTATTATCCTACGAATATTTTGGCCGTCAACTTTGAGGGACGTATAGTGATGGATTATAGTATGTTAGTATAGGTTTTATCAATGGATTTACTGTCACCTAAAATTACATTTGATTGTCACTATATGTGATTCCTACAATTCACAATATGCGTAGATAAAAGTCATCAACTTATATCTACAACCTCTAATTGAATGTAAAAACATTAACTTGTACCTACAACCTCCAATTGTAGGTAAAAGTCACATAATAAAAAATTGTGTTGCTCGTTACCTATTGGAATGCTTTACGTATCCAAATTATTATTATTATTATCATTATTATTATTTAGCTATCCAGATAAAATGAATATCAGTTGTATATAAGTTAATCGACTAAGTTTTTTACAAGTTCAAGGAACTAATCTATGTAATAAAGTAATTGTCTTAAAAAGGAAAGTTCTAGTAGTTTTAAATATTGGATCTAACATTGAAAATTGACAAACATGGGCTAATTAAACTCATTTCTCTCTAGGGATAAAGGGGACAAAGGTCTATCTCCCAGGGAAGTCATACAATCACGAAAACAAACAAGAGTATTTATGTATTCCAAAACACCTAACAAAGATGGGATGATATCTAGCATCCACAATAACCAACAAAATAGTCACATCTAAGTAAAATCACATAATCACCAAAACAAACAATAATATTATGTCCAAAAACACCTAGCAAAGCTGATATGATATCCAATATTAATAAACACCAACAAAATAGTCACATCCAAGTCATCATCGATCTGCGCATTCATGAACTAAGTCAGCAACAAATTTTTAAATGATCAAGCATATATGCTACCTCAAAAACATTACTTGGTTATCTTCATTGTTGCAAGCCATTACAATGACATAAAGGAATACATATAACATATACATATGAATATCTTATGCAAATAGATAACTTCTCAATTATAGTTGCATAGATATGTGAATCAACTAACTTGGCCTAACCTGAAGCTTAAAAATCATATTAGAATAGAAAAAACACAATAAAGCTTGATTAGTTTGAGTCAATTCTCAAAACAATAAAATTTCAAACTCTCTTTCTTCGTCAACAAGTCTAGATACATACATGACTTAGGGAAAGGAGGAGACAACCAAATAAAGGAAAGCTACAACTTACTACATACATAGATAGTGTGGATACACTACAAGTTATACCATATGCTAACAAAAATAATATTCCCAAAATATTAATTATTAAATTTCAACTCACCTCTAGTTGGGATTACTTGTAGTTTGATGATTTTTACTAGTAGAAGCATTTGTGGGTACCTAAATTAAAAAAATGTTTTTCTTGGTAAAATATCATATTATAGTTAAATCTTTGAATAAGTTGAATTATAAATTCATACCTCTCGATCTATAGCTTCTAAGACTTGATTAATTTGTGGATCCTCTGGAAATCGCACTTTAAGGACAACAACAAGATTTCCAAGCAAATTCTCCAATTTTTGAAATCTATTGTCTGCATAAGAGCATTGAGATGAACTTGCTTGATGTGGAAGCTTTCCAAGACAACGAACACGTTCTCTTTTTTCAGGTCCTTTGACTTTTGAATATATATCATTTGTCTAATCAGTAGAATCTTGGGTGCTTTGTAAATTTTGTGAACTCTCTGCATCAACCATTTTCTTTTTTAGTTCATCCTACATAAATACACATTATAAATTACTATCATGCATTAATATTTTCAATACATCAATGCCACCAAACAAATCTCATCTCCTCATTAGTTACTGCCCCTCACACCATAACCCTCTATTAGAAAATTGAGCAAAGCAAAACATAAAACAAAGAAAATGTATTGAAATAAAACTTAAAATTCTTACAATTATAGCAACAGTCTTTTCAGTAACAATGCTTCCATCTTTTCAAGTTCGAGTGTCAATATAAAATTTTGCCCTAGAAGGTTGCACTTCTATAGCCTTGGTTGTCTAACATTAGTTAAAAAAATCAATCATCCTATTTGTACTAAACAGTTAAATATTAAAAAACTATAAAAAGACAAACCAACTCACGAATTCGTCTTGGAAGATTCTTGGTTCCAATGCAATACAAGTCCTCATATTTTGAGTGCTTTCTTTTGTTAATGTTGCTTATTTTCTATAACCAATAAATATAAAAAAGTCAATAAAAAAAAGAAGTATATAATATATAATTGTTATGTTAGCCAAAGGTTGGTGATATTGCACATATATACTTGTCCTTTCTCAGAACACCAATAATGTAATAAATCATGATATTGAGAAGGATCAACCCTTGGATCTGGGATGTGAGCAATTCCTCCTCGGATTTGCTCTCATGATATCATTTTGATTTCAATTCATATTTAAATTGTCTTCATTTTAGACTTATGTCATCAATCAGTATTTCCTTTGTTTGTTCAGCTAATTCAGGAACAAATTGAAACTTACTCTATTATAAGTATCATTAACAAACAAAAGAAGAATATTTTGTTAGACATTACAAAACATAAAATTTTACACGAAATAAAAGGAAACAACACTTATAAAGTATTATACTAGACCTGAACCAATTCATGAAAATGATATGAATACTTTACGCTTAACCAAGAGGGGGGTGAATTGGTTAGATCTTGGTAAATCAAAAAATTCTTTAATCAAAATCAGAGTTTTAAAGGATCTTTATCACTTTTCAAAACCAAGAAACCTTATTCAATCAAGTAGCTCTGCCCCTTAAAATTCAATGGATCAAAACTGACTTTTCAAGATAAGTAAATGAATCAAGAAACAATTTATATGAGGAGAGTAGATTCAGAAAAGAACACTCAAGCCATTTATACTGGTTCACTTCAAAACCATGAAGCTACATCCAGTTTCTTTCAACCAACACTAGGTTGAAGTTCCACTATTTAATTTCTGTTCTTACAAGCAATTACAAAGCCTCTCTTTATCAACCCCAGATAAAGTTCAGAAATCTAAAACACTATTAGATTCTTAGAGACAAACCCACTGAGAACACTACTCAGCACAACCCCTAGAGAAATCCTATCTCTAGATTACAAGTAAGAACTCAATTACAATAGCAAATTACAAAACAATAATCAAAATGAAAATTACAATCAGATTAAGGAGAGAAACAACCTGATGATTCAATGTATGCAATGCAAATGAGGTTACCAGAACAGGTTGAATGTTTAAAACACAAGAAACACAGCTTTCCTTAATCTTGAAATGGTTTCAAGCTTCAAGAGTGATTCAATTTCACATGATCAATGCAACATGAAGCTAGACTGAATGAAACCCTCAGAAAAACAATTAAGAATGCTCACAAGACTATTTAAGCTCAAAAAATTCGAATGGGTATTATTCCACAAGGTTGTTAAAACAGTTGAGCAAAGGTTTTATTTATAACAGAAATTTTTAACCGTCTGTAATCGATTAAGACACGCTAATAATCGATTAAATTACCTTGGTAATCGATTAAATTGCCATTATAATCGATTAATTTGTTCATAGGTTTTCTGGGTTTGAATAACGAGCAACATAATCGATTATCTCGAGCTGTAATCGATTATTACAGTCAAAGCATATTTTTCACAAAGCTTGTTTAATCGATTACAGAACCTGGTAATCGATTAAACCAGTCATAGTGTATTTTCATAAAGCTTTGATAATCGATTACAAATCATGGTAATCAATTAAGACAGTGCAGCACAATTTTTCCAAAGCAAGGTGTAATCGATTACGAACTTTGGTAATCGATTAATTTAGTAAAACTTGGTTTTCTTCAAAAGGCTATGTAATCGATTACTATATGTGGTAATCGATTATGGCAGTGCAATGTTAAAATCAGATATAAGCATGTAATCGATTACAGCTTCATCATAATCGATTAAAGAGTTCAACAAGGCAGTTTATATGAAAGCGTAGGTCAAATAATCGATTAATTCGACATGGTAATCGATTAAAGTGTTCCAAAAGATTTTCCAGTTTTGATGAAGAACAAAATAATCGATTAAACTATTACTGTAATCGATTATTATAGTGAGAAATGCTTTTTCTTAAAAACCTTTGAATTATTTTAAAACCTTAGTTGAATTGATAATGCCTTGTGATTTTTGTTGATTTAATTAAGTTGAATATATATTGAATGAATGCAATGCACTTGGATCACCACAATTGCTTTTCTCTTACACAATTTAATCCTAAATTGTCTTCAAGTTATCATTTGCATGTTGAAAGCTCAAAACCAAATCTTGAGTTAAATTTCTTCTTATTCCTGAAGTAGCTCCCCCTTAATCCAACAGTTCAATCATGTCAGTAATAGTCCTCGGGCATGTCTTTCTAGGTAAGAAAATTGATAGGAGCACATTAATTGGTGTCTCCTTACCAAGCTCCGAATTGCATTCAGTAGAGTTTTCCCTTCCCAACCCATAGGATTGCCCTAAGGATCTACTTCAACAAGTATGAATTCTTCATCTAGCATGTCCCACACATCTAGCATATGTGTATAATCTCTAGTCCTTTTTTCACCTAAATAGTTCATGGATATTACATTTATCAAATATGTGTGTGTGTGTGTGTGTAGAGATAGAGAGAGAAAGTGTATATAATTTTGCATTGTTAAAAAGACAAAAAGTTATACTTATCTTTAGTTGAACTTTCACTTGCACTTCCAAGAGAAGTATGAGACTCAACAAGACTTTCTTCTTGTATGTGTTGTTCTATTTGTGATTATTGATTTAGTTAATAAACAATTGTGTTATAAATAATTCAATATAAAATAAAGAAATTAAGTTAATGAAATATTTATACCTCCTTCAAATTGTGCATTGTCTTCAATTATAGAGTTGTTATTTTGGTTGGCTTCAATAGAGCTTTCAATTGATTGCTCTTTTGCTTGTGATTGACCATTGTTTTGAATGGTATTCAACTTTCTAAGCTTTCCCATAGTACACAGAATAAATCAATCCAAAAAATAAAATAAAATAAAATTTAGATATAGCTACATTATTGACTATGAATTTTTTAAACACCCTTCCAAAAATAAGAGAAGAATAAAGTAGTAACAAATGGTGTGAATGTAATTACCTGAAATGTGAATTTAGATTTCTTGTAAACTCCTTTTTCTCACCAATCTCCAATCACCAAAAATCAAACTACTAAGGAAACAACCAAACAAATTTTGATAGAAAACTGACAACATCATTATATTTTGAGCAATTCTTATACATACAGAAAATAAACACAAAATAATGAACAATAAGAAAAATCTAAAGAAAGGAATAAGAGTATATAAATATGACAAAATGTTCAATACAAGTATACTAAAAATATAAATAAATGTTCAAATAGAACAAATAAAAACAAATCATAAGAAGTCTTTATCACTTTCATCATCCTCTATATAATTATCATCATTGTGATGTGGTAAAATGTTCTCCATGAGTATTGCAACTTCAATGATATCATCACTGTCATCGGCTTTTGGTTTGATCAAATTATTATCATTTATCTCTTGTAAGACTTGCTCATTCACTTTATTTATGTCATTGGATTGCTCATTACCCATATCATATACATATCTGATTTTAGCATGCACGATAACAAGCCAATCATTGTGTTTTATTCTCCACATAGATATTTTCTTAGCTTGGGATGCAAAAGCAAATGGGACATCACATATATCATTCCATGTATGTTGCAAATAATTGAAATTCAATAACGTCATACCAAAATTATCAATTTTGCAGCTCCTGTTTATATCAACTCAATCACACTTGAAAAGTATAACCTTGTATCTTCATGAATAATCTAATTGAATTATATCTGTTAATGTACCATAGTAGTGTATTTCTTCTTCCTTTGGATTTTTATCTCTTGAACTGGAATAACTTATTGTCTTAACAATTACAACAATGCCACTGTTTTGAATCTTTAAGCACCTTTCACGTGTCTTTGTATGAAATCTAACTCCATTAACAATGTACCCACTATATCTTCTCACTATTTCTAGCGGACCACAGCTAACCACTTGATATCATTTGTCACTAGAGTGCTGCCTTACTCTTCCCATCTAGCAACCTACCACGATTTTTTTTCAAATGATTAAAATTTTAAATGAATGCAAAATTTAATATTATTGATGTTTCATAAACTTACTCGTTCACGGAACCAATCAAGAAATTATTTACTATGAAATTTGTTAATCAAGAAATTTCATTAGTTGCATGCTTTGTGAATGCATCATGAACCAATGTATCCATATCATGATCAAACTTCCCTTCTACTTGAGATGTACCCAAAGAACTAGATGAGCCAACTTGTTCACCATGAAAGATCCAAGTAACATATCCTTTTAGAAACCCATTACTAATGATGTGCTCATAAATATCCATGTGAGAGTGCCACTTGCAATTGACACATTTGGTACAAGGGCATAAAATTTGTCCATCCTTGGACGATTTTGCAAATGCAAAATCAATAAAATTTAGAGCCACTCTAATATACTTCTCTTTATTAAGATATTTGTAACATATCCAACTCTTATCCATTTGATAAAATAAACTGAAAAAAAGGGGAATGAAATAGTCACAATAAATTAGTGCTTAGTATAACAAAATTATCCATGTATATTATTTCCACAAAATTTTATAAACTTAAAATATTAGTTATATGACCCGAACTATGTTGTGCAAGAGAATATATAAAGTAAGATGCAGAATTATCCCAATAAATTAGAAGTTACATGTGTCAATCGGTGATGTCCTTAACTTAGAAGTTACAACATTTTTTATAAATTAAATTTATGTACTAAAAAATAAAAATTGTTTACTAAAATTAAAATTTGTGTCAGTCGATGACACTAACATAATGTAGTGGAATAAAAGTAGTTTCTCTCCCTCGTTAAGCGCTAAAAAGGCTTGTGATCCTTTCCTAATAATCTATTAACCTAATTACCAGATAAAAAGGCTTGTGATCAATGCTCTATTGGAAATTAAATTACATTAGAATTTAGAAATGTTAAACATTTGAGAATTGTAGGAAAGGAATAAAAGATTATTTGAGATATAGCTAATAGATGATGGGAAAAAAGCCAAAAAATATTGTGTTATTATATTTATGTCTTCAAAATGTTAAAAAAAAATATACAAAGTCACTGCAGTTAAACTATATCTTAATTATTGGTATCCTCCAACAATAGTTATATTCTACTACATGAGTTCAGCTAGATGGCTACATGGATAAGCTATTAAACATGATTAAAAAATAATATTTTTAGCTATGTTATTCACTATATGAAATTTTTTATTATATTTTTCTCTTTAGATGTCACACCAATATCTCCAAATCACCCTTTTGTGGTTCAAATCACTAGTCTAGCACATTTCTAACTATGGTTATAATTATTGTGATAACTATAAATAGTATTTGTTTGTGATAACTATAAATTCTAATTGCCTAAGAGTATCATTAGAATTTGAATTTCTGATTTTCGTTACTTACAAGGATTTTACGATCTTGTTCCTGTAGTTATTAGCTAGTCATAAGATTGTCTTTTATAGTTTCATTTCATTTAAATTTAGGTCATTATAATTTATTAAGCATTACTTTTGATGTTTATCTGTTCTAGAACACATATGTGGCATATTGTTGGTGGCAAAGAACTAAACTTAAACAAAATGGAATTATTATTATAACACCTTGAGATATATTATCTGGTTTAAATGTGCAAGCATACTCATACACATCAAATTTATCAGATTTTCATATAGATTTTGTGACATTTATTTCACATTTTAGTTAACTTTAGGCCTTGTTTTGAATCAAATTAGCTTTAAATTCAATTTTTACTTTGTCTTAGGTAGAATTTTATGTTTTAGTTATTTTTAATGAATTTTTGATACCTTTTCAGCAAAAACATGTCATTATGGCCAAAGCTCCAAAGACCCAAAATCAGCAAAAAGTTATAGAAGGAGAAATTGCGGAAATTGAAGACAAGAACTAGGACAATCAAGAGCAAAATATTTTTTAATAATAAATCAGCTGAAGAAGAAGATAATTACTTGAATTAATTAGATATATTATTTGTTTGTAATTTCTTGTGATTGTCTTCTTAATTAAACTCAGCTATAATATATAAATAGGAGGCTAGGCATTCATTGTAACGTGTAGAAGTCCCGAGCAATTCTTAGAATTATATTTTAGACTTCCACCTACTAGACGTCTGCATTATTCCATTAGACACTGTAGGTTTCATTGTATTATTTTTATAAGGGGAATTCCTTCCACCTAGGAGAGGAAATGGTGACCTTTTTTTTCTTTAATTTTATCAATTGAATACTTCATATTGAGTTCTTTATTTTTTTCGTATTTAATGCTTTTATTTGATTACTCATCTTATAGATAAATTCAGGAATTTGGCTTGTGCTTTGGCAAGCTTTGTTGAAACTGGAACAATAATCAAATACTTAATTGGGATTATCTCTAAGGATAGAATAATCTTGGTTAAGCCTCGCTAATTCTCAATCGTTAATGTTGAATGCTTATGTCGGTATGTCCAAGGGATTGAGTATCAAGCAAATAGTTTAGAATTTGCGACCATGCTTGAGCTAAGGTATAATAAATTAGTGAATTTGGGATAAGCAAAAAAAGATGAGTAGAGAATTGTGAAGTTACAGTAGGTCGAACAAATTCCAAGTTCAAAACTAGACACTCATTCATCAAGATCGACGTCACCATCCATCCAACTCTAGTATTAATATTGATTGTTTATGTCGGTATGTCCAAGGGATTGAGTATCAAGCAAGTAGTTTATAATTTGCAACCATACAGGAGCTGGTAGAATACATTAGTGAATTGGGGATAAGTAAGAAAGATGAGTAGAGAATTGTGAAGTTACAGTTGATCGAATGAATTCCAAGTCCAAACCTAGACATTCATTCATCAAGATCAACGTCACCATCCAACTCTAGTATTTCTATCTTTACTTAATTATTTTTTTGTCATTTAATTTTTATTATAGTTTATTTTATGTTATTTATGTAACAGCCCGTATGCATTTGGTTTTTAACATTGCATTATGGTCGTTAAGCGCAGTAATTAATTAGACAAAATTAATTAGGAAGCAACTAAATAAAGTGACGTCATCATACGTCCACAAATAAAAATGGCTCTGCATTATGTATGGTAATTGTTCATGAGTTGACAAGCATATAAGACCCCGGGTACGATATCCCCAGAGGGTCGGGTTACAAGCACGTGTAAAAACATAACAAAAAGTAGAGCCAACATGCTCCAAAATAGACCAAGGTTCACTCAGAACCCGTCTCGGCTTGGCCTCTCGTCCGGAATCTCTCGGACTACCTCGCTACCCGGGCCTCTTGCCCCGAGATCCACCGTCCTCTCTGTGTTCGTCACCTACAATAACATATAATCCCCATTCGGGGTGAGACAATAATCTCAGTAAACTCCGGGTTCTAGAGGGCTTCTACTTTCCCGGGTTCACTTCCATGATACATAGCATCAAAATGGGCATTACACAAGCTAGCCATCCCGGCTCACATCAAACACATCACATGTATATAATCACACGGATATAACAAGAGAGATTATCCAACTTAATGGCCACATTCCCTGTATATCCTTGGATATAACAAGAGAGATCATCCAACTTAATGGGCACATTCCCTATATATCCTTTCCTGAGGAAGATCATCCAACTTGATGGGCACATTCCCCTAGGACTTCGAGCAGACACCCCTTGAGAAAGATCATCCAACTTAATGGGCACATTCCCTCCGGGTTCCGCACGGACGTACATGGCTCTAAGGGAAGTCCATATTTATCCATTCTACTGGCCAGAGAATCTCACACATCACAACAAAGTATCTCAATCATAAAGCAGTAACACACAATTTCAGTACATGCATCATGACATATAACAACCATCACTCCCTTAGAGTATGGTGGAACACGGTCCAGAGAAGGACTCTCAAGAACAAGGAGCTTACCTGCTCTAAGTTCTTCATTGGTTCGCCCAACCTCGCGATTCCGAACCCCACAATCCTCAGCGTCGTACCCTACATACATGCATGCAAGTAATCAATAGTGGTTCTCACCCGTTGCATGTAAGGAAACTTCATGCATTTCAAGGTTACAAGAACAAGCCACCCACAGGCGACATGCAGACCCCCAAAAGGGTCTATCACGACCTAGCCAAATCCATAAGTTAGATTTTAAGGTCAGACCGACATTTCTTACCTCTAAGATTGTTAACGAGGCTAGAGAACAGCTTCTCAAGCTCGAACGTTCTACAAATCGCTTTCTCTCCCCTAAATCAGAAGCTTCCCTTTCTTCGTCAATGGCGAAAACTGAAAAAGGAGACAGAAAGAACGCCTTTTTGTGAGGGGACAGTGGAAGGACTTAGTCATATAAGAAATGACCCACACGCACGTTACTTAAATACTCAGGGAGTTATCGCACATCGCATACGTCACTAAGTCAACACGTGTCACTCAAGTGACTTGATGGTCAATGCGGATCACGTGCATAGGGTAAGCCTTTGAAAGCACCGACTACCAGGTTGGCGAGCCAAGCGCATTTGACTCCTTCACTTGGTGTGCATAGCCCGGACAACCTTGTCTGGGATCCTACCCTGGTCATCATTACCCGACCTTGTTCAGGTTCCTGCCTTGGTACTTCACTAGTCCGAGGTTCTACCTTCTTCGATCTCGTCCGATCCAATCCGCCCTAAAAGCTATCACCCTTCCAAGGTTAATCCGGTCATGGCAACTCGGTTTCCTTGTTGACATACGTTAAATGAGTGCGAACCCGGATTTGTGACAGGGTTGTTATTACCATAATTACTATGTAATTAACATACTTTAATATAAAAGTGTCACATGGACACCTGAAGCCTTACAATTTATGTCATGACAATCACAAAAAAAAATACAAAAACTTGATTCTTAGTTAAATCATTACAAGAAATTTCTCCTTTATTCCTTTGGGAGATGACTTGGACGATAGTTTAGTTACTACATCATGATTGGGTTACATTTGGCCTATAAGTTGAATCTAACGTGAAATAAAACCTTAACACATACCTTCTTGATGGAAGAAAAACTCCAAAAGCAAAAACCAGATCTCCTCTGTCTTCTTTTACTCAAGTGTTGACTTGAGTAATCTCATTGAGAACAAATTAAGATTTATTGGGTTAATTTAATTAGAAAGAAGTGTAAGTGTAAGTAATGTGTACCTTCTAACTACTTTTAGTTGTTCCTCAAAGTCAACATCCAAAAAATCATTCCTAGATTTGCCATCAAGTTGTGAACTTAAACAAGGTGCCCCTACCTATATCATATCATATAAAAATCAAATCGAATTGAATCAATTGGACATATGGATATGGGTTTACAAATTTGTTATACTCATTTGCAGGAAACTTTCAAATTTGAGCACACTGAAACAACAAGCTCTAAACTAGGATTAGATGCATTGCAAGCTTATGATAGCATTACAATCATTATGAAGGACTAGGAGAAAATGACAGTCTAGGTAAATAAAACCAAAATCCAATGGCATTTCCATTAAACCATGAAACATAATAAAACCCCTCAACTAACACATCACTCACATGTTTACTACTTACTCTCTAGTTTGAATAATAAACTAGAGATATATAAGCCAGTAGGTACAACAAATATAATTTTGCAATCCTTTAACTATTGATGTTGTTAGGGTGAATTATCAGTAGACTTGGTGCGATAATTATAAGTAGACTTAGTCTATTTCTAATTTAGTTTTAGCAACAAGACATTTTTTCATTTATGACTTATATTCTAATTAACATTGGTCTCCAAAATGGGGGGGTGGGGGTGGAAGTAACAGAAAGAAAGGGGAATTAATTATTCAAATTTAGAGTAGTCTTATGGAATTAAATTCTATTTATTCATTTATTTTGTAAACAAATGCTTCAACTAGTAAACTATTCCAAACCACACTTTGCATCTAGATATTTCAAAGGAATTATCAACTTTTGTGCTTGTATAACAAAACCATCCATGTATACTATCCATTTTGTCAAATTAACAAGTGTAAAAACAAAAGTTAGATACTTAAATATGTGACAAGATGCATAGTAGCTAATTAATAGTGTGGAACTTGGAAGTTGTTTTTAAATTAATTTCACAAAAATTATCCAGCAAGAAATTCCAAAGTACTAAAAAAATATGAACATAATATATGCTTTGAACTTTTTAGATTCTTAGAATGTGAGTTTGGGCCTAACTTAACCCCAAAAGATCTTAAATAAGCTCTGATATCATCTTAGATTCTTAGAATGTGAGTTTGAGTCTAACTCAACCCCAAAAGCTAGCTCAAGGGGTGAGGGTTGCCCATCCCTTATATATTCTATCTTGGCTTTATCTTTAGCTGATGTGGGACTTAGGTTTTTCCCAATAGAACTAAAGACATAAATCCACATACAAAATAAATTGCAAATAGTAATAAAAACAGGAAAAAATAGAATACCAGGTTTTTGTATAACTTTCTGGTATAACAATATCTCCACCAAGTGCTTTTAATTCTTCAATGATATCAAGAGTTCTTGGTTTGTCACCAAGTTGGTCTTGATTAATTTGTCATCTCAATTATTATTAATTTAACTCAATGTTCTACCTAATGTTTTATATTAACAAAATAAAAATACACATATCATTAATTTATTTTAAAAGTAAATTAAAAGTAAAATAACAACTTGTCATTGATTTAAGTGAAATAAGAAAACCAAAGAACCTATGCAGGATACGTTTCATCCTCCTTTATTTAATATATTATTATGCCAGATAAGAATCAAGGACATTGCTTTCCTCCTTGGAACTGCAAAAGCTTTAACCTGATTATATATTAGCTGAGATAGACATTGCTTTCCCCTTACCTTTATATTTTAGCATAAAGTTTATAGTAAGATTATTTAACTAAGTTTTAGAAAATGTAGGCATCATGGAAATAGAGTAGATCAACCATGGTATATGTCGCATCAATAAATTAAGCCTCATTTCATCATGTATATGTTAGATACAGGGGGAGCTTAAAAAAAGGATCAAGATGTATGTTGAGGCTTGGATGAGTTTTAGCTTTTAACATGTCATTCAATTGAAGACATTTGTAATATTAAGATGTATGAGAGTATTCTTCCTATGATCCATTGCATTGCATAAACATCATTCATTGGTTTGCATTCATGGTTTTATAAAAAGCACATGTCTTATGAGAAAGCTTAAAACATTCATGATTGCATAAAAGCCAAAGTGCTTATGGTTTAAGTTTTTTGGAAAAACCAGTTTTACACTACCTTAATCGATTACCACAAATTGGTAATCTGTTACTTAAGCCGTGAAGAACAAAATAATCGATTACATGCATTAAGTAATCGATTACATTGTGTAAACACATAACAAGACCTGACTGTGTTAATCAATTACCATTTATTCGAAATCGATTACTTAGCATGTTTATGAAAAAGAGAACCCCTGTAGTAATCGATTACAGGACAAATTACTCAATTACTTTGCTCATATATCTTTTCCAGAAAGCTGAAGAACATTTTAATCGATTGAATTTGTTTTGAATCGATTACATTGGTGGTTTTAATCGATTACAGTGGCAATTTAATCGATTACATTCAGTTACAATAATTTGTTATAAATAGTTGTTAGGTCTTTTGAAAATTACAACACACTACTCTACGAAATTTTCATGGTTTTCAAAAGCCTTCTAAAAGTGAGAAAGGATATTCTGAGTTCTAAAGTTCTTGTCCCAAAAATTCTAAATCTTCATGGTGTATTGAAAGATTTCTTGAGCAAGATATCAAATAAGCATTTGGAGAGGAAGTTCTGAAATTTGTTTTTCATTTCAACTCTGATTGGTAAATCACATTCATTCATATTCATTTGATCATCAAGTTGTCTCTCTCAATTAACTTTGCTTGTAAATTCATTTTAGAATTTTTGGTTGTTTGTAACTATTACAAAAGTTTCTTAAAGCTTTTTTGGAGTGGGTTTCTCTAGAGGGAAGGGTAGAGAAGGGTTCTCTATGTCTTGGTCACTAGGAGTCTAAAAGGGTTTTAGGTTTCTGATCTTAATCTAGGGTTGATTAAGGGTGATTGTTGTAAGCTTGTAAGAACTGAATTTTGTAAATAGTGGAACTCTAATCAAGTTTTGATTAGAAGAAACTGGATGTAGCTTCTCTTGTTGAGAGTTGACCCAATATAAGTTCTTGTGTTGATTACTTGCTTTAATCTCTTCTCATCATCTTAATTTGTGATTCATTTGGTGAAATCTTTATTATTTAACAAGTGAAAGGTTTTGTAATTGTTTTCTTGAGCTGAGTAATTTTGATTGATTGAAGTTTTCTTGATTTAATTGTGATAAAGATCCTATTACTTTGATTCTTTAAAGTTTTAAAATGCTAAGTTTAAACCAATTCACCCCCTCTTGGTTATTGTGTGTGTTCATATTGTTTTTCAGTATATTCTCAGGCATGTTGCAACCACTTATTTATTGTCAGCCAATAATTTCAAGCACCATCTATGATTTCCCTTTCTCATCATCTTGTACATTCAAATAAGTAATATAATAAATTAGTAATATAAATGCAGCCAATTTCAGTTAATGATTTAATAAAATTTCAAACCAAGATGAAGTTCCAATTGGGCCAAATAAGTCTTCTATTATGGGAAAAAGAGTATCTAATATGGTTCAATAGTCTTTTACTGACAAAAAAGAACACTATTACTACCCAAGGTCTATATAAGTCAATATAGTCATCCCCTACATTAGTAATAGTAAGCAAGCAATGATCATTTCCAAATTGTTACACAAGGGAATACTGAATACTAATGTCCTTAGTCCTTATAACAAAAGCTATGATTATGGCTATACAAAGGCAATCAGTTGCTTATAATTTCAAATGGAAAGGGTAAACCCTTCTAATACTTTGTCATCCAAGAAAAAAAATAAGGCTTGATTAAGTATATTAGTAGAATTACAAAAACAAGAACTGACACGACGGGAGATTTACCAAATACTTAAATTTAACAAGTGTATAGATGAAATCTCTCTCTCTCTTTCAAGGATCAAAATAAAGTGTATATATTTTTCATGTAGGGACAAAATAAAAATATATATATTGGCAAACACAAGGACCAAATCTAACAGGATTATAAAGTTGGCAAATGATGAACCAATTTGTAAACACCTTTTCATGTAGAAATAAAATGTTTTTCCATATAGGAACAAAAATGAAAAGTAGCATCAAATGTAGGGATCAGATTTTTAATTTAACTCCCAAAAGTATTTCAAATTGTAATTTTTTGTCAAGCAATGACAAGCATTTTTTTGAATAATGAAGAAAAATCCCATTCAAATTGTTAGTGTGTGTGTAGGCCATGCAGTAGTAGTTGGACCTAAACCTAGCCTTGAGGCTGATTGTAGGGCATTCCTAAATTTACGCTAATAAAGTGAATCTCGTTCCATAAGATGATATAGATCTTGGCAGGAAAAAAATGGTAAGTGAAATTGTCTATTCTCATTTCTAATTGTAGTCATAAAAGCTAAAACAACTTCTGTGAATAACATATGGATAAAACAAATAATATCAATTCCATCTCTCAATTCCACCTGGCTAAAGCACTCAACAAAACATACGCTCAGTTAAAACCTCAAAACGAGTTTGAAATTGAGATTGAGATTGCAATACAAACCTACAACGTCCTATTCTCCTCCAACTACCTTCGTTACGCCTCTATTGTGTTCACTTTGTCCTCAATATTCGAGATAGAGTTTCAATCTTGCATCCCTGAGATTTAAAAAATCACAATTAGGTTTCTCCTAATTAAGTAAAGGAGAAGTTAAGAGATTGACCTATAAGCAAAAAAATTGAGAAAAGTGTTGGTTCGATGACACTACAAAAAAAACATGATTTAGAATTTGGTCGCTAATATTATTAGCACCGAAATGGCGACCAAATTTTCTGCGTCGCAAAAACCCTAGTTGTTAAATCCTTAATCGTCGAATTCTTGTTCGGTAGCTATTTGGTGATTGAGGTACTCAATCACAAGAAAAACAAAATTCGATCGTTGCATATTTGGTTGTTATTTGGTTGGGACCAATTCATAAATCAAAATTGTCAGTCGCTAATACAGTCGCCAATAATTAATAAAATTTAAAGTATAAATACTAAAATAACATATCATCACTAATTTGGTCGCTATTGTATAATTAATTTTAAAATAAAATTTTAAAAAATTACATTTGGTCACTAATTAATAATTAATTTTATAATTAAAAATGCAATTTGATTGCTAATTCGATCATTGTATAATATTTAATTTTTAAAAATAAATTTTGTTAAAAATACAATTCGTTCGTAGATTCAACACTAAACAAAAAAATATGTTTTTTTTTCATTTGTTACATTTTTACCTACCTAATAATTATAGACTATAAATATAATTTTAATTAAATTGTATAATCAAACTTATAAATAAAAGTGGACATTCATAATGTGTAAATTTATCTAATAACAAAGTTCTAATTTAAATATTGATAAAGTGCAAATTCAAAGTTTTCAAAGTTTAATAAAATGGAATGTCAAAGTTTAATACAGTTCAAATTCATAACTAACATGGCATAGTCAAACTAAAACAAACAATAACCAAGAGTCAATGGTCCTTTGACATGTTATGAGAACAATCAACCTGAGCATCGTCAACATGGTGCTCAGTTCCATCTGCTGAGGTAGTTGATGGACTAGGAGCTGGCATGATAGATTGAATATGCAACTGTTGTAATATATGTTGCATTTGCTCATTTTGTTGATGAATTTGCTCATTTTGCTCTTGCTGTTGTCACATCTCCTGACTTTAGTGGTCATGATTCTCCATAAGCTACAACATTTTTTCCTCAAGTGTCCTCTCCTTATCTATCTTTGCCAAAAGCTCAGCATTCAATTTGGTAATTGTTTTACGCATTTCCTCTATATGGTCTTCCACAAGAGCAATAGAACTAGAAGGAGCTAATTTTGTGCAACTAAACCTTTTGCTCAAAGTACCTAGCCCATACACATTCCCCATGTAATTTGGACCTCCAATAACATTCAAATATATTTCATTATCATTAACAGAAGTAGCAATGTTAAGGGAATCATGTGTAGATGTGTCTTCCTTTGTCAAATGTTGTACAATTTCCTCTCGTCGATGTTAATATTTCTCCTCCAATATAAAGTGAGATATGAAGATAAATGATTAAATGTGTAGACATATAAGGATTAATATTCAAGAAAATCATCACTAATACAAGAAAAAAATTGACTTTAATCTACTATAGTAGCCTTCAAAGTTTATACTAGTCAATCACAAACATTTAACACTAGCTAAAGAAAAGAAAATCAAGATGTGTAAATAAGTTGAAGAGATATTAACCAAACAAAAGAGTTCATTTATAATATCAGCCACAATATATCAAATAAAGTGATATAATTAGAAAAAACAATTTACAACAAATTCATGGGACTTATCATTGACATATTCTCCCAACTTCAATTTCTTAGTTTTCTCTGCTACCTCCCAAGCAGATGGTGGTCTTTGGAACTCTTTTGACTACATAAATTTAAAATTTAAAATTTTAAAACATTTAATTAATTACATTGAATTGAAAATCAATGAAGTATATATATAAATTGAAATTACCAGCTTTTCAAAGTTAGTTGCAGTAGATATGGAACCACCACAATATACTGAGGCTCCTCTATCAACAAACCAATTTAACTTGGCAGTGGAGCTCTTGTTTATGAAATCTGTAGAACCCCAATGTTCGTCCAAAGCTACTTAAACATTGGTTGTTATCCACTTTTCATTTATCTTGACCATTTTTTATCTTGTTCATTGCACTTTTCAGAATATGTGAACTTTTTGACTCAAAAATAGCTCTAATGGCTCGCTCTTCTGCTGGGTACCACCTATACTTTTTCTTCCTAAAATTGGAAAGAAGAACTAAATTAGAAATGATAAAAGAAACAATCTATTTTAAATTAAACCATAATTCAAATTACCTTAAACTCAACAAACCACCTATTGCAAATGTCAACTAATACCTTTAACCAACTTACAGTTGGTTCATCAATCTTTGCCCTAATGATATCTGATATGATATTAGAACATCCATATGTTGGTTGAAACCTATGTAAAGACATTGTCAATATCACATTTAAAAAACATTTTAAGAAAAATTAACAGTTAAATCACATGCACCTACTCTCCTTTATATGCACGAATGAAAGGCCTCTGATCAGCAATATGTTCACAATTTGGATCAGGTGGATACTCAGATGTAAGAGAATCATCGGGTGTTGAAGGTCAAGCATCCCCAACAGGGTAGTGGGAATTGACTCCATCTTCAAAGGTCGGATGTGGTTGGTCTTGAGCTATAGGAAGTGTGTTTGATGCTAGCGCAACGACATGAATCATCGACTTTGAGGTTGATATATGAATGGAAGAGGTGGAAGGGTTGTGGTAATTAGAGCTCCCAAACTAAGACCGTGTCTTCTACCATGATTAAATGTTCTACGACAACCACCACTACCTTTGTCTGTCATCTACATGTTTGATTTTGTTACACG
>CM023944.1:27581280-27624180 GCA_013407115.1 Glycine latifolia | reverse complement strand
ACTAATGAAAAATAAAATGTATTACAGAATACAATTGACCTGTTAATAATTCCTTTGAAGTAGTTGTCGGGCATATTGTGCAAGGAACACTAATGAAAAATAAAATGTATTACAGAATACAATTGACCTGTTAATAATTCCTTTGAAGTAGTTGTCGGGCATATTGTGCAAGGAACAGAACCAGACGACAACATTGTCCTTAAGACATATAACGACCAGTTCTCAGTGTGCATTGCATTGGAGAACATTAAGTTATTATAATGCATACATTATTTAAATTTATTTGTTCAATTTTACTTACCTATTCAAGTAGTCTCCTAGGTAGATATCTCTTTGTGAATTCTACATCCATTTCTAAATATAATCTTCAGATTCAAATTGCGATTGCCCAGATCTCTATATGGACTGTGGCTCAAGGCATCCATACACAAAGGCATTTCCTGATCGCAGACTTAACTCATTCATATGCCTATTGTTGTTAAAATAAAGTAAATTTTCCATCAATTTAAAAAATCAGTTATGTAATAGACTGTAATGTAAAGTGACTTACAGAATCCACATTTGTATAACATAGATGTTAAGACATTGATCACCGTGTGCTATATCATAAAGATCTTCATGCTTTATGTACAAGGGAACGTCATCATTATACATCCCAAACACAGTTGAATCCCATGGCATCTGCATAGGCTTGAGGAAAAGTTGTGGGATCGTCAATGCCATCTGGTATAGAGGATCATCATTAGGTTCCAACCTATTCTTAGGTCCCTCAGGTCCTTGTTTATCCTACACAATTAATAAATATTAGTCAATGACAGTCAACACTTTATTTGTAACAAATCATTTTCTAATAATAACAAACACAACAAAAGAAAATACTTGTTCTGAAAAAGGATGTACGAGATGTGTCAACCAAGCAAGGAATGTGTTAAGGGCATGTCCCACTAACATAACACCTCTTGAGTGGATACAGGACGTGAGCATTAGCATCTCAGACTTCCTCAACACCGACCTTCACTTGATCATTACCCAAAGGGACAATTGTTGACCCCTCATAAACTTTTCTAAGGATAACCAGGCAGGGAGGATTGTCATCAGCCTACAACCCACACCTATCTAATGCACCTGTGTCTGGGTCCTACCCCGAGGGATCGACACAGCTTTCCTTTGTGCTAACACGGGCAACAGAAGGACTGACCTCAGGATCAGGAGGTGATACGAGTCCTTGGGATTGCATCTCGCTGAAGGACAACATTAGTTGTCGAGTCACTTTTTCAATGATCGACTGGTCCAACTCATCCCTGATTTTCTATTAATCAATGTAGCTCTTCTGGGTTGATTGACATAGATGTGCAAGAGCTTGCTGAAGCCGAACCAAAGTATTGTATGATCGTCACACAGGCTCCAACATCACAAACACGGCCAGAGTGCTCTAGTCGCCCAATTGCAACAGTCAGTACATCCTGACGTCCATGGGCAACAAATTTGCCCTATGCCGACTGCTTTTCAAGGGAATATTGCATAAGTTTATGAACTATTATTGTTATTATAAAAATTGACAATTGAAATAAAAAAATAACTTATAATCCTATCTAAAATTTCACGTGTTGCCTCAGATGTCATCTCTCCATATTTTTTAATGTGACCATCTTCCACTTCACGTGTCGTCTAATAGGATATGGAGGATCAACGATTGTTTCTTTGCTCTCAGATTAGGATGCTTGCTCCAATCATTTCTTTTATTTAGTTTCTGGATGGTCTGAGCCTTCTTTCTAACACATAAGGGGCGGTTTTTGTTTCTAGATGGCCTGAGCCTTCTTTCTAACATCCTGTCACAATTAGACAGAAACTTGTCAACAAAATGCGCTTGAAAATAATGCATAGATGTCAAATTCATAAACAATGCAAGTCAACTAACCTCCAAACACAATGTCATCGTCCTCCTCCTTGCCTTGTGCCAAAGCCCATTTAGAGTTCAAATTTGACTTAAATTGCCCCCATCTCTCTCCTACCGTCTTAAGGATTTTCTTCTTCGTCCTTTGGTCGAATGCTTATGAAATATCAAATTTAGCCTGATACAAAAAAATACATTTAATAGTTAGTCAATAACATTCAACATTTTAATATTTTTAGTACAACTAATTGCAATAACATTTAAAATTTAATTCAAATACATGAATTTCCTCCCTAATCAAATCTTTCTAAGCTATAGAACTTCTTTCTTGTTAACAAATGTAGCATCCACCTTGTCCTGAGCTACGATTCCCCAAATACATCCTTAATTTCTTTATGTGGGCACCTTCATCTTTCCTAGTGGTAGGATCCACATAAACCACTGGTCTCTCCATACCAACGGATCGGGTAGCCAATTATCTGAGCCTTGTTGCTTTTCTAGTCTTCTTCGACGTAGACAGCGAAGGTGCTGACTCAAGAGGAGGAGAAGAGACTAGTGGTGTAATCATGTGTCTGTTAAAAAATAACATTAATTAAAGTCAACTCAAAAGTATAGTAAGTTATGTAACTGTAAATATGGAAACAAGTAAATATAAAAAAGATTACATTAAATGATGTGAAATAATTCTCCTTCATCATAATCATTACGTTTTGCATGGACATCGTCAACTTCTTCTTCTTTGTTTGGAATTTTTTTGGAGAAAAGAGTGACACAAGTATCAAGGGTTGAATCCTCATCTTCAAGATTAAGACCAATGGTTTTTTCGTGTAGAACCACTGACCACCTTTCATCACAAGGATCTTAAACATAAAACACCTATTTAGCTTGTTCTGTAATAATGAAAGGCTCATTTTGATAAGCTAGCATCTTCAGATCTACCAAAGTAAATCTGAAATCATCGATTTGCACATCGATATTGCTATCAACCCACTTACACTTGAAAACACACAGTGAATTTAACATAATTAAGCTCACTTATTTCTTCAATGATTCCAAAGTAAAACATGGATGCCAGAGGGGGATTGTCATCATGTACAGTAGAAAAGTGTTGGGATTCATCCCTAAGACTAACCCCAATGTTTTGCATTGTACTCTTGTCGTTTTATGATTTAGTGTAGAAGGAATACTTGTTGATATTGTATCCTTGTCAACTTCTAACATTTCTTTTTGGACCATCTGCTAACTTCCTTAATGTTTTAGAAGAATTATTGTCACCAAAGATTGTATCTTTAAACCAATTTAGGAAAGTCTTGTTATGCTCTTTCAACATCCTATTCTTAGTCATTTTTGGGTTACTTTCCTTAAGTAAGACATTGTGACAAACTATGTATGGCAAAACTTCATTACTATTATTCAATATATACAAATGAGCTTGTGCAATTCCTCTAGACCCAGTGTTATAACATGTTGCCCTCGTGAACCTTTACCTCTCACTCTCTCGTCATGCCGAGACTTAGGAAGTCCAACAGGTTTTGCATTTTCAATGTACTCTGAACAAAATTAAATAGTTTCTTCTGTAATGTACCTTTCAACAATGGATGTTTCAGAACAGTGTAGATTCTTTGTATACCCTTTTAAGATCTTCATGTACCGCTCATCCGGGTAAATCCAACACAATTAAATTTCCCTCACCAGATGAACAATTAAGTGAACCATAATGTCAAAAAATGAAGGAGGAAAATACATCTCCAACTGACACAAAATAATGGCAACCTCATTTTCCAAGTCATCTAACTTTACAGGGTCAATGACTTTGTTACAAATGGCATTGAAGAAAAAGCACAGGCAAGTTATGGCATGCCTCACTTTGTTAGGCAAAATGTCTCGAATCACTACGACCAACAGTTGTTTCATTAAGACACAATCATGAGACTTTAAGCCAACTAATTTCATATCTTTTAGCTGCACAAGGCTCTTAATATTTGAATAGTGTCCCTATGACACTTTGACTAACATAGACACTGACAAAAACTTATCTTTTCATTTCTTGAAAAAGTATGACATGCTGGAGGCATGTATACCGATCTCGGCTAGATCTTGACGAGTATTCAAACCATCATTTGTCTTGCCTTGAATGTTAAGAAGTGTGTTGATGACACTGTCACACACATTTTTCTCCACATGCATAACATTGATGCAATGTCTAACATCTAGATCAAACCAGTATGGAAGATCAAATAATATCAACCTCTTCTTCCATATGCAACCTTTACTTGTCAACTTCTTTTAAATCTTTCCAAATATAGTGTTAATGTCCTCAACCTACTTAAGAACTTACTGACTAGTTAATGGTATCGGCACACTTTCATGCTCTTGACTTCCATTAAAAGTTTTTTTCAATTGTCAGTAAGGGTGATAAGGTTTCAAAAAACATCGATGTCAAATTATACTAGTTTTCTTCCATGTTTTAGTTATGCGTAGGTGGTGTCTTCTTCATAGATAGGGTATGCATAGTGGCCCTTAACATTGTATCCACTCAAATTCCCGTATGCTGGAAAGTCATTAATGATACAAAATAACATTGCACGCAACTTGAATGTATCATTTCAATACCCCTCAAACATGGTAACCCCCTCTTCCCACAACTTTGCCAAGTCTTCAATCAACAAACTGAGATAAACATCAATGTCATTTCCTAGTTGTCTTGGGCCCGATATCATCACAGACAACATCTATTTTCTCTTCATGCACAACCAAGGAGGCAAGTTATAAATTACTAGAAAAATAGGCCATAAACTGTGCTAAGTGCTTAAACTTCCACAGGGATTCATTCCATCCGTGGCAAGTCCAAGCTTAAGATTCTTGCCTCTTTTCTGAAATCTGTCATAATACAAACAATTAATCTTCTTTGGCTAGGAGGAATTAACTGGATGGTGAATTATTCCATCATAGTTTCTTCCATATGCATGCCATGTAAGGTCTTTTGCGTCATCTTCACTAGCAAATAGATGCTTAAACCTTGGAATGATCGGAAGATACCATAACACCTTTGCTAAGGGCCTTTCTTTGTGTTTTCGTCACTGCTACACTCATCATCATCCTCACTTTGTACCGTGATACCCCACACTTGTGGAATTTATGAATTCTTCAAACTCGTGTTTGTATAGTATGCAATCATTAGGACATGCATGAATTTTCTGATACTTCATACCCATCGAACACAGCATCTTCTTCACCTGATAGTAACTTTTTGGCAACATGTTTTCCTCTTGAAGCATATCCTGCACTACCTAAAGCAGTGAAGTGAAGTTTTTTTCACTCCACCCATATATGGCCTTGACATTAATCAGACTTAACATCGCTGACAACATCGTCAAAGACTTCTTGCACCCTCGATACAAAGGCTTCTTTGAATCACTTTCCAATGTATCATATATAGGGGCATGTGCTTGCTGAAAAGACTCTTGTCCAATATCACAAATCATATCCTTTAATCTATCTCTCATTTCTACATTAACCAGTTCAGTTTGAGATCTCCTCTGTATGTCTGTCAATTCACCATGCCATATCCATGTCGTATAATTCTTCTTAATCCCATCACACAGAAGATGTTCTCGTATGACATCTAGTACTTGTCGTCTCCCATTCAAACAGTTTATACAAGGATGAAAATATTTTCCATCCCTATCCAGTCAACTTCTTTCAAAGGCAAATTGCAAGAACTATTCAACATCTTCCTCATACGCAAGGCTCATGCGACTTGCATTCATCCAACTTTGATCCATCTAATTAATAACTCTGTGATACTCACAACATGAAAACCTCACATTTTTCATAAAAGGTGTGGCTCTATCCCATTAAGGAAGACATTTTTTATAGTAGATTCATATGTAAAGGTTAATTCTCTTTTATTAAATTTGACAAAATTTCAGCAGCATTTCGCATTGATCCCCAAGTATATGACATGAAAGTGGTAAGATGAATTCCACCACAAACTGTCCAAGCACCCAGAGAACAAAGTGAAATGCATTGTCTGAAATTTCATCAAATTTAAGAAAAGACACTTAACCTATACATATGAATCTACTATAAAAAATGATTCTTTCCAAACTATCCACATGGACAATTCAAAATTCAATACAACACTTAATCCAAATTGTTTGAAAGAATCATTGTATTGAATCTCTAAGAAGAAACTAAAGTTAACTCATAATGAACATAACTTCAATACAAAGCAATAGTCATTAATCTCATAACACAAGTTATAAAAGCATTCATAAAAAAAAGATCATGAAAACTTTTAAGACATTTGTACCTGTAAAGATGGTCACTAACAATAACAACCAATGTCGTGATGACGATGCAGCAAACAAAAGGAAAAGTGCCTACAAATTACAATTACCACTACAAAATGTTATTTAAAGGGACCAAAATAAAAACAAAAATATTTAAAGGACTAAAATAAATAAATAAACTCTTATTTTATAGGGACCAAAATGTTATTTAAGCCTAAAATAAATTATAAAATTATAAAAAATTTCATAAGGTCAAGTGAATTTTATATAATTATTTTGATAATGATAAAGAATTCAAATAATTTGTATGAATTCTTAAATTTAAATTAATTATTGTTTTATACACTAAAAAATGTATTATGATCTTGAATATAACAAAAAAATTAACTCACGCTAATTAAAAATGACAAATAGTATCAATTTCATTTAAATAAGTACATTATAGTTCGTTATTGTTTTACATAATTCACATACAGCATTGAACAAGACCACTTTCAAAGTAACTTGTACATCATAGTTCACTATTGTTTTACATAATTCACTTCCTTACTTATGCTCAATTGGTCTTCTATTTTCATTGCAATTCAAAAGAATTGAGCAAATACATCCAAAGCCCATTCCAATCCATTTCTAGCTATACATTCATCTCACTCTAAAGATAAATTGAACTATTAAAATACCAACACACAGTTATATGGCCACTATAGTTCCATACTCCAAGTCCCAACATAATCCACTTTAAAACAACAAACCATAAAGATATCAATTCAAGTATAAACAATGAGCTCACACTTCACAAGCCAGTGAGAATAATATAACAATCAACTATGTAAAGAAGAAGCATGGTAAGGGGGGAGGATGCACGGCAAAGGAGACTTGGAATATTTTCAGTCAAAGGTCAGTGTTTTTCAAAATCTAATTTCTAGTAAATTTTCATCAGTTATAATTATGGTTCCATTTCATATCAATTCTAACTTCCAAGCACCAAAAATAATAACATAATGAAATGGAATAAAATAGATTCCATCAGTTAGAGATCCAAATGTTGGAACGGGAACATTACACTGATTCCCCAATTCAATACATATCAATTCTACGTAATAAACATCTCTTGGGACCTACTTTTTTTAAAATCGTGTGTCTCGCTTACAATGGTCAAAAATAATGAATTATATTTTCTCCTAATTATACAAAAATTAATCTTTCTGAGATGGTGAATATTTAATCAACTATGTTATTTTCATGGATTCTAAAGGATATAAGAACTCAAAACTACCACAATTCACAAATTGTATTGAAGCATAGCATGTACATGATAATACATAATAAAATAATAAAAAGAAATGAGTGTGTTATGAGTTATGTGAGGGATAGATATGGAACCTGGAGTAATTAAAGAGGGAGGATGAAGAATAGGAATCAAAATCAGAACCGGAATCGGAAGAATGGTGTTGATGCCTATGGCGCCATTCTTCATGGGATTGGGATTGGAACTTGCTCTTCTTTCAAATCTCTAGGGAGTCCTTATCACAGTCTCGGCGATGGCGGTGGTGACGCCTACGACAGTGAGAAGAAGAGTCGTTGGAGGCAGAGAAAGAAAGAGAAGTACCTGACGGAGACGCAACGCTCCAGGGAGATGTGACGATGGCAGAAGACGTCGATGGCGGAGTGCGAAGACACAACGCTGCAATGTGTTATGGCGATGAGATGGCATGTCTGGGTAAAGAGAGTGGGAGGGACGAAGCTAAGACGAAAAGGAAGAGAGCGCGAGAGAGTAAGTGAATTAGGGCTCGTGGAGGCAAGAAATATTTTTAAATGTAAGTTCAACATTGGTTTTCACTAAAAATCGATGTTAACTTATCATTTCACAAAAACGGATGTTAACAAACTCATGTTATTTACGAATGTCACCACACTTTTGTTAAACTGATGTTAATGTAGCGATGTTAAAATCATTATTTCTAGTAGTGACCATATATCTGCTGCAATTAGAAAGGAAAATGACACAGAGTCATGAAATAAAAAAACATGGAACTTCTGAAGCATAAAAAAAAAGTGACAAGTGGGAGACATAGAAACTCACAGATCACAAAAACGAGGACTTGGGCAAGAAGCCTCCTTGAGCTGAGAACAAACAGAAAATGGAAAATGGTAACAATGGAATGAGAGAGAGGGGAGTATATGGAAGAAGTTGTGCAATGAAAGGAAAAGAAGGGGAATGGCAGAGAAAGTGAGCGTGTGGACTACGGAAGACATGTCATTTTTTCTCCCTTATTTACTATTCCCATGTTCACTGATCACACGCTCTCATAATTATTTATTTATATATGTATTACTAATTTTTTAGTATAATATAATAAATATTTCTTCTAAAAAATGTACAATTTACTAACATTATATTTATTATTAAAATATAAAATTCTTTGAATTAAAAATTAATTTATAAAATTTGAGATAATAAATATGTTTAAATATAAATTATCTTTTAGATTTATGAAAAATACTTCATATTGTGATATAAAATTATTTAACTATTGATAACTTATTTAAAAATATATTCAAATGAAACTTGGCGCAAGCTTTTAAAAGAAGTGTTGAAAAGAAAGTTCTGAAGTGGCTTATTCCACCTTTTAATTCAAGTCTGATAAATCATTTGCATACATCAATTACTGGATCATCAGATGATTTCTTTCTTTACACTTTGTTTTGAATTCTTTTGAGTTTCTTTTGTTTATTAATAACAATAGGATTCTTAAAGCTTTACTAGGATAAGTGTTCCTAGGGGTAAGAGTAGGGATGGGTGATCTCTATGTCTTGATCACAAAGATCCTAAGTGTGTTAGAAGTCTCGTTCTTAATCTAGGTGTGATTAAGAGTGGTTGTGGAAAAAGCTTGTAAGAAAAATTTGTTATTAGTGGAACTCTAACTTTTGTGGTTGGAAGAACTGGATGTAACTTATCAAGGTTGGGAAGTGAACCAGTATAAATCCTTGTATTGACTATTTCTTTCAAATCTTTTCTTGTTGTTATAATTTTTCATTCATTGGTGCAACATTTCTTATTTAACAGTTAAAAGTTTTTGTTGTTGCATTCTTAAACAGTGGTGTTTGATTGGTTGGAGATTTCTTGGACTGTTTGTGATACGATCTTAATTACTCTTATTGTTTAAAGAATTTTTTAAAAGACCAAGATTAGCTAATTCATCCTCCTCTTGGTTCTTGTGTGTTGTCCATATTGTTTTCACTGCCAAAAATGGTCGGGCCCAATGGGCTAGCCCGAATAGCCTGAGCATAATTGCAGGCTAGTAATATATTAATTTTCTTAATAAACAATGGCTAAAAAATATTTAAAATGAAAAGTTAAAATAAATAAAAATGATTAAGTCTAATAACCAAAAGGTAAATAAAGCATTTTCTAGTTAATTTTTTTAGCTCAATTTAAATATATTAAAATATGAAAAAGAATAAAATATTTTTTTTTAAAATTATTTTGTATTTTTTCTTTTTTTTTTAAATGAATAAGCCTATTGACCAGCCTATTTGGGCTATAGAGGGTTGGGTTAGGCCATGAAAATAGCAGCTCGCCTCAAAATTGGTCCAGCCTTACCCGACTCAAAAATTCACTGGCTAGTAGTGGGCTTACACACCTCTATTCATGGGTAATATCCGTAGTTAAAATTTACATTTTCCACGGATACATATTCCTTTGCTAATATGTGCGGGTAAAATTTAATTTTTCATAACTTAACTATAACTCAATTATCTTTATTAATTTTTCTTAAATTATTTTATAACTTTATTAATATAATATTTAATAATTATTTTTATACAAGATAATTAAAAAAGAAGCTTAACATGTAATATACAAAATTTTTAAAAAAAAAACTTGAGCTTGACTCTTTTACATAATCAAGTGAGAGTGGTGTCTAAAAAAAAAGCAGTATCTTCAAAAAAGTGAGAGTATAGTACACATTTATATAGTACATGATTTTTCCTCATAATATAATTAATTTTTATAAAATAAAAAAATCATTAATTTATCAACCTATGCATCACACTGAAACACAGACTAGTAAGTTTTAATCAATTAATCTTTGGTTAGTGTATATGTTACACTAAAGTGATATTGGGCCTTAATTAGGCCTTATTGGGTTTTAATCAATCACTAGTGTATATGTTACATTAAAGTCATATATTGGGCCTTGATTAGGTTTCAATCAATCATTAGTGCATATGTTACAGTAAAGTGATATTGGACCTTATTGGGTTTCAATTAATCATTAGTGCATATATGTACACAAAAGTCATATTGGATAGTGGTGAATGCATAAGTTATACATTAAACCTTAATTAGGAAGACCGGTTTGGTGAAATAGGCAAAATAAGGGGACAGATTTTGTAATTAAGCTTTAAATTAAAGTTAATTTGGGATTTTAGTGAATGCATAAGTTACACATTGCATTTTATTGGGCCTTGCTTAGTGCACATGTTGTACTAAAGTCAAATTGGGTCTTCATCAATGCATAAATTTCACTTACACCATATTGAACCTTAATGAATCATTAATGTTACATTTATGCCTTATATTTTAAAATACTTAATTTTACAAAATTTGATTATGACATATTTTCATAATATAAAGGGTGTTTATTTATTATAATTTTTAAATAATTATATAAAATAAACAATTGTTTTGTACAAAACACAAATTAAAAGAATAATGATAAGCATGATTTATTTATCTTAATCAAATAATGTAAATATTGGTTTGTTAATTTAAAAATATTACTAATATCTTAATTTCAATACTTTTCAAGTATGAAGCCTATTTAAGTATATTATATATTCATTATGATTTATGATAAATTAAAAATTCAGTTTCTTAATTTATTTTAGAAAAAAAAATGCATATGGTCGCCAATCTCAAAATATTATTTAGTCTTATAGCGACCAAATAATCTTTGGTCGCTATCATCATTACATAGCGACTGAATTCGATCGCTATCTTCAAGTCCATTTCGGATTCTAATTTGGTCACTATAATACTATTTATATACCTAGCGACTGAAATAGCAACTGGATTGTGCAATTTTCCTTCATTTCGGTCGCTAATTCAGTCTCTGATGCAAGTTAGCCACCACGTTTATACTCGGTTGCAAAGTCGAAAGTAGCGACAGAAACTCTGCGGTCACTATTTCGATCTCTGATAGCGTTCGAAATTTTCGGTCCCTCTTTCGGTCACTACACTTCATTTTTCTAGTAGTGTGAGGATATGGCTTGAGGAGATCGATAATGGTGAATTCCCAGGGCACTCGAGTGCTCCTTGATGTTGTTGTAGAGTTTGATGGCGTGAACCAATTCGAAGTGGAAATCAGGGTTTTCGATATGTTGTAGGACGTAAAACAAGAATGTGAGTAAAGGAATTTTGAGATAAAGAAGTGGAAATTGGGGATGTACTATAATTCTTAAAACTATTAATTAATATATTTTATTTTTATAATTATTTATGTTTGTATATAATTAAAATAAATAACATATATGGATGTACTGTAACACTCCAACGAATCATACCAGAAAGAAAGAGATCTGGAGGCTATGCAAATATGGGACTGTACAATTGAGAATGACTTAAAGGAATTAATTAGTACTACCTATACCAATAAGATGCATCTACTATTCGGTAGCCCATCACTTAAGAACTTCATAGTTAAGCGTGTTTGGTTTGGAGTAGTAATGGGATGGATGACCTTATGGGAAGGGCTCGAAAAGGGTTACCTACAGAGGGTTCTTACCGATAAGGATATTGAATGAAGTGTCACCAAGTGAAGTGTCATAGTGTGAGAGCCACCAAGAAGTCAAAATATGTATATATATTTTTGAAAATGACTAAAATATTCCTAAAATTTTATTAATAAAATATATATTGTAGAAATTTGGGTCATGCACTTTACTAAATTGTTTGATGATGATGAAACTTATTATACAATTGGATAACATTTGGTGGCATATAATTATTTAGTTTTACCTACACCAAATAATTGTAGGTATAAGACTTTTGAAGTTATACCTACACCAACCGACTGTAGGTACAAGTTTTATGAAATTTCATCTACATCATGTAGGTTTAGATATATGATTTTTAGAATTTTTCTTACACTAGGTTTTTGTAGGTAATAATCCTTTTGAGTTTTACCTACACTAATCAACTGCAGGCATAAATTTTATGGAGTTCTACCTACACTAATTCATGTCTGTAGGCAAAAGGCATCCGTAGGCATAGGTCATTTTTCTTGTAGTGATCTCTTAACTAAAGTTTAAGTGATCTTGATCCATAAACTATTTTTCTGTTAATTTTTTGTCCATGTCGTTAAGTCTCTCTATTTAATGATGATGTGACATACCGATTGTCGCGGATTTTTTCTGACAGTTAAAAATCGTCAAAAATTGTTTAAGAAATCATTCAAAATGTGATTAACTAAAAACCATCATCACGTCTATCCATTCATTCATTCACCAACAATTCAACCAAATTCACTCTTAGTAGCACACAACTCAATTGCACAAAGACAAACACCAATCACAAAATTACTAGATGCAACACAAATAAAAAATTGATGCAAATAAAGGGTAGATTATGGATTATGTTGAGGGAATAAAAGTCACATATATGACTAGTCACATCCCCATGTCAGAATTGGCAGTGAGAACAAATGATGTCCACTTAAAGGACACAGTTTCCATAACACAAACCAAACCAAAATATCCAAACGCAAACAAACAAAAACAACAACAGAAATACTTGTTTGTTATTTTTTTACAATCATTTTACAAAACAAAAATACGTTTATGTTTTGCAAGTATACAATAGTAACGTGTTTCCTTTGCACAAAATGCATCATAAAAAATATAACAATAGAAATGTTTTTCCGTTGGACAATTTGCTCAACTCAACAACAGAAATGTGTTTTTGTTGTGTAAATGGGAGTGGCCAACAAATAGCACAATGAAAACATGCTTTGATTGTATGACTATCAAAATGCACAATCGAAACGTGCTTCCATTTTGCAAATGGGGGTGAAAAAAATTAACAACGGAATCATAATTTCGTTACACACTTCAGTTTCATTGTTAATTTTTTTTGTTAGATCTGAACGATTCACTCACCTCTTAGTTTTGATTAAAAAAACAAAGATATAATTTTATGATGACTAATGGTTTAAATATAAGTGAACAGAACCTACCAGTTCAAGCTAACGTGGCAAGATCTTTCTATTCTTAGTGAGATTCATGATCATTCATTACCATTCACTGGAACCTCATCCTAAATCATATCCAACGTCCAATGGACCCCAAAATACTCAAAAATGAATTTGTTATGTTATTAAGTGTGGTCCACTTATTATGTTTTGTACAGAAGAATTAATTATAAATAGAATATTTTGTGGAACAATATTATCTTTCCTTTTATAAATGGCTAACGTTTGAATTAAGAATGAAGAACAAATTTTAAAGGAATAGATTCAAAATCATTCTCGTTGAGGAGACCACACTAGTCTCATCTCTCTCCAGCTGGAACCAGAGGATCAAGATTGACAATGTTCAGTATTTGAATGCACAAGATCCCATAATGATTCGGTCATCCTTCTCCTATAAAAGGCGCATCAAAGCTTCGCTCAGAATTGATGAACAACATACACACATTGAGAAAGAACAAAAGGGAAATCAAGAGAAATACTAATGAGCTAAACATAGTGCTAAAATAGTTTATTTTTTGCTTAGCAAAGTTTTTGTACTGATTCATACTTCATTGTAAGCGCACTCCTTGAGTGATAGAATCTGTAATTCTTCAAACTGTTTGTTTGGTGAAAGCAAGGAATGACTTAGTGACAAAACAATAATTGGGTGTTCTTAGATTCAAGGAGAGTATAAGGGTTGTACCAGTAGTCACCTAGAGAATACTTGTAAAGTTAGGAATGACAGGCTAGAATACTTGTTGTAATCAATCCTTGATTAGTGGAACTGTAACGACCCGCCTTGTCGCTACTGTATCATACTCTTTAATCACGTTTTTAATTGTAATTTATATTTGAAAATCCCTTTAAATTGATTACAAAAATAGTAGTAAATTTCGTGCGTGAACTTAATCAATATCAATGATTAAAAACACGAATAGTCAATGTTGAAATACCTCGTAATACATTTATATAAGAACATAATTTGGAGTGATTACAAACAACCATGTCTAAAGTGTACAAAGTTTTCAAAAGAAACAATGGATTAAGTGACAGGAGTGTAACTAGCAAAACAATGGGGCGTGTCCATTAAAACAAGGGGTAAATCTAGCAATACAACTCCTACCTGGGTTACAATTCAATGCCATTCTGGCAACATAACACTTCTATAAGTCGGGTTCTAACTAAGAGTGAGTTGTCACAATACAGCTCATGGCCAGGATATGATCCAAAGCCATCCCGGCATCGCAACTCATTTATAGGCCGGGTTCTAATCGAACATTATCCTGGATACTTGGCGGCTCCATCAAAAAGAAATAACTCCCAGACTGCTTGCTATTGTCCGTCTGCTCACACAAACATGGTTTGTGATCACCACAGGTACCAAAACCACATGGCACAAGAAAAGCAAAGGTGAGTTCATCATGTAAAATAATAATTAATAAATATCATCAATTATAAAAACACAACCCGGTCATTACACTATCACAACAATATGCAAACATTTCATTCACATAATCAATCATGGACAACCCGTCCAAACCACTTCACCAATTCATCTTATAATGACTAGTCATGATGCATGTTCCTGACTTAACTCTTAGCCAATGCAATGTGATACCATCCCTGGACAAAAGGCCAAATCCATGGTACAAATGATTCCTACAGTCGTCGGGGTCGCTCTGTTGTGCACGGGTCTCACCCCTCCATGGTGATCAGCCAAATGGGTGTCAGAAGGCTATCCCTACAGCAATGACCCCCTAGTACCTCTCGTACTCTGCAATCAATCATCATATTTTCATCATGCATGAAGTATGTCTCACAAGGGCACCACTGTATAGACCGGCGTAGGAGCGAATTCCTTCCTGGCTGGTGTCACTATACACATCTCATGTACATACTCATCACCCCAAACAAGGGCACACTGATGCACTATCTGGCATCTCACATCAACACAAACTATCACCATGGCACATCAATGTATGACCCAAGCTCGGGCTCAACTCGATCTGGGTAGGATAATGTCATACACCCCCATGGGTATTTATGTATATCCAAATGCATTTAGATTACCTATTGGCACCACTGTATAGACCGACACAGGAGTGAATTCCTTCCTGGCTGGTGTCGCTATACACCTCCCCATGCTATAAATGCATTTAATAACTCAAGCCAATACAATAGCCAATCTCAACGTAATCACGTTATTAAAAAATATACACGTAAAACGATGTGAGGTTTTAGATGTCCAAGTTGTTATTCAGCTATAACAACTCTGAAGAAAGAATCTGAACAAAGTCGGAGGAAAGCGGACAAGGTCGATATAGCTCGGTCAAGGTTTGGACAAAGGAGAGTAAAAGTTCGGTTAAAGGATATCAAGGGAACCTAGTAGCTCTATTCCCAAGAATACACGAGCTCTGCCGAGTAAGTAACCCAGTAGCTCTTTTCTCAAGGACATACGAGCTTTGCCGAGTAAGTAATCTGATAGCTCACAAAGAAAAGGCTTTGAACTTAGTAGTTCTAAAGATAACAGCTCACCCCGGGTAAGGAACCTGGTCTTTTTAAAGAAAGAAAAGAATGAACTTCTAGAGTCGACATGTGTTTGGAACCCGGTCGTTCTAGGAGAAAGAACACAAACTCAACCGAGTAGTAGGAACCCAGTTGTTCTCATCCTAAGAAGACACAAGCTCATCTGAGTTAGGGAATCTGATGGCTCTATTCCCAAGAAGACATGGACTCATCCGGGTAGAGGAACTCAGTAGTTCTCTCTCAAGTGACTAACTTAAAAACTTCAAGACACACTCCCGGGTAAGGAACCTGTATATCTAAGGAAAAAGGAAGCGAGCCTTGGCAGCTCTTAAGGAAACAACCTCGGGTTAGTAACCCAGTATACAAATGTTCGTCAACAAGGACTAAGTTACGTTCTATGACAACCCGGTCACATGAATCCGGTTTCGAAGAGATGCTATCCACACCCTCTTCTTATCCGAGTTCCACAAATGCACCCCTTTTTATGTGATAATCCGATCATACGAACCCGGATTATCTCAAGGTCATTATACGTTCTTCATGCATACATGCATGCTACGTAAACCATTCATCCTGGTAGCTGACATCTCAATACAAGGAATTGACACGTATATGTAACTTGACCTACCTATCTCAGTAGCTAACATCTCAATCTCAAGGGACTACTACACCCACTAACTCGGCCTACCTTTCCCGGTAGCCGAGGTCACAACAACAATTTAATATATATATATATACAACATGCTCAGTCCAACTTACCCAACCTGGTAGTCATCTTCTTTACAAACTCATCACATAAAAATATCATCAAGTTATTTCACGCATAACACCAAAACACTTATACATATCTCATCCCATCCATGATATCTAAAATCATTATTAACACGATAAACTCCCCTTACCTTAACAGAGATTCTTTTCTTTCGTTCTAATGTGTCTTTTGTTCAAACACTGGCCCTCACAGCGACCAGCAAAGGTTGGGCTTCGTTCACGAATCCATCTTAATAGAGACGATTTTTCGCTGCTGCTACGGTGGTTCTCAAAAGTTTTAAGTGGAAGAAAAGAAAGTTCTGGGTGCAAGGTTTTAAGAGAGACAAAAAAGAGAAATACGCAGAGAAGTGAGAGTGAATCGTGCTTTCGCTTCCTGCACATCTATTTACAGACGGAGTTATGAGGCAAGTTGCCAACAACTTGAATCAGCCAGCTACCACAGCCACCATAGCTGCCACTTGCGTGACCAAATAGCCACCAAAGCCACCACCGTTATGCGTGCACAGACAGCTTTATTGCAGCCACAAACTTTGACTTACACTCCTTAAGCACAAATTTCAATGCACACACTTTTCAGCAATAATTATACTAAACAATTAATTAACATAAATATCTTTCAACTAGTAAATTTCAGGGTGTTACAGGAACCATCTATTGTTTTGTAAAGGAGAACTGGTAGTAGCTTAGGTTAAGTGAACTAATATAAACCAAGTTTTCTACTACTCTCTTTGAGCTTCTTTGAGTATTCTTTAAATTTTATTATTGATACAACATCGCACACAAGTTTTATATTGAATTTCTTTTCAATTTACTATTTTATCAATCATCGGACAACAGCCCACAAGACCTTTGTGAAAACTTTTAGTTTTTTTCCCTGGACAATAGTTCTTTATTACTGGACGACAAGATTAAGAACTTTTTTATTTCAAAAAGTTTTATAAGTTATCTAACACATTACTCAACTCCCTTTCTAGTGTGATTTATTGTATTTCATTTTTTAGCCCCATTTGCAAAACAAAAACATGGTTTCTGTTTTGTTTCATGCCAAGGGACAATTTGGAAATACAATAAAAAGACACCCACGTGGGTAGTGCCAATAGCCAATGTGATAGAACCAATAGCAATACCCAAGATGTTACAACTCACAAATAAAAAAAGGCTCATATAAGGGAGAGAGAAAAAAAGACTCGTGCTATTGACACCCTTTCTATCATTCTACCCCTTTCCCTGATTATTTTTTGTTTGAAGGAATTTATATTCTAACCTTCTCAACTTTTCTCCCCCTCTCCAAGCATCCCTTCAATCTTACCTCCTTATCTTCTTCAATCTTTAAACATCTTTTTACTTTCTTTTATAAGTTTTGTTCTTGTTCATTGTCTTTTCTATGAGTTTTGACACCTCCATTACTTCTACTCCAACAATATTCTGTTTATATTTTATTTTGTATGTCACCAATTTATCAAAAATTAATTTCCTATATATAAAGATACACAACAAAACTAATTTTTGTTGTGTATCTTAGGAAAATCATGTCAAAATACATGACAGAAACTAAATTAATTTCATTGTATAGTCATACAATATTAATGTACCTTACTCCTTATTATGCGAAGGTATGGGAGAGGGTAATTATATACAATCTTATCCTTATATATATAAAGAGCTTATTTTAGAATTTAAACTCATGACCAATTGATCACCAAGACATAATTTTATGGTTGTGTTAGGACTCATCCTTATTTGTGTAGTCATATATAGCAAAATCTAATTTCTTTTAAGAACATTTTAAGAACAAAAAAATTGATACTTAGTGGGAAAAAGTTTTGCTGTAGTAGTTGTAAGAAAAAAAGTGAGCAAAACAAAAATTAAACAATAGGGTCAATAGCATGGGCTGGAAAAAAATGTGACTTAGAAGGGCCACCCCACTAGCTAGTATGAGTGTGTATTTCAAAAGCCCAAAAGAGAATAGAAAGATGAGGTGAATGTGAATGCCTCAAGTTCTTCCTTGCACAGGTTCCTCCAACTTCCAAGTGATTGACATCGGAAATTGAGGGGTGACAGCGTATCGTGCGCACTGCTGTCCTTTTTTTTTGCCTATCTTTTGAGTCATGTGCGAATGCACTCAAGCACATGGCTTACCCTTCTTTCCCTTTCAATTATATAGCCCTCCCTCTTTGGGACCCCACTCTTAACCACCCTACCCATGTGATCGGCCTCCATTTGCACCCCTCTCAAAATTACTAATCTCTCCTCCTTATTTTCTCACTAATCTTATACTATTAGCTACTAGTTTCTACCAACCGGGGGTGGAAACTAAAAAAGATGTACATATTTAAAATTGGATTGTGTCTAGAATAAAATTACCTAAAGAAGAAAAGATGTGGGAAACAAAAAAAAGTTACTAGGTTCTCACATCACATGCATGCATTTTTTTATCTCATTGCAAATTTCCTCTTCAACAACAAACAACCACAGTAGTAATAATAAATTCCTTTTGTTGCTTGCACCACAGACATGGTTGGTTTCCCATGCCACTTCTAAATGATTCTAAAATCATGAATCGATATAGTTCTGTTTATTCCTTCACAACATGGGCTTTTCATAAATAAAATTATTCTCCAACTTTTTTTACTTTTAAGTTAATTATGTTTTAAAATTTCAAATTAACACATTTTTTCATACTGACTTTATGTTTTAGAATTATGAGCTTTGTTATTAGTATCATCACTTTGGGTTATGTTATCCAAAATAACTTTAAAATATCATGTTAATTTAATATGTAGAAAATTTATTAAAAAACTAAAAAAATTAGTAGATATTTTTCATTACTTTTTTTTAGATGTGTAGAAAGAGTGAAGAATATTTATTGTTTTGTAACTTGCATTATAGAAAGCTATGTAATATTTTATTTGTCAGCGATGCAAAAAGAGGTTAAGATCACAAATATAACTTGGAAAAAGTATTATATGATATACAAGATACATTGATTTACATTGTAGTATAATTTTATTAATTAATTCAAATTAACACTTAATTTAAGTAGCGGGGAGAAAAGGAATCATGACTCGATTGACATTAATGCTTCGCTTTCTGTCATTGTTTATTAGTAGATTGATTAATATATTCTTTTAAGTTGGCAACTTGCATTGAAATTATATATATAATATTTTTATACTTTTTATGAATATATAATTTTTTCTGTAGAAAAATAATATTTCACGAGTACGAAACTTATACATTTTATATTGTTAAATTTTTTATCATATCATTACTTTTCTTTCCCCATATAATGATTTTACATATACATTTATTTTCTCTCCCAATATTTTAAGAGTCATGTATTGTATTTTTCAAGAATAAATATACTCTATAGAGCAGCATCAACAGCCAGTAAATAAAATAAGATAATTGAATGGTGCAAAAAATTGAGATAAGATGGTAGCATAGATAGCAATGAATCAAAGGTACAACAAACTCACGTTATCATGAAAAACCGGTACACATAATAAATACAATACTACTGTGTATAATAAATAATACACAGTGGGGAATCCAAAACTTCAATTATCCAATCTGCTGCTGGCTTCAAAGTTAAAAGCCAACCGCATCTATTTATAGCCCATTCAACCGCTGCATCTGAATCAAACCAAAGTTATAAACCATTTAGGCTCTCTTAAAACAAAGGTCCCTCAAACCACTTTCCCCACACTCTTTAGTGTGTCTTTTTTTTTCTTTATTTTTTTTCTCTCTTTCCCCACAAAGAGGTATTGGACCCTTCTTTTGTGTAGTGCAATGACCATGGCTAAGCTTTTCTGTGTTCTGCTTCTGGCACTCCTTGGCATTTCCATGATCACAACTCAGGTTAATTAGTCCCTTCTCAAATAATTCATTATTATACACTAACATGTTACATGCACGTACCATTGTTTTTATGCTATTTGCTCCAAGTGTGAACCTTGCTTTGAATTAAATTTTTACTATATGGTTTCAGGTTATGGCAACAGATTCTGCTTATCACTTGGGTGGAGTGAGTATTTCTTCCCTTTGTTTTGAGCATTTTCAACTTTTCTCTGTCTCCTAATTGTTGAGAAATTATTATATAGTTTGAGATCATATGGTCTGGTTAATCTCTAAATGACACGTAATTAAGTTATTATTTTAAAAATTTATAAGAAAGAGTTAATAACATGTCACGTGTAGATCAGCCAATTAAAACTACATGTAGTCCGAGACTATATAACAATTTCTCGTGATTAGTGGACATTTTGCAAAACTGAAAATTCATATCTTGAGTCTTGACTATTTTCTTTTCATTAATTTTCAGAGGAATTATGGACCTGGGAGTCTAAAGAGCTCACGTGAGTAATCACACTCCATTTTTTGCACACTAAGTTGTCTTATTTGTATACCATGATTCATGAACCTAGAGTTGCTGCAGATTTACCGATTGATATAATATTTTCCTGTCAGTTGCTTCCAATTATGTGAATTAAGTGCGATCTTTGGTTTACATTTCTGAATTTGGTTTGATATATCAGAGTGCCCATCTGAATGCACAAGAAGATGTAGCCAGACACAGTACCACAAACCGTGCATGTTCTTCTGCCAAAAATGCTGCAAAACGTGCCTCTGTGTTCCTCCTGGCTACTATGGGAACAAGTCTGTGTGCCCCTGCTACAACAACTGGAAGACCAAGCGTGGAGGACCCAAATGCCCTTGAAAATTGAAATTATAAGCATAATTTCACCTACAATATAAACTAAATATATATGGTCATTTCTATGTTTTGGGCAGCACCTACTACAATTGGGTTGTCACTAAAACTAATACCATCTTGTTCTCTACCATGAAATTAGTTCAATTATTAATTTCATGAAGAAACCTATATGTTACTCCCTTTCCTAAACAAGTATGAGAGGGGTGTTCTTCTGATTAGTTAATTATCTTTGTCATTATACTTTTTTTAGTTTTATATATAATGAAGTTATTTTATAATTTTTGTTGATATAATATAATGTATTATGACAGACATGTCATGTAGGTAAGAGGATCCGTAGATCAAATCTATGTCAGTAAAAAGAAAAATCTGTAGATCGAACCTTATTTTAATTCGTGTATCTCTTGATTCTCTTTAGTTCCCTATACTTCTGCGTGTAGAATCTGGCATCTGCATCAGAAGTAGCAGGGAAGTAGCAGGGCCAGAGTGCATCAGTGATACTTACAAATATGACACATGGGATGTACAAAATATATAAGTAGGCTTAAATATTTTTTTATTATGGTAATTTAGTGTTTTATTTTGTTCTTGTAAAACTATTTTTTTATTTTTAGTTTTTATTAATTATGTTTATTTTAATTTTCATTCTTATAGTGTTTTAAATAACATTTTTACTGTTCAAAAGATTATTTAAAGTACTTTAAGTACTATCTATCTATCTATCTATCTATCTATCTATCTATATAATTTACAAGGAAAAAAATAAAAACAAAAATGTTATATTATAAGGACTTAAAAAAGTATTTAAACTTAAAAAGAAAAAATAATTTTAAATATGTTTTTATTCTTTATATTATATACTTTTTTTAGTTTTGGTCCTTGTAAAAAATTTTAAAAAAATTATCCTTTTAAAATTTATATTTTGTGGGAATTATAAGATAAACTTGGTGGTGAAGAGAGAATGGAGGGGAATGAAGTTGTGAGTTCGAATTTTTCACTAACAAAAATCAACAACTAACAATTAAGTGAAAGAAAAAACATATAAGAACAAATAAATCTATTTGATTTTGGATAAATTCTATTTTAGTCTCTCAAATAAAAAATAATAATTAGTCCCTCAAATTTTAAAAAATATATTTTTATTCTATGGAGACAGACAACATTAACGAAGTGATTAGGGATGATAAAAAAATCTCATACTTATGGGTACCTTCCCGAACCAGACCTAGCTTTGATGAAAAATATTTGTTTTGACTAGATACGAGTATTACTTAACTTTTTAAAATGGGAACATGGATGGGGGTGGGTATATAGCTACGTGTCTCATCCATGTATCTGTCCCCTTCCCCAAAATATATACTCATTATATTTTCTTTATTTATTTAGTCTTTTTATAAAACTTGTTTTTTATTATAATAGGTTGGGTTTATATAATAAATCATTGCATTTTTAAGACTTATTAAATTTAATGACATCTAAAATTGGTTTTAAATTTGAAATTAGACAAAAAATATGTATAAATTATATTTTTATAAAGTAGTAATCATTTTTGGTAGGCAAAGATGGGAATGAGGTGAGCATATTTAACCTCAAACGAGGACGAGAATGAGTACAAAATTTTATCTCCATTGGAGATCGTGGATGAGAATGGTGTTGGGGAGGGGAGCAAGGATGAGGATAGGAAACCACATACCCATTTTCAACCATGCTTAGTGAATATGTAGCGTTCAAGGTGGGCAAATCTCAAATGTTGATTGTGTCATGTCCAGATCACTTTTTACCACTTTAGAACATACTCATTTTCAACCATGCTTAGTAAATAAGGAGTGTTCAAGGTGGGCATATCTCAAATGTTGATTGTGTCATGTCACAGATTATTTTTTACCACTTTATATTTGAAAACATTTCACTGATACTCTGTATGTTATATTTATGTTTGAAACATTACACTGATATTTGTTTTATTACACTAATCTCTATAAGGGAGATTATTATAATGGCTAAAAAAATAGAATATATTTGTGTAATTTTACAAAATTTTAGTGATTAACATATATATGTGTGTGTATTTTAAAAAAAAGTGGTACACATGGAGGAAAGACTTTTGTTCTGTAGTATATATAGATATATAGATATATTGATAGATTAGTACATATAGATACCTAGATATATAGATATATAAATGGTTTTAATGAAGATTTTTTTTTTGTTTTGAAAAGCTTTTTTTATTGGACTATACGTTGAAATAATTAATCTGGAGAATTGCTTTTCTCATCTCCCAATTGCTATTCTCACCCCTATGTGTTTAAAATCTTTCTTTTATTTCTAACATAGCCTTTTTACAAATGTATAACGAAAATATAATTTTATTTCAATTGAGATATATAGTGAAAATATATTTGCATTATGCATATGCAAATGACACAATAAAAATAGGATTCTATAATAGTATTCTTATTCAACTTTAATGAAAACATGATGTTGTTGTATTTTTTACAAAATGTAATTACATTTATTTGAAATATAAAAAAAATATCTTTGTGAATGCACACAACCGGGAGAACAATAGGAGGTAAGAGGCTCAAAAGTGAAACAACCAGGCACAATAGGGCTCCAAAATGGAAGGAGGAATGAGAGGAGGTAGGAAGAAGTGGAGTTGCAACGTGTGTGAGAACTGAGAAAGGGAAGAGGGAAATCTGACAGGGGTAGGGATGTTTTTCAAATTAGTTTTTAAAAGTAAAGGGTGAGAATAACAATTAAGCAGATGAGAATAGTAACCCGGAAGATAAGCTATTTACATCCGCTATCACTTTCTTGGCCCAATTATTTTGCTTGGGCAAGCCGAAAGAGTGAGTAACCCAACAAAAAGAAAAGATAATAGCTATTTACTCCCCTTCCCTTTTTTGCTTATCCACTCTCTTTTTTAAGTAAATAGGGAAGTGTATTTTTTGGAAAATAAATTAAAAAGGAAAGTGGATAAGAAAAAAAGGAGAGTGAATATAGCAACTACCAAAGAAAAAGAAAAAAGTGAACTTATTATTGGCTTCTGGCAAATATGAGACCATAGAAAGGAGTGACACATCATCGTTATTACTTATTACCATTATATATTGAGACAACTAGCAAAAAAAAAACCATTATTTATTGAGACCACTCTTTCTTACGAACGAAGCGAATGTAAATTTTGTTATTATTATGACGATCTTCTGCCCAATAGGCAAATTAGACAATGTGATTAAGTTGTCATTTCAATTTTCCTGGCCCATTAAAGATAAGATAAGAAACTTCAGTAATGAAAAGTTTCTTGACATGGTGTCGGTTGACACGTGACACCTTATCATCCTGTGTTTGGCCGAAAAAAGCTCCCTAATAATTTGCTTTGTTTTGTTATGCATACGCAAAAAGTAAATAATTAGTAGCAGAAGATAATTAGTAAAAGGAAGTGGTCCATTAGTTTATTCTCGAGATATTGTATGGAATTTATGTGAAACAAAATGAAATAGGATTAGGAGCTCATGGTATTCCTTAATTTCATAGTATTTTCTATCCTCTGACCTACCAAAAAATTGAGAAATTGTAAAAATGATGTGCCCATTAAGCATGCAGCATACTTTATTAGTTTAACTATAGGTTCTAAAAATATAAATAAGTTGGTGTATAAAGTTAAGAATAAGGTTCTTTCCCCTCTCATGCGCTTACTTTACAGTTGTCTTGTTCATTTACTGCATGAACCAATTGCAATAAAAACCATAGGTTATTATTTACAGCATATATTCAAAGCCTTTTTTTCTAGTTATATTTAATTTCTCTCTTTTTTAGGTGGAAATTTATACTCTTATTCCTAATAGCACCTAGAAATATCCCAGTGAAATAGTACAAAACTATCAAAATCGTGAAAAAAAAGAGTCTTATTCACTCTACGGCGTTGGCAAGTTGCCAACCATCCCTAGTCAATCCATTGTTGCTTCATGGTAAGATTATTTTCCACAATCCTTGTGCAAATCTAAGATTTTGACTTTTCGCCAAAAATTATTTGACACAATACGACACCCTAATACTCAAATTTCAAACTTAATAATTTCCTAATTGGTGGCCTAAAACCTAATCAATGTAAACTGAAAACAGTGTATGTAATAGCTATGCACTGACATAAATTAATTTCATATTAATTAATTTTAAATCATATAAAATAAATTTATTAAATTTTATATTAATTAATTTAAGTCATATTAATAATAAAAATTTAATATATAAAATAATTTTACATTATTATCTAATCATATATTACTGTTTAAATTATTTTAAAATAATTTAAAAGTAAATAAACTTATAGTACATAATTTGATGATTTTATAAATCTTTTTATATTTTCAAATGTATAACTATTTTTCTCTAATATTAATTTCTGATTAGTTAATAATATTTTTTCATTTATTTTTAATTAGTTAGTAATATAACTTTTTATACCATCGATATAGAAATTAAACTCAAGTTATATTTAAGGTGTAATGTGATAACTAAGTCAGAAACAGACAGAAAGAGTGTTCCCTACTTCCTTTAATTCTCATTATGAACAGCCATAAATGAGAATATAAATATTTTTTTAGTAAGAATATATATATTTTAAGAACTCTAGTAGTTCTATACATTTATTTGATGGGTATTTGAATTCCGCAAGAAAAGGTTGAGAATGGAAGAATAAATGAGTGTGATGAAACTCGCATTTCGCAATTCGCACACGTTGGGCTTGCACCGCTAAACAAAACATAAACCTTTGCTAAGAAAGTTTCTTCCTTTTTCTCTTCTGCTGTTTGAATGTGAAGACACAGCACAGTGATGAAGTGAAGTGCTGCATCGACCTCAATGATCTCAGGTACCCATTCTTGCTCTACCCAACAACTTCGTTTCATCGAAAAATTCTTGTCTACTCAGATGCCAATTGCTCATCAATTTTCTTGGGTCTCTTATGATTATACATCCTAAGATTGCTTTTTGGAATGCTGAAGCTGAGAACTTTTTGTTTTGGGTGTTTTTTTGTTGCTAGTTTTGGACCTTGTGGTTTGGCTCAAAAGGTTGAATTTCAAAGAAATTCTTGGTTGATAGTTGATGCTATGTCTCATCAGTGTGTTCTATAAGTTGGGGTTTTGCCATCGTTATGTATGTAGGAAGTCATTGCATTTGAGAACTGTTGGAGATCTTCTGCAACATTGTAGAAGGTTGAGAAGACATTAGTTGGTGGGCATGGTTTTTTGTGTTCTGCGCTTTGGATGCAGATTGAACAGGGCTAACTGTTAAATCCATAACTCCCATCAAGGTTTTTGCTTTGTGTGTTTATGGAAATAGCATACCCTTTGAGCTGCTCTGTCTATTTTCTTCTGGTGTCTTGTTCTATTTGCTGGAAGGTTACTTCATTGGACCTTGTTTGATCTTCAACAATGTCAGAGAAGATCATGGTTCACTCAAGGTTTATATTTTGTGTGATGATAATTTCTATGTTCCTTTTGGTCCTGTCTTCCATTTTCCTAATCCAGTTTAGTAGTCATTCTTTGATACCTAGATCAGTGTTAGAACTTATTCTTGTCAATAATGCATCGGTTTACTTCATGCCCAATTTGAAGAGAGAACAAATTTTAGTCCCTCCCTCTGGGGATTCAAAATTTCAATCACAAAATCCCAGAGAATCTGACTGTCATGCTTCCGATTTGAGCCAGAAAACAACTTCTGTAGGACAGCAGATGAATATGGCATCGCACCCAACTTGGCCATTATTGAAAGTATTCATGTATGACTTGCCTCCAGAATTTCACTTTGGGTTATTGGGTTGGAAGGGAAGCGTGAATCAGACATGGCCCAAGGTGGATAACCCCGAGCGTATCCCACGCTATCCAGGTGGTCTGAACTTGCAGCACAGCATGGAATACTGGATCACCCTTGATCTTCTGTCATCAAAAGTTGGCCAGCCTTGCACTGCAATTAGAGTGCAGGATTCAAGTCAAGCAGATGTTATTTTTGTGCCATTTTTCTCATCGCTGAGTTACAATAGGCATTCCAAGCTTAATGGAGAGGAGAAAGTTAGCCTTAACAAACGGTTACAAGACAGATTGGTACAGTTCTTAATGGGCCAGAAAGAATGGAAACGTTCAGGAGGGAAGGATCATCTAATTGTAGCCCACCATCCTAACAGCTTGTTGGATGCAAGAAGAAAGTTGGGTGCTGCTATGCTTGTACTTGCTGATTTTGGAAGGTATCCAGTTGAATTAGCAAATATCAAGAAAGATATAATAGCTCCCTACAGGCATCTAGTAGGCACCATACCAAGAGCCGAATCAGCTTCATTTGAAAAACGTACCAAACTGGTGTATTTCCAGGGAGCAATATACAGGAAAGATGTGAGTTTCTACCACACTCATGTTATCTATTTAATGCATTGTTACCTTATTATGGAAAAAATTCTCACACTGACTTGTGATACGATCCCCTTCCTTTTTCTTATTTTTGCGGTAACTCCATCTATGATTAAATTGGCTATTGATTATGCTCATTTAAGATTAGCAAAATGCCTCTGTTCCGTTGTATCAAGTATTGGCATGATGTCAAGGTGCTTTAGACCTGTTACTAGGTGGAATTCAGAATTAGCAAATCGTTGTAACATGCTTATATTTTTTGGCTTAGAAAGTAAATCTCAGAAACCCTCACATTTCAACCAGTAGGTAACTCACTCATGTCATATAAATAACACACACACCCCACCTTGGGTACCTGGGGCTTTTTGAAGGTGGGATTTGATCCCAGAAACTTGCATTCACTGATTCACCCTGGCACCTTCTTGTAACAAATTTGATACGAGCATTGAGAACTGGCACATGAGTGACATGACAAATATTGTCACCCTGCCTCTTTTAGCCACAAGCACCATATCCTTCACGTCATTGGTATTAAATTATTAATTACAAAAGAAAAAAAAAAAAAACCTTAAACTCCACCTTCTATGGCAAAATGGCACTAACTGCACCTCTCTCAAGATGTCAATCATAGATCATATTTTTCATTGAACTTCAAAAGGCTTTCACGATGTACATAGCAGTGTCACTGAGCTCACCATAATGCATTAGTTGAATATATAATCATGTAGAAGTTTAATCAGCTCAGGTAGGTCAATATATAGCTTCTATACAAGCCTTCAATTCTGAGGTGGTATAAGAGAATGTTACATTTTTCATGCTGGCAAATGTAAGAAAGCACTTTGATGGTTTGTTTCTAAACAGTTTTATTGAATTACTTTCTTTTGACATCTACGAACAATACATATAGTAGGCACATGATTCAGGTTCAATTCATGGGAATACTAAAACACATCCTGCTAAGATTGGTTTATGAGAATCATTGCGATGACGTAATTTCTGCAGTCTTTCCATGGATACTACATTCCTTATCAATTTTATTGTATTAATTCTAGATGTTCCAAATAGTCTATCTTCATTTTAAATAGTTAAATTATCATATTGAAACTCTAGGGAGGAGCCATTCGCCAAGAACTGTACTACCTCCTCAAAGATGAGAAAGATGTCCATTTCACATTTGGGAGCATAGGAGGAAATGGTATTAATCAGGCAAGCCAGGGCATGGCCTTGTCGAAATTCTGCCTCAACATTGCAGGGGATACCCCATCCTCAAATCGCCTTTTTGATGCAATAGTAAGCCACTGTGTTCCTGTGATCATCAGTGATGAAATTGAGCTACCCTTTGAAGATGACTTGGACTACTCTGACTTTTCCATAATTGTCCATGCCTCTGATGCCATGAAGAAAGGCTATCTGCTGAATCTCCTTCGTTCAATCAAGCGTGACGAGTGGAACAAGATGTGGGAAAGATTGAAGCAGATTACACACCACTTTGAGTATCAGTATCCATCCCAACCTGGAGATGCAGTGAATATGATATGGCAGCAAGTTGAACATAAGATATCTTCGATAAGGTTCAATTTGCACAGGAAGAACAGGTACCAGAGATCTCAGCTTCGTGTTAAGACTAACTGAAATAATGAGATTCTGTCACATTAGAATCTGCTGACCTTGATTTCAGTCAAGTTCAACATGCCAGTGAAGACACAAACCTAGTCTCATTTGTTTTGCCACTAGCAGCAAGCTTCTTTTTCTTCCTCTGAATTTTTTCTTTTTACTGAATAACACATATTGTCGATGAAAAATAGATTTTATATTTTAATGTCGAAGCACGCCTCATTATTTGTCCTCTTCTTGGCATATGAATCTTAGGAAAAACAAAGGAAAAAAAAATTAATTGAAATATACTAATAGTTTAAAAGTTGTTTATGCAGTTATTTAATCATAAATTATCTTTTCTTCAAAAAGAAATCATGAATTCTTGTATAATTAAAAATTATTTTTTTATAATAATTATTTTAAAAGTCATATTTAAGATAATTTTTTATTAATTCATTTATAATGACAATGTATTGAAATTGAATTAAAAAAACTTTAATTAAATCACAAATTATCGGTAATTTGTTTTTCCTAGAGAACCATTATCAATTTGTCACTAATGCTGTGATGGTATATTAGTTTACTAGTCACGACATTGATGATCATGATTTGCATTATCGCAAGTGGTGATTAATTGCCATTCATTTGCAAAGAAGAAAATCTGCAGGGTACAATAAAGCTTAAACGTAGAGACTCTTCACATGGAAACTGCATCCTAATTTTACTAAATGGAAGCATTGTTGTTACCAAATTCGAGTCATGTGAACGGAAAACAAAATGTGGTTAAAATGGGAAACTTTCACTGTATGTCCATAAGAAGATATTTACTATATTATGCAGGAAAAAGGTCAACATATTGGTTGCGGAAAGACGAGTACAAGTGTCACTACAGCAAAAGTCATTTGTAAATAGATAGATAAATAGATATATAGAGTGAAAGTGAGAGAGAAATCCACTATATTCTGTATTTGATAACTAACAATATCATGAAACTATCTAGCTATTCTTCAATACCTATGATTTCTTTACACAATGCTTCAGCAGCAATTCATCACCTGACATATAGACTCAACAAAACTAAAAAACATATGGGGGGGAAAAGAACATCGAAAACCGACCAACCTCATCAAGAAACTGTCAACGAACCAAAGAACAATCTTCTCATTAGGGAACTCAGTTGTCATAATCTCTCAGCAGCATAGCAAAAAGGAAATAGCCACAGCATGTTAAGTTGTTAACATCTATTGTGAATTGGGTCTGACCCTTTTCGAACTGTCCTTTTGTTTGATTGATTAGGATCGAATGTCATTGCAGGTGCAGGTGCCAACTCCAGCTGTGATTGCAAATCCTCCACTGCAACACCCTTTACGACATGAGCTATTCGAGCAAGTGGTGATTGTTTGTGATCCCATCTCAAAGCAAGATCTTTGCTTCTCAGGCCAGAAACCATGCATGGTTGAGAAGCTAAAATCCCAACACAAACTAAAACAAAGAACCCTCTCAAAGTCAAGAAACTCATCATGTCTATGGATATGAAAATTTTGGAGGAACAAAAGCTTTCTCTTTCAGTTTGAAGCAAAGAAGAGAAGGTGGTGGTGTATTTGAAACTGTATGTCTTTGTCTCCTATTTCTTGTTGCTCATAGCTGCAACAAGAATAATGCTGCAGTTTATCTTCTATGGAATTTGGAAGTCTAAAAGCAAAAGGCATAAGAAGCCTAGAACATGTAGGGAAGTTTTAGATTCACCCCAATCATAAGCAAATGCTATATAAGCAAATATATAAGGCTGATTTAGAAGACTGACAGTGACAGGTTTGAATAAAAAGTTAATTGGAACAACATACCCTTGGGAAGCCAAGTATCTTTTCATTCAGTTTCCCTACATCCCTATCATTTGTCTTGCTCTTTTTCACCAAACAAAGACCGAACCTTGTGTCTTCAAACTCTTTATTAGTCCGCCCCGTCATCTTCCCTTGCTGACATGTCCTTGTACCATGTCCTGAAGACATGACATATATGACAATGAGAAGAATGATTCTCTGCATATTGCTTAGTTTAGTTGAATCAGCAGCCTTCTGAGTTATTTTATTGGGAGAACTGTCTTTTGTGAGATGTTCCATGAAAAACCTAACTCTCTTTTTTTTATCGACAAATTAGTTTATTAGTTTTGAAAACAGAGAGGATCAAATCCGAAAATTTTTCCCTTTTTTCTACTTTCTTAACCATCTAAACCATCTTATATCTTCAAAAAAATTAACCCTCTAAATTATACCCCCGATGAAGAGGCAATGGAATTATAAAAAGTGATTATGATCCAAAACAACCCCTCTCCGAAAGAAACCATTTTTCTTTCACTAGTGAGACTGTGAGAGTATCTCTAATGGTACGTATCACCACACTGCAGTACAATCATTGTACAGTTGTTCAACTAATTTTTGGTGGGTCTTATTCCTATAATATATGGGATTTAACTTTAAGAACTAGAACAAGTTTTCTCTTCAACAGTGCAATCCAAACATCTCAAAATGGGTCTTATAATTATCACAAAGTTTCATTAATTATATAAGCAACGGCTCTCATGTAAGTTTGTCATGCCAATTGCTTCAATGTTGAAGCTGCATAAAAACTGCTACCTCTGTCCTTATACATTTTTTAAATTTATTTGTGTTATTTTATAAGATTATTTTCAGATTGTATTTTTTATTAATTACTTTTTAACAAAAATATCTTTAATTACTTTTCATAAATACTATAAATTAATAAGATAAATTTATGATCTTTCTTACAAGGATTAGAAAATATGACTATCACATATAAATTAATTAGGTGAAAAAATAATTAAATGAAGTGAGATGATAAATCCTAATAATTTTAAGAGTAATTTTAGAAAAATAAAATAAATTGTTAATAAATTCAATACTACTAATTAAATCAATATCTTTTTTAATAGGTGTAAATTACTTAAAAAAAATCTTATATTTATATTTAATAACAACTTCAATTTAATATGACCTAAAGGCACACTTGGCTTATTGCCAATAAAAAAATCCACATACATATTAACACACACTCTAATGCCAAATCTATAATTAAGATTAATTTTAAAAAATATATTTCAATCATGTTCTATTAAAATCATACGTAACGTATGCTCTAAATTAAGGCGCACTCGATTTATTGCATGTATGATTTTATATTAAGTCATCTAAAATCACGTTAAAAAATACCAACTAAACGTAGATTTAGGACATTTAGTTTCTTGCTGAAAAATTAATTCTCAAGTCTTGAATTGGTTTTTGTTATATTTGATGAAACTAGTTAAAAAATTAATTAGAAGTTAAAAAGTTAATTGAAAGCTGGAAAAATTAGTTGATAAGTGTTTGCTAAAATTAAGACTATGATCCAATAGGGATTTCAATCAGTCTCTACTTTTTTTATAAGTTAAAAAGTTTCTTTGTTTGTTCTTAAAAAGGTTTTTTTATAGTAGTTTTTAATATTTTTTGAAATGTTATTTGAAGTTGCATTTTTTTAAAACATTAGTTTCTAACTTTTTTATATTTTATTCCATTTTTATTCTCAATATATTTATCTAATTTTTTGATTATCCTTTTTAAATAAGTCATGATTTTATTATTTATGTCATTTTACACTTTTCAACTACTTTAACAATTAGTTTTATCAAACACTTATAATGTAATAAGTTAGTTTTTCAGCTTCCAGCTTTTGACTACTAATTAACTTTTCAACTTTCAATTAAGTTTTTAGCTTTCAACTAGTTTTGTCGAACATAACCTAACTATTGAAGTAACCGTAAAGTGTAAAATAACAAAAAAATAATAAAACCATGATGTATCTAAAAGGGTAGTTAAGAAATTTGATAAATATATTGAGGATAAAAATGGAAGAAAATACAAAAAGTTAGAAGCTAAAGTTCTAAAAAATGTTACTTCAAGTAGTGTTTCAAAAAAATGCTAGAAACCACTAAATTGAACAATCACACAAGTTTTTCAGATAGTTTCTAGTTTTTTTACTAGCTGAAAAAGTTGTTTGATTGTTCGATAAACAAACGTTTTTTAGTAGCTTATAATGTTTTTTGAAACCTACTTCTAATTTTTAACTTTTTATATTTTCTTCCATTTTTATCATCAATATATTTATCCAATTTCCTAATTATCTTTTTTAAATAAATCATGGTTTTATTATTTTCTGTTATTTTACACTTTTTAACAACTAATTTTATCGAACACACATAATTTATTAAAGTAATTTTTCAGCTTTTAACTTTTAGTTATTAATTAACTTTTCGTCCAATTTTATCAAACATAGCCATAACCTTTGATTTACTTTTTTGGTATATTTTATGTTGGATCAAAAATTTTATACGACTTTTTTTACTACTAATGTGCTTTTATAGTTGTTTTGGAATAGTATCTCGGGTTAGCTTAGATCAAGATCTTTTGTATAACTCGATTCATCTAGATTGATACGCTGTGGAAGATTACGCAAAGACAAGGGGGCAGGCGTGGTATGCGTGACCCTAAGGCAGGCCACGAGGATCACGAGATGGTAACTTTTTTACCTAAATTCAAGTGTATAAATATTTACCTTAGGCATGAAACCTAGGCAAAAAATGGAAAATATTACAATTTAAATAAAAAAAAATAGGCATTTGTTGTTGTTTCAAAAGTATTTAGGATTCTATAGTAACTAGATGTGCTTCCAGAGGACGCCACCAAACACGCATCCCTCAGGCGCCACTGAAGCCCAGATACGCCCCCACCAGGCGTGACTGGTCACGCCCCAGCCAGGCGTGACTGTGCACCAGTTGTGCCTCTCCCAGGCGCCACTCTGTCCATTCCACTCAGCTCCACCCTATTTAAACCATTGATCCTCTTCATAACCTTCACAAGTGTTCATCATCATTTTGTTAGTGTTAGACACCTGAAAATTTGGTTATTTGTACCTTTGTTTGTGATTTTTGGTTATATATATAAAAATATGTTCAAATTCTGAATATGTTCGTGTTGTTCTAGATTATAATGGGAGGAAAATTGAGGGCCGATGTGGTGTCATTTTCGAAGGTGAGAAAAGGCCAACACGTATGAAGCGCAACTCAACTATTGACGAATTGAATTAGAAAATCAGTCAAAAATTAGTTCTCAAAGGTAATCAAACTATCACTATGGTGACTGCAAGAATATGGTGTGGTGATAAATATATTAGCATGCAAGTAGTGGATGACGAAGATGTCAAAATGGTAACAGGAGAATTGTTCACCCAGTCAAGGAAAGAATTCTTAGAGTTGTTTGTGGATATTACTGAAGTAGAGGATGTTGGTTTACCAATGAGGTCAGTTCATTTAAATTATTCTCATAATGCATCAGTATCTGCTGCTCCAGTTTTTAATTTGTCTATGGAAGATGAAAATGACCCAACTTGGGTTATGGACGTCGATATTGACGATGATGATGATGAAAATATCGCAATGGAAGATTGTCTTCTTGTTGAGAATGCTAGTGATTTTGACGATGATGGTCCAAGTGCAAGTCAAATACAAATACATCACTCTTTTGTGAGCGACTCTCAAATCCAACCACAGGAGGATGGGGGGCAATCTCAATTACAACAACAATCGCAAGGTGTGCTACCGAACAATATTTATTTACATATATATGTGTTTGTTTGTTATGTATTTTATTGTAATCAAATTGGGAAATTGCATTTTTAGGTCAGGGTAATACTACTTATTGGGATGGAATTCCACATTACACATACATTGACTGGGATTATCCTAGTGAACAAGATTCTGGCACGGGTTCTGGTTCAGTTGAAGGTCCATGGGTATTAGGGAATAAGTTGTTTGTTAAACAGGAATTTGCATCAAAAGAAGATGTGCATATGGAAATAAAGCGGAACCTCATGAAGGAGTATCACGAAGCTGTTGTGGTTGAAAGTATGCCGACAAAGTTAAGCATGAAATGTCGTGTGCAGGACCAGAAATGTTCGTGGAGGGTTACGGTAATGAAACCAGCATATAGTGATAGATGGATTGTTACCAAATGGGGCGGGGATTACAACTGCCTAAATTATCACATTTGTCAGGACCACAAACAACTTGATACTATGTTATTGTTTCACTGGTACTAGCTATGTTATTGAATGCCATGATAATAATAACAATTAATGTTTCAATTTTTTTTATTACTGTTTACATGACTTTTTTTTATTAGGGATGATAAAGCATGATCCATCATGTTCAATTGGACTAGTCTAGGAGAGGATAGGTCATTCTTATGGATACAACGTTTCATATTACAAGGCATGGTATGCAAAGCAGAAAGCAATGGCAATTATATACTGTGATTGGGAGGAATCTTACGCATTTTTGCCGAGGTGGTGTGACTATATGCTTCGCTTTTCACCAGGTTCTGTTTATCATATTCAAACAAAAGATTATTATGTGGCGCATAGAATTGTTCATGGGAAACACGTGTTTCATAGCATATTTTGGACCTTTAGACAATGTTGCGAGGCTTTCAATTTTTGTAAATCGGTTATTCAAATTGATGGCACTCATTTGTATGGCAAGTACAAAGGAAAATTGATGATTGCCACAACTCAAGATGGAAATAATGAGTGTTTGCCATTTGCATTTGCTATTGTTGAGGGTGAGACATTGCAAGCTTGGGAATACTTTTTGGATAACATTCGCGCTCATGTTATGAAGAAGACAAATATTTGTCTTATTTCTGATCGACACCGAAGCATATTATCTGCAGTTGAGAGGCACCGTGGGTGGCAACCACCACATGCTTATCATGTGTTTCGCCTTCGTCATATTGCTAGCAATTTTAATCAAAAGTTCAGAAATGAAAATTTGAAGAGGGCGCTACTGAATTTAGGTATGTTTAACAACTTAATTTTCCAATTATGCAAACCTTAACCAAATTTTCATGTTATTTAATTTGTAAGCAGGTTATACTCCTTCTAGTGTTGATTTTGAGGTAGCCTTCGCACGTTTTCGTGATGTTAGTCTCGAGGTTACAAACTGGATTGATAACATCCCCAAGGAAAAGTGGATGCGTGCATATGATGTAGAGGGACGAAGGTTTGGCCATATGACAACAAATTTGGCAGAGTCAGTTAACAAGGTTTTAAAGGGTGCAAGAAATATGCCAATAACTGTGTTGGTTAAACACACATATAGTAGATTGGTGGAATATTTTGTATGTAGGGGGCAATCGACTTCTAACCAATTGCAAGGTCCTCATCGTCATTGCAAAAATGTGGTTGCTATGTTGAAGGCCAATGAGTCAAATGCCACTTGTCATTATGTTCGTACATATAATGTCGAACAAACTGTATTTGAGGTTGATGATAGTTATGAAAAATCGTATTCGGTTAACCTCCCAAAGCGGTTCTATCAATGTGGGAAATTTAAGGCATTCAAGTATCCTTGTAGTCATGCCGCAACAGCCGCTTTACATGTTCGTCAGGCATGGGTACAATATGTGGATGACGTATTCCTTATAACAAACCTGGTAAACGCGTACTCATTTCCATGGCAGCCAATTGGTAACGAGAAAGCAATTCCACCAAGTGCAGATGCAATTGTCATACCTGATAGGTCCATGTTGCATACATAGGGTCGACCAAGGTCAACCAGAATACGCAATGAGATGGATGAAGTTGAAGCTAGCCAAAGTCGTATTAGGTGTAGTTTGTGCAGATTACCTGGTCATAACCGTCAAAGTTGTCCTAGTCGTCCATCTACCTCATGATTTTATTCTAAATATGTTAATGTTTTGTTAATGTTAAGTCGTTGTTATAAGTGAATGTGTTCGAGGTTGTATAGTCTGTTATCTGTTGTTGTTGGTTGTCTTATGTTTGAACATCGTACGTGTGAAATAACATAGTATAGTTCTGGATAAACTAAACACTATTAATAAACATAGTATAAAATCCATATCATAGTCCATCAAATCCATAATCAATAATAAATAACAAATGAGAAAAAACAAATTTACTAAGAAGGCTGAGGCCACTGGTTATGACGGGCCTGACGATCAAGCAATCTGCGTCTACCACGTCTACGCTGATATTGTGGGGCAGGAGTATATGCTACAGATGCCTCAGGAGCCAGCGGTGGAAAGGCGTCAACTGGGCTCTGTGGATCATTAACCACCACATGTCTAGGTGGTGAAAAATCTATCTGCCTATACAATTTAGCCACAGCTGCATCATCCCAAGACTCATTGGCACCCTGACTACTGCTTCCCCCTTGATCCCATGATACCATGTCAACTAGACTATGATGAAACGATGATTACGCCTGCGTCTCCGTACGTTGCCACTGTGGCTGATAATATTCCTGTGTGTACGCCTGAGTCTGGGTTTCCCAAGGTCGCCAGTGTGTCTGAGTGTCCGTTTGTGGCTCAGACTGGGGAGCCTGGTGGTATGTCTACCGAACACCATATTCATTACCTATATATGGTGGCCTCAACCATCCAGTAAAAGGTGGCCTAGGTGCATGAATAGGCTCAGAAACTGGGGGAATAGGCAGACGACGGTGTCCTAACCCTCGACCCTCTTTGGCACGACGGCCAACGTCGAGCGACAGCTATGGCTCCTCTAGAAGCTGGGTCAGGGGTGCCTCTGGACCTGGCTCCTCCAGTCGAGCAGACTCTCTCCAAACAGATATCAGGCGACCTACTTCGTCGTGTACGTAATCCAACCCGTGGTTTGGAAATTCCTCAGCTGTTGTGACAAAATGAAAATTCTCCAGACCGTCAATCTATAAGTGACAACATGTATACATAAACTAAAATACAAGTTAATAGTAAATAAATGCTTTGCAGTAAATGACTTACACAATGTCCTTGTTTGGCACCCCGCTTCGTCATGTATCGCTTGCCGCACAGTCTATACCAAACCATGTACTCATGGTTGGGTGACATAAGACCATGTATTTCAGGAGACACTTCAACATGTTGAGCTCGCCTATTCCATCTCTTTATAAATTTCCTTAGTTTACGAGCCCAATTTTCATGGGGTTTACCTCGGAGTGTATAATCATGAACACCTTTCAATTTCCCAGGCCTATGAGGTATCGGTTGGTCCCGTCCAATTGCCTCATGCATCTATCAGGTTGTGCATACTCAGCAATGTGAAAACAAATTATTGGTATCCTAGCCATCCACAAATGCATTGTGTCAGCAGATGCACCCATAAAATCATAATCACGATACGGTTGTCAAACCACCTACACAATGAAAACATTTATAGGAGTAAATTTCATGTTCACATCCATTTAAAATGAATATATTTGATTAACCAAACATACCTCATCTCTACTTAAGGTGTCTAATCTGTCTTGATACCAGGTAAGTGAATTCATTCTAAACCTACCAACAACATTAAATCTAGTTTGCAGGTAAAACATTTAATTATTAATTCAAGTACACAAAAATACAGGGTGATTTAACTTCAACAAAATAAACATACATGTGTCCGAAGTGGCAGTGCGCCTCGTACTCAGATGGCAAAGGGGAAGCAATGGTTGGAAATCTAAGCTATGCCCAAATCTGCAGCAAAATTGTGCAACCACCAATGTCTTTTTCTATCAGGGTCTGTATAATCGCACAACTGTCTAAACAAGTTTGCTAAAACTGCTGACCCTCAGCTATATGAACCAATAGCATCAAAATCACCCGCAAGTAGGCCAATGTAGGGACATCCTACTACGCTCCCCCCCGATCTGTCGCAAAGGATCCAAGATCCTAATATGCAAGCAATATGAGCCTTCGTGAAGTATATCACATTCTGAGGATGACCAGCAACTGCATCCCATGTAGGATACACTCTGTCAAAATATGATAGCTTCACATTGTCAGAGGTTAGCTCGGTGGCGGCATCGGGTCCGTTACCAAAAACCTGATTGCACAATTCGGGCCAATCGGTGTAGGTCTGTCCGGTAACGACTTGCCCATCAGTAAGCAAGCCTAGTATCCCTGCGACATCTTCCAATGTAATGGTCATCTCACCCTGCGGCATATGGAATGTATGTGTTTCTGGCCGCCACCGCTCGACCATAGCACTAATAAGGCCAGCATCAATCTGAAAAATATAAGTCACATATCAATTTATCACTTCAAATAACAATAATTTTAAGCATGCTAAACATAATATACATAACTACATACCTGCATATATCGCATGTGAACGACATGTATGAAACCCGCCTGAGTCAAATACTGCGCAACTACGTCTGGAATTTCGTTGGGTCGGGGTCCACCACTAGGTCTATCTCCGCAACGAACCTTCAGCTCTCTTTGTGTTTCATCGTTCCAAACAACTTGTGAAATATGCGTGTGCTGTCTGCGCCTCCTAAGTATATCCCATCTATATGGTCCAAGAAGAACATGCATAGTGGGATCGGTAGGCTCAGGCTAATGGTCAGACCCAAAACGAGGTGACTCAGATGATGATGACTCGGCCATAATAATATGCTACACATTTCATACAAAGAAGGTTGAAGTTAAAAACTGTACTCACTAACTAATAATATTCTAAGCCAATCAACATGGTACAACTAACTAACTCGTCATATCGCTAACATTTTATTATTATATTATCATAATTTCTTTAATTTTACATAAAAAAAATTTTAATCCTAACCTAGGTCAGTAACTTTAAACATGCTAAGCCAATAAACATATTCTAACCTAGGTTAGTAACTATTTATAATATAAGCCAATGTATGTCTTAGGTAAGTCTTTAATCACAACCTAGGTTAGTAACTATTTATAATATAAGCCAATGTATGTCTTAGGTAAGTCTTTAATCATAACCTAGGTCAGTAACTATTTATAATATAAGTCAATGTATGTCTTAGGTAAGTCTTTAATCATAACCTAAGTCAATAACTAATAATATTCTAACCTAGGTCAGTAACTGTTTATAATATAAGTCACTAACAATTTCCTAGATCAATAACAATAACAATTTTCTAAGACAATAATATAATATATTTCATCTAATTTAAAAAGTGCAGGGTTGAGAACTTACTTGAGATAGAGTTTCACTGCGGAAACCCTCAAATACAAGCTGAAAATTAGAGAGAAGTCAGAGCAAAGTTCTAGAGAGAAGTTAGAAGTAAAAAAGTGAGGTGGAATAGTGAATTTGGGGTATTTATAGATGGCTACAGGTCGAGCCTCAGGGAGGCATGTCTCAACCTCAGGGAGGCATGTCTCACCCAAACTAGAATGGTGACATGGCAACCAAGACAAAAGGTAGAAGTAAGTGACTCATTTAAGAATGCTAATGCAACAGAGACAAGAAAACCATTAAAAGTAGATAATTTTGGGCGAAGGTAGGGAATAGCAGCCACTCCGGAAAAAAACAAACCAATCAATAACAGGCTTTCATGTTCAAACACTTTTTTTAAGCTAACATTCCTTTAGAATTCCAATCTCTTCACTCCATGCAATAAAAATCGTAGTCTTGGTTTATAGTGCTCAATGGATTTCCTTTATGCTTTTCTTCCCTCTACCTGTATTGCCTAGATTCAAAACACTTCTACCGAAGTGAAGTGATCTCTAAAACATTTTAAATACTGAAATGTTCGGTGGTACAAAAATTTATTTAACAAAATGTTCGGCATCTCGAAAGCACAACCACTATTGATTTCTGCCTATTTCGCTTTCATTTTTTAATTTTTATATTTATTTAATAAAATAAATGACAAGTAGTATTTCGTGTTGAATTTGTCTCAACCAACACTCCTAAAATAGATAAACATATATTTATCCTTAATTTGAAAACATTTCACAAATCAATAAGTAATGATTTGAATGTAATTAAATTCGATTTCTTTAAGTAAAATTTTGAATTTGAGTTTTGTAGATGAATAAATGAATTTAAGAGGAAAGACTTCATTAAAAGTAGTCAATCAAATTATCTAACAAAGATTAATCATTAAAAAAATTAATGAATATTTTACAAAAAAAACATTGTTAAAAAAATATTTCACTAAAATTTAAATATAAATATATTCTTATTTATGTACTTTAAGAACAAGTTTACTTTCAAATATCACCATTGAGACCCACTCCCTCCATTCAAAGTTTTAAAAGAACACATTTTTTTAGCTTCTAAATCCAGTCTTTATGTTCCCCTTTATTTTTCTCACTTATCCATGACCACCACACTTAACTATGTTCTTGTTAGTTGTGTTCTCTAGGCTTTTTTCCTTTTCTAATTTATAAATTCATGTGATTCCAGTAAATAACTTACGTCATATGCTTAATGAAGTATAACCATGAAAGAGGAAAGAAATTTAGGGAGGTGAATTGAAGAGCATAGCTAACGACTAAGATATTCTTTCTGACCACTTTAGAGCTGTATTAAAGTAAAAGAAATATGTGACCGTTTTCTCAAGGAAAAAAAGTAAAAGAAATAAATGAACTGTTGCTTTCAAAAACAATCCTTCCCCTGCGAATACAGCTTTTAAGATTCATCAATGGTAATATAGTTGCTGAATCATAATAGTTTGGACCGAATGATTCTAGCTTATCACATAGAAAAGCTTAAAACGGCATGTGCTTATCCCTTTACAGTAAACCTTCATGTTACATAGGAAAACCTATATTTTTATATTTATTTTATCCTATGATGTTGAGTAAAATGTGTCGTGACTAATATCTTTATGAAGGAGGCACTAAATAATATATTAGGGAGTGAAAAATTACTGCATAATCTTGATCAATTTTCATGTGACGCATAATTAATTTTTTTTATCAGTAAATGTTAATTCATTATTTTTGTTACAAATATTAGTCAAAGAATTCTAATCCACGACCTATTTTTCCTGCTTTCATCATTCTCCAACTATTGAATTAGCCTTATATTTTCCATAATCAAATTTTACTAATTCTCTTGTAACCTGAAAAAGTAAATTATGTATAAAGTAACGAATGATGCAGACTATAGTCACATCATGATCCAAGATCATATAATAATTTCCTCCCAAGCACACTGAAAAAAAAAAGAGAAAAAAAAGGAAGAAAACCAAGAGCCATAACTTTTGGAGATTACTTGATTTCGACAAAATCTCACTAAGTGGGCTGAGCCTGCACTTTATCAGTTTATTGTACCCTCCTCACACCAGTTTGGACCAGTTTCACCAACCAAGAATAAAAAAAGACGCACACACTGAGCAAGCTCAAATTGTTACAAGAAAAAACAGAGTAATGGTATAACCAATTACTATTACAACGGTTTTCATTGTTTCAACTGTTACAGTGACAGGGTTGTTGCTTCCTGCATCTCCAAGTTGCACCCTTTTCCGGAATGTTTTCTTTACCTTCCAAATTGGCCATTCCGGAAGCCAAAATCTATAATCATTCCAAAATATAATTTTACATTTAGGATTGGTCATTCTGGAAGCAAAAAAAGAGGTGTAGGA
>CM023944.1:27552088-27581270 GCA_013407115.1 Glycine latifolia | reverse complement strand
AGCAGGATGGATGTGCAAGAAACAACAGCCCAATCAGATACCGAAAACCAAAATCAGAAAATATATCCAAAAAATGCTCCATATTTACTGATACATAACTAAGACAATGTTGATAAGCTTTTCAATAAGCTCTTATGGAATAAGAAAATGAGATCAAATAAATCAAAATTTTGTGAAGTTAGATAAGAACTTCTAAGAAAAGTTTAGATAAATTAATTTTAACTATGAGACAAATTTAATAGAATTTATTTACTTATTTTCAAAATATATTAAGGATATCAAACAAATGTACATTTGTATACAAATATTTTCATAGCAGGATGGATGTGCAAGAAACAACAGCCCAATCAGATACCGAAAACCAAAATCAGAAAATATATCCAAAAAATGCTCCATATTTACTGATACATAACTAAGACAATGTTGATAAGCTTTTCAATAAGCTCTTATGGAATAAGAAAATGAGATCAAATAAATCAAAATTTTGTGAAGTTAGATAAGAACTTCTAAGAAAAGTTTAGATAAATTAATTTTAACTATGAGACAAATTTAATAGAATTTATTTACTTATTTTCAAAATATATTAAGGATATCAAACAAATGTAAATTTGTATACAAATATTTTCATAGCTGAAGAACACTTTATCACTTAACATCAATTTCCCAATTAGCAGCAGCATAAGCTGTACATAGGCTGATGAGATAATGGATGCAATATACCTATTTACAGAAGAGAGAGAAAGAGGGTGAGAGAGAGTGGGAATATAAATATAACCAGAGAAAGATATAAATGGAGAACCAGAAGCAGAGCCATCAGATCTTATTCTGCTGCACCACTGATCAGCCAACTACAATTTCTAAGGTCCTTGTATTAGGGATGACATTCCACAATACTCATGGAAATTAATGGGTGAAAAACAGGTCCTGGTGATATTGCAAACTGCTAACCTTGCTGTTCCTCTGCTTGTAGCATAAATGCAAGTTCTTCAACTCATTGCTGATCCAAAATAAATATATGAACCTGTTAGTTCATAAGAGAAAAATATAAACCAGAAAGTAAAGATGTACTAAAATAAGCACATCTTGAGAAGAGAACCCAGACAATAGCATTTCCCATCTCTAAAACTTAGTCTGCAATCACTATCAACTTTCAAGGTTTCTGGTAGAGACCATGCCATGTGCACCATATGTTGTTGGCATTCCTATTGGTACCTTCACTTAAATCTTATCATCTTAAGTGGCCTACCAAACGACATCATATGATTATTCAAAATATGACAAAGGAAAAAATGAAATGAAAATAATACAAATACTTCAATATTAGAATAAGCACAGGGTAGTAACTTGTCTTTGCCTCTGATGCTGTATTATGCGAATCATCCAGGCCATAAGATAGCAAGGAAGGATAACAGCAGCCACACGGAGAAAGAAAAACTGGAAAACATTAAGTATTATGTAATCCATCAGTCAGCTATATAAAATGCAGCATGGCTAATCACTTTGATTGCAACTTACATAAAAATATGCTAAAGCTTTCTCGACATCAGCATTGAAGAGGGGAGCAGCATGCCTCAGAAGTAAAAGAGCCATTAACTGCAAATTTTGGGACAGACCCAAACACGAAAACTAAGGAAATGTACCATGAAAATGATTTAATACATATGATTTTACTAATACTGTGACTTCTTTCCAAAGAAAAATTAACGGCAAACACAAGAGCACTGCATCAGACACTACATCCCAGAAAAGCAATCACAAGAAAATAAATATTGCAACCATACACCCAACAAAAATACATGGGTAGGTACCACATATACATAAATATATCTGAAGGACAAAAATCAGAAAAGGTGGAGTGGTTCCGTGGACAATAGGAAAGAAAAAATCCAAGAATATTGAATTTCCATGCCTAATAAAACATCTGAAAACCATACTATTGAACTTCAATAACGAATTAAAAAGGCTTACGATTAGACCAACAGAGTGCCACAATGTAGTTCCACTTGTTCCAGCATTGACATAATCTTCATGCTAAGTCTCCGGAACTTGGTGCTCCATTGCCGCAATAGCCAAAAGTCGAGAATTGTGCAAATCTAAAGAATTACTAGAGATTGCCCAATCATCACTGCCCGATTTGCAAAAGCGTTTATGAATCATAGAACAAGCAGCAATTACAATATAGGAAGACACGGTATCATTGTTAAATCATAGATATACAGTTCACAAGGCAGATAATGATAGTTTGGCATGGAGAAGAGGTATTCATGATATTGCAAGTGTATAAACTACATAAAAAGGAAATGAATATTGACTAGCATAAAAGGTAAGATACCAATAAACAAGTTTGTTACGAATAAAAGATAGGCCCGTTTGTAGAATTCAAATATTCAAACTTCTTAACCATCAAAAGATAGAAGATATAACAGAAGATATAATCACAACTACTACTTATCATTTATTTAGATAATTTGAATATCTTAATCAAAGATAGTGGGCTTCAACCACCACTCCACCAAGGTCCAGGTCAGTATCCTATAAATAGAGTATCCTGCATGAAGAAAGGTACACACAATTCTGACTCTCTCTTTTCCTTTCACACAGCACACACTGCACGACACTCGTGTTGTGTTTCCCCTTTTGCTGTGATATTCTTCCTGGAGGTGCTTCATCTCCATAGGCATCTTCAGAGAGGGAGAGTTCGATCCTACATCAATTACCCAACATTCTTGTTGGACATTTCTGTTCTCTTTGAGCAGAACAGTGGCGCCATCTGTGGGAACGATAAATTTCGATTCCCATCAAATCACAAAGGTTAACACTAGAAGCCACCAAATCGCAGGACATGATGAACCACCCAGATATACGAATCAGGAAAATGTGGTAGCAGAAGATGCAGTTTCTCACACTGCCTCATCTCCAGCTGTACCGGCATCACGCATGGCCGCCAACCCACCATCAACTGTTGAGGCAGAACCAGATATCACGCAGCGTTTCATCCAGAACGCTCTAAATTCACTTCTGTCTCAAATGGAGAATTTGGAGAAACGTTATGAGCTTCAACGACAGGAGGATGTACAGAATTTGATAACACAGTTGGACGAACGTAGTGCCAAACGTAGACAGGAGGAAAATCATCGCCTCCAACACATAGAACACCGAATTCGCAATATGGAGAATCCATCAACGATACCTACTGAGCAACCTCATGCGACAGTGAGAAGACACGGGCCGGAGACCTCGGTTCCCATTGCCGAGATTGGTAACAGGAGGCCGATTAGTTGATCTGAGCAAGCCAGAATATCCCATTCCCAGTCACGAAATGAGGGACTCCACATTTCCTCAACCACAATCCTGGAACATACCGTTGTTGAAAGACCAATAGGAGAATTCATACGCCAGCCCGAGCGAGAAGATAACACATATCGAAGGAAATATCGCCGAGGTCAGCAAAATAATAGCCCGTTCGTCGACGAGATAGTAGATGCTCAATTCTTGGAAGATTTTGACGGATCATTCCTATCCAAATATGATGGGAGCCAGGATCCTCAAGTGCACATTGATGAGTTCGATATGCAAATGTGCGTCCGTGGCATTGACGAGCCAATAATCTCGCGAATTTTCGTTACTACTTTAACTGGAGCCGCCCAAACCTGGTTTCACACGTTGCCGCCGCGCTCTATCCAAAATTTTGAAGATTTTGGACAGAAGTTTTTGTTAAATTTTGCAACAAGTAAAAAGCAGCCCAAGTCCGAGTTCGCTCTGGGTAAAATACGCCAGTAGCCCGGAGAAACTTTGCAAAGTTATTTGGATCGGTTCAAGGAAGCCGCCTTACAAGTACAGGGTTTGGAAGAGAAGGTACACGTCCATCTCATCTCAGCCGGGCTCAACGGATCATCTCGTCTTGCCAAATCAATTTACAAAGACCCCGTGAAATCTTTAATGGAATTCAGGATACGGTCCAAGAAGTATCTAGAACTGGAGCAGATGGAAATCGCCAACTTGGCTCCAAAGGAGAATAGAAAACCCTCGTCGCCAAAGAACCGACGTCAGGAAAATGCATCTGACAATCGCCATCCTGTGAACTTCCACACTGGCCTACCTCCATGAAATACCTCTGACTCCGGCTTCAGGTTCCGAAAGTATGAAGGGAAGTTTGACAAATATGCTCCATTGACTACTTCTCGAGCTCAGATTTGGAAGGAAGTTGCTTTTACAGAAATGAGGAAAGTAGATCGTCCTCGTCCAATATTGAAAAAGGAAGGATTAGACTATTCCCGATACTGCGACTTTCACAACGGACCAGGTCATACGACTGACTAGTGTTGGGAGCTCCGTGATGCAATAGAAAAGTTCATTCGTGAAGGTAAACTGCGACAATATGTCATCCGGACCCAAGGGCAACAAAGCAAAAGGAAAAGCCAACAGGATAATAAAAATCGAGATGAGAAGAGGAGCAAGAAGGATGATGATTTCCCAAAGCCCGAGTTCGAATGTAATGTTATTTCGGGAGGAATGGGAGGAGGAGGCGATACCGCTAATCAGCGAAGGAAATATCTCAAAGAAGTCATGTCGGTGAGAGCTCAGCAAAGATTGAAAGAAAGCAGTAAGAAAGCCACACCCCCGTTAATTTATTTTACTGAAGAAGACATGAGAGGGTAGTACCTGGCCACGAGGACGGTCTCGTCATAATAGGGACCGTAGCAAACTTCCGGGTGAAAAGAATATTCGTTGATAATGGCAGCTCGATATCATCAACTTGAGTGCATTCAAAAAGATGAACCTGAGAGAAGACGACTTGAAACCATGTAAAACCATGTTAATCGGTTTTAATGGTGGAGGTACTGGACGTAAAGGTTCCATTGATCTTCAACTCACATTGGGAACCAAGGAGAGCTTTAAGTCAGAAAGGGTCACATTCACTGTTGCCGAGTTCACCTCACCGTATAACATCATCCTGGGTAGACCAACGCTTCATAAATGGGACATATTGATGTCCACTAAACATCAGAAGATGAAGATGATTGGCCACCTCGGCCGAGTCATCACAATATGCGGAGATCAAAAGGAATTCAGACAGTGCTATTATAATACAATCAGGGAAATTGAAGGCGGTCCATCCTCCCCACCTCGGATAAGGCAAGGAGACCCGGTGGTACACCAAAATGAGACACGCTCATCCCGAAGGCCGGTCAACCTGGTGGAGTTAGATATGCGAGACATCGAAGATTGGAGACCAGAACCAGTAGACTAGCTGGAAGACATTCAAATCGGAAGTTTCCCGGAGCAGATCACAAAAATAGGCAAACAAAATGATCCAGAAACCAAAGATAAGTTAATTCAATGCTTACGAAAGAACCAGGATGTGTTTGAATGGAAAGCCTCCGAGATTCCCAGAATCCAGCCGACCTTTTGTTGCCACAAATTGGCTATGTACCCCGGATCTAAGCCAGTAGCACAGAAGAAATAAAAGCTCGGTCCAGACAGAAGGCAAGCCTTGGAAAAGCACATTAAGGAGTTGTTAGAAGCCGGGTTCATCAGAGAAATACAGTATACCACATGGCTCTCCAATGTCGTGATGGTGAAAAAGTCCAACGGGAAATGGCGAGTTTGTGTTGACTACACAGATTTGAATAAAGTTTGTCCCAAGGACTCATACCCGATGCCGAACATCGATCAACTGGTAGACAATTCCGCCGGCTTCCAGTTGTTATCATTCATGGACGCTTATTCTCGATATAATTAGATACCCATGTACCCGGATGATCAGGAGAAAACGGCATTCCGAGGTGTCGAAGCAAATTACTGTTATGATGTCATGCCCTTTGGATTAAAAAATGCAGGAGCGACTTATCAAAGGATGATGAACAAAGTTTTTGCTGATCAAATTAGGTGCAATATTGAGGTCTACATTGATGACATGATCACAAAGACAGAAGCAGATGGAAGTCATATCCGGGATCTAGAAGAAACTTTCGACAAACTAAGGCAGCACAACATACGTTTTAATCCGTTGAAATGTGCCTTCGGAGTTAAAGCCGGGAAGTTTTTAGGATTCATGCTGACTCACCGGGGAATAGAAGCAAACCCAGACAAATGCAAGGCAGTCCTCGACATGCATTTTTCAGCTAACAAGCGAGAAGTTCAACAACTAACAGGAAGAATGGCTGCCTTAACGCGTTTCTCCCGAAATCTGCCGAGAAGGCCCTTCCCTTCTTCAAATTATTAAAAAAGGCGGCTAATGTAGGATGGAACCCGGCATGTGAAAAAGCCTTTCAGGAGATCAAAAGGTGTCTGGCCTCGCCCCCCGTACTTTCGAAGCCAGATCCCGGAGAAACACTTATCTTGTACCTTGCGGTCGGGGAGGAAGTCATAAGCGCCGTATTAGTCAGAGAGGAGGGTAAGTCTCAGTCACCGATTTATTTTGTGAGCCGAGCCCTCAAGAATTCAGAGTTGCGATACCAGAAGCTCGAAAAAGTGGCTTTCGCTCTACTCACAACGGCAAAAAGGCTCTGACCTTACTTCCAAAGCCATACCATCATTGTTAGGACAAATCAGCCCATCCGACAAGTATTACACAAGCCGAATTTGGCTGGAAGAATAATGAATTGGGCCATCCAATTTTCTGAGTTTGACATCAAGTATGAAGCTCGGCATGCCATCAAATCTCAAGCTTTAGCTGACTTCATCGTCGAGTTAACCCCCGACATCTTCTAATCAGCAAAAAAATCCAGTGTGGAAATTATATGTTGATGGCTCGTCCAATTCCAAAGGAAGTGGAGCCGGAATTATTGTTGAAAATCCTGAGGGCGTATCACTTGAACACTCGCTGCAACTTAATTTTCCGACATCTAATAATCAGGCGGAATATGAAGCATTGATTGTTGGGTTAAAACAGGTTAGAGAACAGGGAGCATTGAAAGTCAGCGTTTTCACTGATTCCCAACTTGTTGCGGCGCAAATTGAAGGAAGATACCAAACCAAAGGACCTTTACTAGCTAAATATCTGGCTAAGGTAAAGGAAATAATTGCAGAATTTGATGAAGTCATCGTCGCCCATATCCCAAGAGAAGAAAACGCCCGAGCCGATATATTGTCAAAACTGGCAAGTACAAAAGGGACGGGTAATCACAGAACCGTCATTCAATAGGAACTCGCCCAACCTGCTTGTATCATGATGATCTTAGCAACCAAAGACTGGAGGAGATCTATCATCAATTATCTAGAACAGGGGATAATACCAGATGAAGGAATAGAAGCGAAAAAATTGATCCGAGATGCTTCTATGTACGCAATCGTCGATGGCGAATTATATCGCCGAGGCCTCCACACTCCAATGCTGTTATGCCTAAGCTCCGATCAAGCTGAGTACGTACTCACGGAGATACATGAGGGAATTAATGGCCAACATATGGGGGCGAGGGCTTTAGCATTAAAAGCTCTTCGTGCCGAATACTTCTGGCTGACGATGAAGGCAGACGCAGCAGAGCATGTAAAAAAATGTGACAGTTGTCAAAAGCATGCAAAGGTATTGTGGACTCCTCCATCCGACTTAACTTCAATCACGGCACCATGGCCTTTCTACAAATGGGGAATGGATCTTTTAGAACCATTTAAGGCGACGGAAGGTCAGATGAAATGGTTAATAGTAGTCGTTGACTATTTTACCAAATGGATAGAGGCCGAGCCCTTAGCCACTATCACCTCGGCCCGAGTTCAAAAATTCCTTGAGTGCAGCATAATAGCGAGATTCAGAATTTCAGCAGAAATCGTCACCGATAATGGGACATAGTTCACGGACAAGAAATTTCAGGAAATGATGGTCGGACTCCATATTAAACATCATTTTTCGTCAGTAGAACATCCACAGTCTAATGGCCAAGCAGAAGTAGCAAACAAAGTTATTCTGAACGGGTTGAAGAAACTAATGCAAGAAGCCGGCCCAAACTGGGTTGAACAACTTTATTACGTCTTATGGGCGTATAGAACCATGGCCCAAATAGCAACCAAAGAGACTCCGTTCAGAATGACGTACGGTTGCGAGGCCATGATACCTGTGGAAATCGGACAACCATCATGGAGAAGACAAATGTCTCATACAGATAATAACACAGCACTAACTACCGAGCTGGATATGATAGAAGAAGTCCGCACTGCAGCACGACGCCGAGATTTGTATATGAAACAGATGACGGCCCGCAAGTTCAATAAAAAGGTCAAGCTGAGGTCTTTTGAAAAAGGCGACCTCGTGTTAAGGCGAGCAGACATCGGAAACAAAAATGACCAAGACGGGAAACTAGCACCTAATTGGGAAGGGCCATACCGAGTGATTCAAAATCTGGGACAAGGAGCATACACACTGGAAACTCTTGAAGGCAAACCTGTCAAGCGCACATGGAATGCCGACAAATTGGAGATATAATATAGCCGAAATGTGGAGCCGTGATGAAATCCGTGTGTTTCCCTTTAATTGATTTCGGATCTTTCATAGGGATCACGGATTAGCATTTTCATCCATGTGTTTCCCCTTAATTGATGCTAAATCTTTCATGGGGATCATGGATTGATATTTGATGTTTTCATCCATGTGTTTTCCCTTAATTGATTTTGAATCTTTCATGGGAATCATGGATTGATATTTTCATGTGTTTCTCCTTAATCGATTTGCGAACCGAGATCCGGGCAAATCTTTCATGGAGATCATGAGTTGTATTCATGTGTTTCTCATTAATTGACTGTGTAAGCCGGGAGTGTAATACCCGCGTAAGTCTTTCATTGAGATCATGAAATTTCTGTAATCTTCGAAGAATATTACTAAAAATCCTTGTTATAAGATAATTATATATACATTGTGCACAACTTATGGGCCTAGTCGTTGTTATGTATTATCTCGGCCCGGATCAAGCCGACGTAACCATTTACTCGTGGATGAATGATCGGCTAGACCGAAAGAATTACATCCATCGATTAATGTTACGAGATGCATTAACAGTTTATAATTTTAAAATTGAATAAAGATATGTTAATTTTTAGTTGATTGATTATTTTCAATTTAAAAACTCCTGGTATAGAGGTAAACAATTTTGACGGAAAATGGAAAAATAAAAAACATGAAAATCAAATTTTTGAAAACATAAATTATAAAAATTAAACATTTAAATTAAGGGTGTTCAAATTTAATCTGATCAAAAATAAATAAATAAAAAATCATTAAAAAAACAAAAAATCAAACCAAATCAATTCTTTTTGAATTTATTTGGATAACTTTTTTCTCAAACTCATCAATATGTGGTTTATGTTTTAGAACTCAAATCAAATCAGAACACTTTTATGTTTTGTATATATTATTTAGTTTTATAGTGATGAAATTTATATAATATATATCATGCTCTTTTTTAAATAATTTTTTAAGATATATTTGGTTTAAAATGTATTTGACAAGATTTTTATCACAGAAAGTATAACATATTAATAAATTTCATTGATTATTATTAACAATTTTTTTTAATGTAATTTAATTTAAAAGATAAAAAAAATATAAATATAATTTAAATAAAATAATATTTTAGTAAAAATTGAAAAATCAAATCGAAACAAATATAAAATATTAATTTAATTTGGTGTCAATTTTATATCAAATGAAAATTGAATTAAATCTAATCACATATTTTATAAATTTGATCGAGTAGCTTTTTTATAAATAATCTAACCAAATCGAGTTATAAATATCCCTAATTTAAATCTTAATATATCAGTGAAAAATTTAATAGACCAAAAAGCCATGTTAAGGCTTGTAAATAACATATTAACTTAAAAATAATAGATAACCAGAAAAAGAAAACTTTAAAATAATAGAAGTAATCAGAACAGATTATAATAATTCAAATCCACCTTTAAAGAGAGAAACGTGACTAGTATTTGTATTTAACGGGCCGGATTACCTCTTGAAGGCCTAAACACACACCACTACCTCTAAGCTAAACTCTTGAGCGGAATATAAAAGCTGAGTAACTTCCCGCTCGCCACCATAATCTAGGGTTTTAGAATTTACCTAAAACCCTCCACCATGGCAGAAGAAGCAGCACCGGTAGTCGTCGATCCCAACACCGCCTCTGCAGAGGACGTCGAGGCTGGCAGCAACGTCGCCGAGCCGAATCAGAAGCGCGCCAGGGAGGAAGAGGAGCCGCAGGGCGGGGACGACGACGTTTCGAAGAAGCAGAGGGTGGACGAGGATAACGAAAAGTCTGTAGAGGAACAACGCTTGGAGAAGCGCGATGAACAAGAAAAAGAAAAAAGAGAAGAAGCAGAAGCAGAAAAAGAAGAGGGAGAAGAGAAGGAAGCAAGTGGTTCCGTGAACTTGGGATTCAAGAGCTTCGGTTCTTCCTCGGAGATGTTTCATTACTTCTGCAACTTTCTTCATACCTGGCCTCAATATCTCAATGTTAACAAGGTATTCCCAACATGTCAATAATCCGTTCCCTTTTTTCTTCCTTTTTATTTTTTTAATAGCAACTAGCAAGGTGTGTGTGTGTGTGTTTTTTTTTTTTTTTTTTACTTTGAGTGCCAAACATGTAATTAATCGATTTTCTGATTTCCCCCTTTCATAACTTACCTTTTTTTAATAGTTTCTAGTAGCTCGTCTGGATTGATTGATATTTAATTTTCTATGATTATGATTTCATAAACCCCTTATGGCCTTATCTCATGTGGGAATTATTGGTATTTGATATTCTATGATTGTGATTTCATAAACCCCCTATCTCATGTGGGTTGATTGGTATTTTATTTTCTATGATTATGATTTCATATAAGTATATAATTGTGCCTTCTTGTTGTGCGAAGAACATTTGTTGACCATCGTTGGTGCAATTTATCTGTATGTTATACCAAATATCAATTTATGTAGTTTCCTTGCAAAGGTGTTCATAAACTACATTGGAATTAGTTGTTTCAATCTGCGGGTTTTTGAATCACTTTTCAGCGCCACCAAAGTGTTTTATGATATAACACCCTTTCACTGAATATTTGCATGTCCCGGTTTCAAGTATTGAACCGTATGAAAAAAACTCGTTGCTAAAATGCTACCAAATGTTTGAATTAGGATTTGATACAATTCTGTTTTAGTATGCTGTTCTTATATCTTGATAATCTTTGATTCTGTCTTGATGTTGCAATAGCTGCAACTAGAATTTACTTCTTACTGTGAATCAATATTAACTTGTTTTGTGTGGCAGTATGAACATCTGATGTTGTTGGAGTTGCTTAAGAACGGCCATGCAGAACCTGACAAAAAGATTGGTGGAGGGGTTCGTGCTTTCCAAGTACGCAAGCATCCTACCTTCAAAAGCAGGTGCTTTTTCCTCATCAGGGAGGATGACTCTGCTGATGATTTTAGCTTCAGGAAGTGTGTGGATCACATTCTGCCCTTGCCGGAAGAGATGCATTTGAAATCCGATGCGAACAAGGCATTAGGTGGTGGTGGTGGAGGAAAGCATTATGGAGGAGGAAAGGGTGGCAGAGGGGGGAGGGGTAGAAGAGGAGGAGGTCCTGGGAGAGGAGGAAAGTGGAGAAATTAAATACAGTAGTTGCTGCTGGTCTGAGTTTTATTTTGACGTCTAAAATGTTTTTTGTATACTTGTCCCGCATTTTTCATGTTTCCTGCTAATTTACATATCAAGTTTTGTTGTTACAGTTATTTGTAAGTTATGAAGCTTTCTGGGCTTATATAATTTCACATTGTGATTATGGCTGGAAATGAATCAAAACGAACTGAACTATACCGTCTAGTTTGGTTTGACTTGTAAAATAGTAATTTTAAAATTTGACTCGAGTTCAATATGACCTGGTTTTTGATAGATTGAACTTGGGTCGACTCAAGTTTGTGAATTGTTTGGTCGAGTTTGCATGTTTGAATCATATGAACCAAATATCAAAATGATACTACGAAAACAAATCAATTAAGCTAGTCTACGAACTTGGTTCATTAGCTTGGCTTGAAACTAAATTCAACTAAATGATTATATTATTGCGAATATACATTAATGAGCCAAATTGGGTGAGTAGGACTAGGGTCAATTTTAGGCAATTTTAAGTTTTAGTCCAGTCTATTTGGCTCATGGAGATAAAGAATGAGATGGATCTTGAACTAGTCTTTATAGCTAATTCAGTTAAGCGTCATTGATAGATAAATGTCAATTCTGTTCCTTTGCAATGTATTTTTGAGGTTCATCAAAGTATAGTCGAAAATGAACAAATTTAGCATTCAGTTCAATAATAATTTGCATGTTTGGTAATTGTGTAAACTCATGGATAATCGTTAATTTTGACTAGTTGATACTCAAATTTTGGTTAGAATTAACCAGGCTAGCAAGTTTTTTGGCCAGCCAAAGCTTGATGATGACTTTGGTATAGGGGTGTACATAGGTACTGTCATCCGAAAACTTGATTAGATTCAAATTGTCCCAAATGCTTTGAATATTTTTTTTAATGTTTGAATCAAACTCAACTCATTAAGAGTTAGATAATCGATTTTAGTTTTTAAATCTATTGACCTATAGGCGGACTCATTGATCTCTGAATTGGTGTGATTGTACCTTGATATATTTCATAACCTACAAATATAATCTTTGTTTCAAATATTTTTCTTTTTCTTTCATACACAACTAATTCATTTTCTTTGATAATATTGATAATTTTTTTAAATGTTCTATATGTTGGTTAATGCATTTTGAGAATATTACAATATCATCTAGATAAACTATAGTAAAATTCAAATATTGGTAAAATATATCATTCATAATGTTTTGATATTCATTTGGAGCATTTTTTAAACCAAGACATTACATTCCACTCATAATGGTCAAAAGGTACCACGAAATCAGTTTTATACTTATCTTTCTCCCTTATCAGAATTTGATAGTATCCAACTTTGGTATCAAATTTGGAAAATATGAAGGAGTTATTTAATCTTTTAATTAAATCATTTTTATTGGGTAAAATATATCTTATCCATTTTAAGACTTTATTTGGGGGTTCATAATTAATTACCAATCTTAGAGCTCCTCTTTCAACTTTTGAAGCTTTCATGACATTAAAGTCTCAACAACTCCATGTTGATTTAGAAGGTCTAATTAATCCTTTATTAAGATATTCTTGGATTTGTTTTTACAATATTCTAAATATTCTTGATTTATAGGCCTCGCTTTTATTGAAATATATTTTTCATTGAAATGATCTATATAAGGTAATAAAATTTCATATTTTTTCCTATGCCAAAAAGCTATGGGATTTGTTTCACATATTTCTTTTTTAATCTTATTTTCTAATTGACTTATTTTTTCTTTTATCTTTGGATTCTTTACTTGTTCCTCTATCCATTTGAATTGAATATCTTTATTTAACATGTTTATATGTTTTTGTTTTTGTTTTATTATCTTCCTTTGAAGATTATTTTAACAAATTTAATTCTCTACTCTTTAAAGGTTTTAGGAATTCAAAACATACTTGCTTTTCTAAGGTATAAGCTATTAATCCCATTTCAGTTACTTGGAAAGAATATAATAATGTTAGGAATGAAGTTCCTAATATTACTTCACAATTCATATTTTTTACTAATACAAATGAAGTATTATATCAAATCTTATTTTTACATATTTTTGTATTTGATCATTTATATTGTATATTCATTCTTGAACCATTTGCACTAGTTATTTTTTCTATGGTTTTCTCATAATATTTAGTAGGTATTAATTATTCTTGTATACAATTTACATATGTTCATGAGTCTATTAGAGCTATTAATTTAAATATTTCTTCTTTTATTACTAAAGTCATCTCACATTGCCATTTATGGGTTGTAATTAAACTTAATAAATTAATATAGTTATTAAATTCTGGGGTCTCATCTTCCGTATTATTTAGATCATTACCTTGTATATGAGGTATATTAGGAATATTTTCTTGTGATTTTAAAATTTCTTTTCCTTCTAGCTATAGAAGTTTATATTCTAATGTTATATCATTTTGTTTTAGTTGTTGAATTTCTTGTTTAAGGTTTTTATTTCTTCTTGTAGTTCTTTTACAATTATTTGACTGTTGGGTTTCTTAAATCTATTATAGATTTCTTTCATCTCTATGACTTTTATTTATTCTATGTTTATTTGATCTTTCTTCATTAAATTATTAAATTGTTGTATAAATTCTTCTCTAAGAGGTGAATCTTCTAATTTTTCAATTATACATATCAAGGTGGTAGTTTGTTCTCAAGTTAGCATGTTTATAGATTTATAATATTTACATGTACACATTTATGCATCTAAGCAGTATCCTTCATTAGTAAAGTTTGAGGAAGAGTCACTTGTTTCTTATTCTAATTGATATATTATTTCATTTTCAGATTCTTCTATTTCTCTGAAGTAGATTCTTCTTATTCAAAATTTATTAGTATATTCATCAAGCACTACTAGAAAATAGGCTTTTAACATCGATTTTTAACCAATGTTGAAACTACCGACGTTAAAAGTATCAACGTTAACATCGATTTTAAAAAAAAACCGATGTTGCTTAATGAGAAATAAACAAAAGAAAATGTAAAATATGCATTAAACAACATCGATTTTCACTAAGAACCGATATTAAATTATGTAACATCTATTTTTAGTAAAAACTGATATTATTTTATGCAGATCAACATCGGTTTCTAGTAAAAAAATAGATCAACATCGGTTTCTATTAAAAAAAATAGATGTTGTTTTATGCACCTGAGGAAACTTTTCACATAAAGTCACTTTTTACATCATTTAATACATAACCGATATAGAAGGTCCTTTTTTAAATAAAAAAAATGGTATATGCTCTTTATTTCTCTCCCTGTAATTTTAAAAGACTTATTAAAAACTTAAATAAAAATTTTAATGCACTTCGATCAACAATTTGGTAGCCATAAATATTTTATACAAAAGAATAAAATCAAATTTAGATATCATTATCTAATCTAAAATAAAATAATTCTCTTAATATATATATATATATATATATATATATATATATATATATATATATATATATATATATATATATATTGAATTCCCAATACTAAGGATTCGTCAGTTCTAGTCAGAGGCACATAAAGATTGAGGAAACTATACATGGATCAATTTAGTAGTCATTATTGAATATTTTTGGACATTACTCTTGCATAGGTTGGTAGGTAACACTGGCGAATTAAGTCAAGCAAATGATAACCCTATTTCATACAACAATTTATATAATAATCTATATAATAACCTTTTCTGTATCTATGTTTTATAACAAATTATTACATTTCATATTTCTGTCTCTTAGTTATAAAATTTGTTATGCTACACATCTCTAAAAATATATTACTTATCATGAAAATCATTATTAAATCACATATGTAGACAATATACACAACAAGAAATATAACTAATAAAATTGATTTGTTCAATGCATGTTCAATAAAGAAAATAAAATATGAAACTAAAGATGCACAGGCTCGTGATTCTAGAGAATATGTGTGGCACGAGGCGCCAAATGTGAAAAAATGTGGGTAATCGTATCCAAATACTAAAAAAATGAGTAAATAAAAATTAATTATGTTTTATTGTTTTGATGTCTTTTTAATTCTTGCAATATAAAGAAGTAAAAAATGAAATTAATATATCGCCTAAATACTTTTTCTTGTTAGTGTATGTGCTTAATTATGAAAGGAAAAAAAAGAGGAAAATGGATATAATCTGGGAAAAGTTTGGTGCATACTAAACTCTATTTAATACCTAGATAGGAAAAAAATTTGGTTATAGCCTAGATAGGAAAATAAGAGAAAGAAATATAAGCATTTTGTTGGTAGTAAAGAGATATAAGTATATAAATTAAATAATGTAATAAAAAGAAAGAGAGAGAGAGAAAAAATAGACGTTGAAGTAAGTAAAGATGGTTTTGTGCTATATATATAAAATAATATACAACTTATCTATTTATCAAAAGATAATTTACGTATAAAGGATAAATTAAGTATTTAAGAGTTCTTAGTAATCACTTAGATAAGCTCTTATAAGTTGAGTTTATAAATCAAGTGAATAAAGGTAATGCCTTTCAGGTGGGGAAATGGGGCTAAGGTTGAGACAAAAAAATATTACCTTGAAGTTTATTGGCACCAACGCTTGTTCTTAGCCCCAACTACAAATAGCATAGAAATCCAAATACCAAAATAAGGCCAACATAGCACCCACAAAAACCACAAAGATACCAAAAATAAAAATAAAAGAAGAACATAAGTGGGGTCATGGGTGTGTTTGTAAAGACTAAAGTTTTAGCTTTTAAGAATCACCTCTTTGAATGACGAAGGTTTTGCCTTCCAGAACTGATGATACAGAAGGTGCCTTGCAAATAATAGAAATCAACAGAAGAAAAAAAAAACAAAAAAAGGAGAATTGTTAAGATACATAATGAATCATTGATCTTCCTTTGCGGGTGCTGTAAAAGCTCTAAACTTGAGCAAACTTTACAATATCAATGAAAATGAATGAAAGGAAAGTTCCTCTGCCCAACATTTGTTAGCATTAAAAAACTAATGCCCAAATTTTATTATCAATGTGAACCTTGACAATATTAAACTAATGCCCAAAACTAATCACAGGAGAACTTGTATAAAAAAAAATTATCAAGAACTCATCAATATTAAAGTAATGCCCAAAATTTATTATCAATGTGAACCTTGACATATAAGATTTCAAATTGAGAAATTTGCTTCTAGAATTCAAATACATTAATAGAGAAAAGGACAACAAGGGAAAGAGCACCTGAAGGTCGGGTGGGAGATATATATATATACATCATAAATTTGATCTTTAAATCCTCTGCTCAACATTTTATCAGATTCATCCTGTTATCAAAAAGAAAAATATAAGACAGTCCTTGACAAAAGACAGGAAAAAAGAAAATGCAATCAAATATTGGCAAGTTGAAACAATGAACTCATAAGAACTAGCATCTTGATAGCTCTCGTGTGCAATGTTCTCCTTTTGATCATGTCACAAACTCGGCCAAGAGTTCCAGACACCACATGAACTCCATACTCAAGTTTCCTTATATCTTCTCCCACACTTTTACCTCCAACGCATGCACGAGCTTGTATATTAATGAAATCCCCAATAGCCAATATAACTTTCTCAGTCTGTGAGGCCAGTTCCCTCGTTGGTGACAATATCAATGCCTGAACCCTGTCAAAAATTTCAAGGAACACAATGAAACCGCGACCACAAGTTAAAACCTTGGACACTCTCCCAACACCTCACTAAAATTTCTTCTGTCCACAATTTCATCAACGTAATAAAAACGCAACGAAACCATGACCACAATTTAAAACCCAGGGCTCCAGGCTTCTCAAATCCACACAATTCATTACAAAACCCTAACCTAGGAATTTCATCCAAATGTGCTTAGCAACAAAAATAGAACGCAAATAAAAGATAAGAAACCGAAAGGGCACTCACTCTTTGACGGAGGTATCAACGACCTGGCAAACGGTGAGAGCAATCATGGACATTTTCATGGTTCCGGATTGGGCCTGGGCGATGACGTCACGACCCACCTCCTCGAAGCTCGCAATGGCCTTCACGCCCTCCGTCGTCTTGAAGTCCATCTCCTCCACGGGGTTCGTCGCGTGACGCCGGTTCGCCGGCACCACCGACGTCGTCACCATCGCCGATTTGGTGGAAAAAAAGGTTTGAAAGAGGGGATGAATTTGGGAGACGTGAGGTTACAATGCTTCGAGCCCTAGAAAAGGTAGCACCGTGTATTAGAATTCCTCTAGAAAGCAAGAGGCCGAGAAAGCGAGAGGGTGGGAGAGTGAGAATGAGAGTTTCAAAAAGTGTTTTCGGGTTTATAATAGACCTATAAATTTCAATTTCCACAACATCGGTTTTTTTGAAAGAAAACCGATGTTCCCATATGAAATTCTATATCAATTTTTGTGAAAATCAATGTTATTGATGTTGAATTTTTTGCGATAACATCATTTTTTTTAAATTGATGTTAACAATATCCTTTTAATTACAAAAATGCTATCGCATTTTTGTTAACATCGTTTTGCTATAAATCTGATATTAAATTGACGATGTTAAAAAACTTTTTTCTAGTAGTGAAACTTTCTTTTATGTCTTCATCAATTTTCAATTCATTTATCTTTTGTTGAGTTTTGCAATTATTAGCGAAGTGTCCTATCTTACCACACTTCCAACAAGTATTCTTTTTTATTTCTATAAGACTTTTTATAAAGTTTCTTTCCTTTATCTCTGTTGACATCCTATTTCTCAAAGCTATTCTTTTGATACATCTTTCTATTAAATCTTTTCCTATTATCATTTGTAATTAATAATTAATTTTTTTATGTTTTTTCTTATTTTGGGCACTAGGAGTTCTAGGCATCTCTATACCATACCGATGGTAGAAAGTTCCTAATTCCTTTCTATTTGTCATGTTTTCTTTTCTTATTTATTTGTAATTTGAAATCAATACATACTTGTATACCAGTTTCTATAAAATAATATTACCTATTTGACCATATGTTAATATATCATATACTATTGGTTTGCCACAATGTCTTTCTAAATTTATTCTAACTTTTTCTCCAAATAATTTTGGTAATCCTGCTATAAATTCTTCTTTCCAAAATCCAGGGAACCCATCTTCTCGTAGGGTTACTTTGGATAGAAAGGTATCTTTATACCATCTATAATCTGACATTGTTGGACAATATAAATGTGCTAATTGGCTAGCTATTATTTCTTCAAAGATATTAGGATCTCCTATAAAATTTTGTATCATAAAGTATATGAGTGTTGTTACTGCATCTGAATCTTGGGTTTCTTTGTTTTACACTATTTAATATCATATTTCTATCATTTTTGTACAAAGGTTATTCCACCATCCTTTTAATTGTCCAGTAAAACCTTGTACTATAGCTATGACTGTATTCTTTTTAGATACTTCTTTGGTTTTATAAGCAGTGACTACCATGGTCATTTGGCAAGTTAAATCTAATATGGCTTGTTCACTTAAACCATCTAGATTCCACTCTGATATATCATTTCTTGTAAAGGAATTTGTACTAGTTCAATTCTTTCATCCAATTGAACATTTGTTGGGGAAGGTCTAGAGTAATAATTTCTAAGTTTAGGATAATATCTTAGTTTATTAACTCCTAAGTCTTCTAGTAAAGTATTAATTGAAAATTTTTCTATAGTTAATTTTTCTAAGTTTCTCCTAATTTCTTCTATTTTAATATCAGTATGATCTCTTAATCTTATCGAATCTAAATCTTTTTGTGGTACATTTATAAGCTTGTATATTAGCTTAGTAATGAGTTTTTATTAGTTCTTTTGTTCCTGAAGTACTATCCTCATGGTTTTGTTGATTTTCTATTATGGTTAAATGTGCTAACATAGTATTTAACATTATATTGGAATAATTTAGTTGTTGATGTAATTTTTTAATACCTTTTTTTTCTATATCTTTTCTTTCTCCTACGACATCCTTACAATGTGTTGCTTCTATTTCTAAATCTTTATTTATTTATAATTTTACTCTTTTTTGAGGTGGGTATTCTTATTCTAAGATTTTATCATCTATAGTTTTCCATTTTATATTGGTTTTTGTGAGAGGATGTATATACTTTTCATTTCTATATAAAAACCAACCAACCAAAAAATAAAATATTAATTTCTATTTCTTCTAAATAATCATAAGATTATTTTCTAAATTTTTTTGTTTGTTCTTTACTGAAAAATTTAAACAAAATATTCTAATATCTTTATTGTAGTATGCATTAAAATCTTCTCTAATACATTCTTTATCTATCTTAAAGGGAATTGTCTCTATAGTTATCATATTAAGCACTTGTGATCTAGTTGGAGAGTATTCAGGAGAGTTCTCTGTTTCTTGATATACTGATATGGATACTTTTGAAGTACTATTATCTATTCTGTTAAATCTAAGTTAATGGTTGATCCACTAACTGAATGTCTTGAAGGTTGTGCTTTATAGATCATTTGTGGTTCATATATTCTTAAAGATGTTGATCTATTCATTTTTAATCTAATATCTGAACCTTTTTGAATAATTTCTCTAACTTGAGTATTATATATTCTAGGTTGTGACATAACATTTGTTATTAACCATTCTTATGAAATTTTACTAATTACTTCATGTTTTAACTTTCTAGGTACTTGTATTGAAGATTTTCTAAGATTGGCTTCTACTAGTATGGTTTCATCTCTAGGAGATGATCTTAAAGCTCTAAAATTTGAATTTATTCTAGTTACTTCATAGTATATCCTATATATTATTTGTATTGCACATGCTACTTCTACCACTTCATTCGAGATTTTAACATGTAATTTTATTGCTTTAGTAGTTCTTTCATTATTAATATTCATAGAAAAATTGGGGAAATAGTTAAAAAAGATGGACCATTATGCAAATTACTTCTAATATTGCAATTATGGAATCATTAAACTTCTTAAGTCTTATATCTCTTCATAAAATTAATATTGGGCTATTTACTCCTAATCTATAATTAGGTTTTGTTGCTACTTGTAATAATCCTAGGTGTATAAAATTATAACCTTGTGTTATGTGTTCATCTAATATCGATTGCTCTAGTAGATTTATAATCTTATTGTTTTATGTTCCTGGGTAACTATATTCTAAAACATGTATCTCGTCTTTTGATGTTGAAAAAAAATACTATGTTGTTTATAAACCTCACTTTTTCTAACAGTGAGTATTGACCAATTATGTAATGAATTTTCTATTTATCCTATTTGTAGTTATTTATCTTTTATAGTTTTTTATGGGGGGTAGTTCTTGTAGTGGGTTTCTTATTGCTATATGTTTATCCTTATTGCTTCTCCCTAAGTAAATAAAACTATTTTACTTCTTGATTGGGCTGTTGTTACGGGATTACCTCTCTCCATATCCAAGCTAAACCAACGGTCTTAAGTTATTCTACTACTGAGACCACTCAAACCTAAGGGCTAATCAACATATTAACACCTCTCAGTTCTACAAGCAACTTCTTTCAAGAATTAAAATTGCTAATATAATAAGTTATTAAAGCAAATTATTGAGAAGAATAAGTATAAACACATAGTAATAAGAAAACAACATAAAAGCAAATTATTAAAGCCTATTATTATTATTATTATTGTTGTTGTTGTTGTTATTGTTATTATTATTATTATTATATATAACAATTTTATGAAATTATTTTAAGTATTTAGGATAAGATTTACAAATGTCACATGTGATGTTGCAAATTAATTGAAGGATATATTATGTATTAAGTGTTAGATTATCATGTGCTCATTGGATTTTTAAGCATTGAAATGCGATAGAATGTGAACTTGAATTTGTGCAACATGAATAATAGTTTGCTTCTAAAATTTTACTTTTTTTCAATTATTTTAAAATTTTAATTTTTAGATATGTGATCCAACTTAAACCAATCCATTTGTGATTGGATTCATTTAGTATGAATTAAAAAAAATTACACAAACTCGACTCATTCCAACCTTTAGAATTTTGATTGGATTAGGTCATGGGTTTCGCCAAACCCAATCAAACCCTATCCATGAACACCCTACTTTGATAATTGATTTACATTAGTGAATTGAATTTGTATAATCTGTCGGTAACTTGAAATTTTCGACGGACAAAAATTCATCGATAAAATGGTCGTAGGAAATTTTAATCGACAAATTTTTGTGGTCCGATGGAAATTTCCCACAGATTGATCCGTCTATAATTTTTTTATTGAAATATCAGTCAAAAATACATTTGTGGGACATTACTGATTGGAAAAATCCATCGATAACTTGTTTTCAATAATTTTGTATTGAATTTTTTTATTTAATTATTTAACATCAGTTATTTATGAATATATATTTTTTCATTTATATTATTTAACTTCAATATTTAAATTAACACATACATGTAATTAATGAAATACTCAAATTCATAAATCCAAAACAAATGTTAAAAAATTTGACAAATTCAAAATAAATTTAAAATAAAAATACAATGTCTAATATGTTAATAGTAATTTTGTGTTGTCAAGTCAGTAATCAAAATATTTTGCTGGTCATCGTGTTGTTGTTGTCATTGTGTTGTTGCTGCTAGTCATGTGGTTAGTCATTGTCTTGTTGTTGCTGTTGGTCCGTCAGCTACTGGTCAGGTTATTGATGTTGATGAATAATTTTCTGTGCTTCAGGAGGTAGAAACTGACTGAAATACACACATATTCTCTTTTGATTGATGAAGCTCCTCCTTTAGTCGATTAATCTCCGTTGAATCTTGAGCGAGACCGGAAGATCCTTGCATATGTTGCATGAACGTGTGATCTCCACATTTATAACTATGAGCAAGATCTCAAGTACCGTAAAGACATCCCTTATGCTTTGGTCCTGCAGCTGCAACCCAACATCCAGTCCTAAGTTTTTGTTCTTCAACAAGGTCTAATTGTCTAACTGACTTCTAACTGTCTAGTAACTATCTAAATAACTTGTAATGGACATTCAAACCACTATGGTTAAATCTAATTGAGGCAGTTGTAGTTGGAGAACTACATGTCTGTGTATTACTCTAATAATGTAAGACTACCTTTTTGTAGCTGAAACCCAAACTTTAACTAGAATGTAACTGCTCTTAGGAAAAATTGCCAGCAATTGCAGCAATTAAGTAGTGTCACATTTATTATATAGGACATAAGTTCCTCATGAATTTGAGATAAAAACAGGAGAATTTTTGTATATTGTAAATAGAAAAAATTAAACTTCGTGTACTATACTATTTTTAATGTTTGGCAATTGTTGGTAAACAATTTGGTATACCCAATTCCTGCTCTTATTTTTCATTGTATCAAAGACATTGCCAATGAGTTTAGCTTAACCAAAAACTATAGTTGGTAGATATCTCAGCATCGTGTATACTCATGCTTGTGTGGAACCTATTTTCTTTAGGCTCATGTAATCAAGAGAGAACTTGTACTCTAGTAGGAGTCTTTTTCAAGATTAATACTAGTGCACAAATCCTAAGAGGGATATTGAATTGAAGGTTTAGAATCATCAACATCATCACATGAGACTTTAGTCATTAATCATTATATTTGTGGACCCATATAACTGAACTTTCCAGAACTGAGTCTTAAATCTCAAACACAATTATGATATGGTCAAATTCACAAACTTATCCTACCTGATGATGGGATATACAATATTTATCCTTTCTATAACATGAGTAAAAGGAAAAGTTGAAGGAGGCGAATCACCTCATTCAGCAAAATCCCATCATTAGATGATGATGATGATAATAATAATAATAATAATAATAATAATAATAATAATAATAATAATAAACAAATGCAAAGTGTCATTCAGCTAGGATAAGCCTAGTCTAATGATCCCAACATAACCAACAACCTAATATTTCAAAACACCTTTAGGTATTTAGAAGGTAAGTAATACAATTCCTTAAAAAAGTATAACCTTAATGGTTGCTATGAATGCACAAAATTTACACTAGATTATTGCTAGATTAACTATTTTAAGAAAAAAATTAGCAAATTAAATGGATGGACACAATTGGTATGTAAGTGTTGTGACCCCTCTTATATAGAAAACTTCATTCATTGCACATTAGCACCAAATTCACATCAACAAAGTCCCTATTAGGGGTACATGCTGCCTTATTGTTTTTCTATTTTCTACATTGGAAAAGTCAATGGAATCCATGGCTTCATATCATTGTTAGACAAGGTTAAAGTCATTTGGACCTATCACCAAAAATTCATAGGGCCTAGAACAATAATAGTGAACTTATATGTTATGTACTGCAATGACAACATTGTAGATAATTTTCAAATTATATGACAAATTATCTACATCTTTTTACCAAAAAAAAAAGAGAGAGAAAATGTATCACAAGGAAAGGACACACAACAGAGAGAAGATAAGTTTAGGATCAATGAGTAGCAATTGGGGTTCATAAAATACTGGGAACTCACAAAAAACCATAGCCCAAACAAGATAGGAAAATAAGAGGGAATGGAATAAAAGAAAAAGAAAAAGAAAACAGAAAATGGGTACTCAAATTGAAACAAAACAAGTAAAAAGACAAAGGAAAAAAGGGCTCAAATAGGAAGTGACAAATCAAGTATTAGAGTAAAGTCTTGCAGCTTGCATAACAAAGAGGTGCTTGACAGAATCAAAACCCCAGAACATAAACCATGCCAAAGAAATACTATTTTATAAAAGACATGAGGCCTAATCTAAAACCTTAGAGACTTAGAGTCACTTTGCTATAACTATAGGTAGTAGCCGTAGTACCAAGAAGAGGCCATGTGCTATGGAATATGAGGAAATAAACAAGTATTTTGGTGTTCCCATAAATGAAGCTGCCAAGCAAATGAATGTGGGGTTACCCATGTTGATGAAAAGGTGCAGGGAGCTCAACATCATGAGATGGCCTCATAGGAAACTCAAAAGCTTGCAGTTGCTCATCGATAATGTTAAGGTACCTTACCTAGTTACCATGTCCTATGAGAAGGACCAATTAACATTTAATGTATGCAGCAATTTCCACAACCATACACTCACAAAGTAACACAAATCCACTCTTGAACCATTCATATTAGTTAAAAACTATTGAATTGATGGCACAAAAAATAAAGCAAACAGCTGTCAAAAACATTTGTTACTAGAAGCATGTTTCTTAAGTACTAGAATCAAATCCATATAAAGAAGACTATCAAATTAGCTAAATGGATTGAAGCAATGCAATATGAACTTCATGCTTTAACTTAAGATGACACTTGAAACATTATTCAATTAGCTGATGGAAAAATATAATATTAAATGTATTTAATTTTTCATTTAATATGTTTCTAAGCATTAGGAAGATTTGTTGGAATATATTATATTACTCATTAACAAAGAAGGTGTAGAGGAACTTTATGGTATATGGAAAAAAGTGACTAACTCTATTTCAAGAGGACATATTACAAAATTTTAATAAAAGGTACCCCCACTTACAACAAAGTGATGAAACAAAAAAAGGGTATGGAGAGAGGACATATTTTGTAGTCGTGCATGCCTTGTGCTTCTACATACCTTAATGTAGAACTCAACCTTAAGCTTGGTAATAATAGAACAGAGCTAAGATATGAATTGTTGCCTAAGAACCTAAAAAGGTTGCATGCTGCACGATACTATAATGGTCAATCAAAGTTTGAGCAAAAAAAAAAAGAGATTACAAGAATGTACTATATTTATGTTAGTTTTTTTTGTTGAGAAGACATTTCAACCACACATAAAATCACCATAGCTAAAGAATGAGGAAAAAAAACAGTATAACCAAAGTGGGATGAACCCATTATTTCACTCTAGTCTAGTACAAAAATGTACTTAAAGTACCACATAATGCTTACTACCACCACCAAAATTGATAATCAAAACTAGGAACATGCATGGGTCTATAACAGTACAAAAAAATTGCGTATCTAATTATCTATGGAATTTGGAATGGATAACATAACTTTTGCCATTAAACAAAGCCTAGCCACACAAATTTGAAACACCCATTAAGCAATTGAGGCTACAATGACATAGAATTCTTTATTACAACCTTCGAAATATAAATCAATTTATTAATAATGAAATATTTTTTTAAAGAAATATATGTAAAATCTAGCAAATGGAATCATAGAAAGGAAGGAGATGTCGTACCTTGTTGAAGAATAGGTTGGATTTGGTGTGGTGCGTGCAAAGAACAAAAAAGGGTTTGGAAGAAAACCTAATCGAAAGGTGAAATGAAGGAAGGAAGAAGAAGAAAACTAAGAGGAGAGAGCAATGTGGTCACACCACACAGGCGTAGCAACTTCTTATTCTTATGCTCTTCTTGAAAGTTAAAATGCACTGTCACGGAGTCCCAACAACAGTCGTTGAGTCCCGACAACGTCACTTAGAACAACTTCTCTCGTTTGACGACAACGTCAGTGGAAGAATCACAAAAGGGAAAACACTGATTCGCTAGGGTTTGGGTTCTTTTATTTTGTGGTATAATTTTAAATTTCGATGGAAACGTATTCCGTTGGAATAATCCATAAAAAAATTGAATTTTTTGACAGAATAATATTAATGGGTAAAAATCCGATGAAAAATTTGTCTGTGGGTATTTTTTCGTCGGAATGTCAAACTTTTTCCACGGAATATAGTTCGTTGGTATATTCCATCGATAATGCAGACATTTCTGACTGAATACTTTCCATGGAAAATATTTTGTCGGAAATGACCATTTTTCTTGTAGTGTTAATTGTCAACATTGATTTAGGTTATGTTAGTCTTAATTTTTATTTTAACTAAAAAATGTTTTAAAGAAAAAAAGTGAAAATTTAAAATAAGATCTTTAAAATAAAAGTAAAAATTGTATTTTTAAATTTTTTATTGACTAATTTGATGATATTATTATTTTGTAAAGGACAGAGGATTTAAAAGCACAATTTAAAAAATTATACACTTCAAAAAGAGTAAATTATGGATGGAGAGTTTGCATCACTTTTCAAAACTTAAATATATAATAATAGATAAATGAGATACTACTTTTTTAATTGCTTTTGGTCTTCACTTTTATTAGACCATTATGCCCTTAATTAACAAAATATTAACAAATATGTATGTAATCAAACACATGAAGATGATGAGACATCAATCTTTTCCTCTCCATTTTTTAATTTTTCCATGGTTCTACCATCAACTGCTAAGCAACTCTTTTACACATTTTTTTCTTCTTATTTTTACACTTGAAGATGTAACTACTTCAACATAGTCATTCACATTTTTGTGCTTGAAAGCAGTTTATAATTTTACAACTCTCACAAATTACCCGTGCATATCCTCTTCTCTTATCTCTTCACCAATCCTAAACGCACGGCCCCGCATCCCACATCCCTCACACACTCCTATATGATGCACTCACCACCCGTCACCACCGTCCCTTTGCTCGTTGTTGCGCCATCCTGCTGCACCATTGTTGCACCATCCCGCTGCACGGTTGTTACGCCATCTCGTTGCACCGTTGTTACATTGTCCCTCTTCTCGATGCCGCTACACCATCCTGTTGCGATATCGCTGCAACGTTAGATTGCTTGAACCACTTCGTTCTGGTACTTCCTATGGTTGCTTCTAAAGACCCTTCTTCTCTGGCTATGAATCATTGAAATCAAAACCCTTGAATTCTTAATGTTTTATGAACGTGTGTGTATGATTCCTTTGTGTAAGTATTCTTTTTGTAATAACACTATGTTTAGAGGTGGAATTTTGTGTGTATGATTCCTTTGTGTAAAGCCATTCTAGATTTGTGTGTGAAGCTGAAGCGTATATTGATTTTCTCCCATATTGAACTGTGGTATAAATGCTTAATTAGTGACCATTATGACATTGGCAAAATTTGTTGGCAAAGAACTTTTCCTATGGATTTTTAGCTATTAGTCTAGGTTCCTGTTCTAGTACTGTTCATCTCTTCCTCTACAGGACTTAATCATATTTTATAAAAAAGATAGTTTTTAGTTAATAATGGTTTATTTTTATTATTTATCATTAAAAATATGAAGAGACAACTTAATTCAATCAAACATTTAACAAATATCAAGCGATTATTTTAATAGTAAATGTCAACCAATATAACATAAAATAGATATTAGAAAAAAAATTGTTGTGCATAAATTTCCATGAAAAAATCAACAAAACCATTTTTATGTTTTAAATAATTAAAGAATACATAGTAAATAGTAAAGGAGATATCACCATGTTCAAATTATCGCTATCCTCACTACAACAAAAGCGCTTTATTCTGACGGCCTCCCTCCCATGGATGAAGTTCCATCTGAAATGGACTCATTTCCGATGGACCATTCCCATGGATACTCATTCCATGGGAAATTTTAATTTTTCACAAAAGCCCACTTCAACCCTAGCCGTCGAGTGAGTGTGCGTCCCTTTCCCTTAGGTTTCTCATTCTCTGGTTCTCCATCTCACGCACACAGCTCCTTCTCAGGCGTCTTCAAGGGCCGGCCTCTATCACGGCTACGGCATTCCCAGAACCAAGTTTCGCACACTCTCCATTGAGGTAAAAACCCCTTCCCCTTTTTTACTGCAAATTTTGTTCATTTATTACATTAAAACTTGGCTTCCATGGTTTCAATTTTTGCTTGTCCACTTTGCTGTGGAGTTCTCAATAGGGTCACTGTAACTAATTGGAGCCCCTTCCCTCTTGTTTCTTCTCGACTTCGATTTCCCATAAGGTGAGGGTATTTTACTTGCTGTTGTGTTCTGGGTTAGGGGTTTTGAGTTGTTTTTGTATTTCAGTACAAGGTTTTCGGTGGGTGAGGGGTTGGATAAGCATTTTGATTATGGAATCACTTTAGAATAGCCATTGACAGAATATCCCTGTTTATTACCATTCCTTTTGGGTTTTAAAAGTGCCAGATGTGTTTTTTATTCGAATTTTAACAACATGATAAATTGTACATTGGTTTTTATTTCCAATTTAGTTTCTAGTTGAATCAGAACATAACTTTTGTTTGTTGTTATTGTTGTGCATGGTTATGTGAGATTCCCTCGGATTTTTTCTTAGAATCAGAATTAGTTCTTTTCTTGTTTACTAGTTGTATTCTCAAATACCCTTTCCTCCTATTTTCTAGATGGCTAGCCTTATTTTAATTATGTTTTTGTTTTACTTCCTGGCATGTTAGCCTGTGTGCATTTTAAGGGATAGCCATGTATGATTATATTTAGTCTGACACAATTCTTGTATGTTTGATGTAGGCATTCATAATTGCTTCAACTGCAATTGAGGAAGAAATGCTTCAATGGTAAGTAGTGATATGAAATCAATTACTTTGTGTTAGAGAGTGCACTATTAGCTTTTCTCTTCTGTTCAATGTTTTGTCTGAAATACTTGGTAGCTGCTTACTGCTGTTAATTTGCTTGTGAATCATTTGAATAAACTATTTAAAGCCCTATGTTAGCAAATATTAGTGATTGAGGCTGCCAAGTCTGCTCTTTAAGGGACAGTGTTTTAGGTAAGGTCTTCATTCAACTAGAAATTAATT
>CM023944.1:27518267-27535767 GCA_013407115.1 Glycine latifolia | reverse complement strand
TAAAAAATGAAAGTATTGTAGTTGCAACACTAATTTAAACAGTCGAACAAAATTATACTGTAAAATTGGTTATGCATATAATTTTGAATAGTCATAATTTTTCATAAAAATATCCGATGGAGGCATATTTTATGTCGAAATGCTCGAAATTAAGAGAAGTAATTAAAAAAATAACAAATAGAATGCAATTCACTAATTGAATAAATAAAAAATTAGAAAACAAGAAATTTTTTGGGTTTTCGATGACTAAATCACGATTTTGAGGCACTTAGAGGCCTCTTTTGGGAAAAATTTTTGGCCAAGTCTCCTTTGGGACTTGCCAGCGACTTCTCCTCTCAATTTCGAGCGTGTGGCCACCGATTTCGCCTCAATCGGACATCCCAGTCAAAAGTTATGGCCTTCCAAAGTTTCTACGCATCGCGCCGCAAAATGACACGTGTCAGCACCTGATGAATCACATCCTCCCTGGGCGTGACTGAACTCCATTCACGTCGTCCCTGGACGTGATTACACACGTCCACCTGGGACGTGATTGGCTGCACTAGATTTCCAAATACTTTTCAAACAGTAATATTTTTGCAATTTTTTTTTAAACTGCAATATTTTTATTTTTTTGCCACACTTTCTTACTAACAATTTTTTGAAGTTAGTAATATAATGTCATTGCATTGCCATTTCATTCAAATAAGCAATTAGGCCAAATTTTTGGGTGAATGTAATTGAATGTTTGGCAAACATTAAGACGACCATGTTTTCTATCCCAATCAATGATTAGTTTTTAAAATTTAAATAACAAAATTGACTAATTAAAAACTTTTTTTGGGTCAGACAGTCTCTTCTAGCATTAGAGTCCCCCAATTCAACACTTCAATATTCAACAATGAACTCAAGAGTTTCTCTTTCATTTTTGTTCTTGGTACGTTGCGAAATTGAAGAGACTAATTTTTTTTGGAAAAGTTCTTGATTGAGAAAATTGGTGGCAGTGTTTAGAAACAAAGTATTGGTTGAAAGTGCAGAAGGAGAATGATGCCGAAGGAGGTCATGCAATGTGTGGAGACCAGAGACGAGAAAGGAAAGAAAGGGAAAAAAAAGGTAAGCAAAATTTTAAGGTAAAAAAGAGCAGGATCAATTAAGGGCATAAGTGTTTATATTTTGACAATCAAAAGTTTTAAACATCTAATCAACAATTTTTCTCTCTTTCTATGCCTCTCTTTATATAATATTATTTCATTAATCAAATTAATTATTACTCTTTTATCTTTTTCTTTTTCTCTCAAGGTGTATATAGGCTCTAGAGTTATCTAAGAAACATTTTTCTTGTGATTTCTTTCTATTGCTCTTTTAATAATTGATAGAGTTAAAAAATATGTTGCTACCTAATAGTGCCACCCTATTTTTGTATTATATAATGCGAGTGCACAAATGTGATCTTGAAGATGTTATTTCAATTTCATGTTTTCCCCTTATGAATGCCTTGAATATTGGGGTACAAATTCAATGTTATATTTTGGAACATGGTTTCTAAAGTCCTTATTTTAAAAAGTATTTTCCGCACCCCTTTATCATATATATGGTGTCTATATCACACTCTTCCATGATTTTGAAACTCGGATTGGATCATCTAGTTTGATTGGAAATCGGTCACATGTCTAGTCTAATACTTTTTAAAAATTGGTGCATTCTTAAACCGACTCAAAACTGTTGAACTAATCAAAATTTGGTAAAACTTTGTGGGTTAATCAGTTTCTCCTAAAACTGTTTTTTTTTTTACTTTCAAAATGATGTTGTTTTGATTTTTTAAAAAAGAAATATTATAACTTATGACACTTTTAAGTGAAGTTTACTTTTTATTATTATTAATTTATGCACATTATATTATTTTTTGTTCAATATTACTATGATATTATATTAAAATATTTTTAAAAATTATATTATTAAAATCGGTTCGACCTCGATTGAACCATTGGATCTTGAATCAATGTTTTCACTAGTTCAATGACCAGTCCGATTATGAGAATATTGCACTCTTATGTTGACCATGTTAAGGGGTGAAGTTTTAAAAGAAATTAGAAAAATGAAGAATAAATTTCTACTTTTAATGAATTTTTTTAAATTACTTTTAAAATAAAAAATAAAATAATAATCCAACATAGTATTTTTTAACAAGTCACTTAACTTAAAAATATTTTTATTAAAAAATACTTCTCTAATATTCGGGAAAACATAGATTTGATTGAATTGAAAAGCACAAGGAGATGGGGTATTTGTTTTGGTTGGTTAAGTAAGCATTCTTCATCTTATCAACGAAAAAAGCAAAAGACAGCAAAAGACTAATATGAGATTTTTAGCATTGAAAATACTCATAGATGGGCCAATCCAACGAGTTCAAGAGATGAGGATCCAGGTAGTTTAGTCACCCTCGAGGGAAAAATCATTCCATTCAAAACTGGAAAAAAAAATAGATTGTGGAGAAAAACAACAAAAATGAAAAACAAAAACAGAGAACGAGCTGAAAAATCTAAAAAAAGAGTGTATGCGTCGTAGAGTGTTCCTACCGTGCACAGTGCATAAATCTGTCCAAAATTAAAGTTGGATTGATTTCGCATGGATGCTTTCTTATTTAAAACAATTATATATATATATATATATATATATATATATAAGGGTTTGTGGTTTATGGTTCATAATTTTTTTTAGGGATAAATAAATTGATGTATCATTTAATATAAATAAAATGAATAATTAAATTTAAATATCTTAATAATTTTTTTTGAGATATCGTGCACAACAAGATTTTGAAAAAAAGTGGAAAAATAAGTGAGGAGAGGGTGAGGGTGAGGGTGAGTGTTGGTTTGTGAGTTGAGAGAAAAAAAATATGGAATACTATCTTGCATGTAATATTTATCTTGATTGGACAACTTTTGTGAAAATCATCCGCATGCCACAAGTATAAAAAAGAAAGTTATTTGCAAAATGTCAAAAATCTACAAGAAAGGATGTGGGGAGTGTAACGACCCGCCACATCACTACTGTATTACTAACTCATAAATATGATATAAATTCATTTTAATAAAAAGAACACCCATTTGGTTACTTGTGAAAGTGGTGATAAATGTTTCGAGAGCATATAACGACCATCATCATAAAAAATAAACGTAAATAAGGTGTGCATAAAACATTTCAAATGTGTGTGTGTGTGTGTATATATATATATATATCAATTGTTTTACAAATAGAAGGAGGAATAAAAGTCAGAGGTGTAATTAGCAAAACAAAGAGTGCATTCATTAAATACAAGGGGTGCATCTAGCAAAATGCAACTCCTGTCCGGGATTGTATCCATTGACATCCCGGTAAAACCTGGCGGCTCCAATCAACCTGGTCCTCTCCCAAGGCACCTACTGCTGTCCATCTGCACACACGAACCCGGTTTGCGATTATCACAAGCACCAACCACAAGGCCCAACAAGGCAAAGGTGAGTTCATCATATTAAATAACAACAATAAATACAATAAAAGAGGGACACAATCCGGTCAGGAAAACAACACGGTCATCAACATATCAACTCAAACATACTACGCATCCACAACCATTTCATAAGTCAATTTATAATATCTAGCTTAATGCATGCTCCTGACTCAATTCTCATCATGCAATGTGGTACCATCCTGGAAATGGGTCATCCTTGTGGTCAGATGATGCAGTAGCTTGTCAGGGTCACTCTGTCGTGTCTAGGAATCACCCCCCCACGATGATCAGCCAATGCGTGTCAGAAGGAGTTCCCAACAGACGTGGCCCCCTAGTACCTCCGTACCCTACAATCAATCATCAACCCCATTTCCGCCATGCAAATGTCGTATGTTACATAGGCACCATCAATGTATGACCGGCTAGGAACACAATCCTTCCTCACAAGGGTAACCTATCATACACCCCCTATGTAACATATCGCTCACACAAGGGTCCATCGATGCACTGACCGCGGTCCTTTCAAGGTTCACCACCCGGTCCCGGCATCTCACATCTATACATAGAATAACACCACGACACCATCAATGTATGACCCGGCTAGGAACACAATCCTTCCTCGCAAGGGTAACCCGTCATACACCCCTATGGGTATTTTATGTATATCCGAACACATTCATCATCTCAAGCCATCATATAGGCCAAGTTCAAATGCTACAAACGTAATCACGTACGTCACTCACAAACACATACAAACAAGTGAACCGGTGTGAAGTAAGAGGTGTCCGGGTTGGCACTTAGACATACTATCTCCAGGTAAGAATCCAAACAAGGTCGGATGAAGGCGAACACGATCGGTCAAGGCCGGTAGAACTCGGACAAGGTCAGTAAAGGTCGATCAAAGAGGTAAAGTTTGGACAAGTGAAGACAAGGGTAGCAAGAACGAATGAGGTCAGGGGAGGTCGGTCGAGGTCGGTCGGGTTTGGTAAGGATTCGCCAAAGGCGGTCAAGGGGGTCTTTAGGTTTCCTTATAAGTCCCAAGGACGGTTTCCGCACTATGTAATGATTGCTTAAGCGTTGTAATCGACTATAACCGATAGCGCTTGTAAGATCCCGGTGGCTTTCTTCCCGAGAATACATGAGCTCTTCCGAGTTAGAAAACCTGATGGTTCTTTTCTGAGAAGACACGAGCTCATCCGGATTAGAGAACCCGATGGCTCTCTTTCGAAGAAACTCCGAGGTCATCCGAGTTAACAACTCGGTAACTTTCACCCTCCCTCTTGTGAAGTAACTTGAGCTTTACAACTCTTAACATAACACTTCGGGTAAGGAACCCGACACGTCTTAAAGAAAAATAAGCGAGTCCTATCAACTCTTAAGGAAACAACCCCGGGTAAGTAACCTGGTATATAAGCATCCGCCAACGAAGACTAAGTTGCGTCCTGCATGCATGCATGCTACGTAACCCGCTTAACTCGGCCTACCCATCCCGGTAGCCAACATCCAAAACACAAGGGATTGATGTCTATGTGTAACACGACCAACCCATCCCAGTACTCATCACCTTCACGAACACTTCCGCATGTGTCTTAGAAGCTTTTCAGCATCAAAATGCTAACTTCACACACATGCACGGGGAGTTCTTAAAACCTCTACTCCCCACAAGAACACCATCGACTTTTCATCCCAGAACATCAAACATCAACACAAAACGACATTCAACAAATTTAAGACATAACACATCCCATTCATAAAAGACATAGCTTCTCTGGGGAAAACATCACAACACCAGGGACATGCAGTTATCCTCACGGTTGGACCCCCTGGCCCCCAAACCACGGTATCTAAAGCTGTTAAGAAACACGATAAACTCCCCTTACCTAACCAGGAGTTTGTTCACGATCTTCACGGTGTGTTTGTCGTAAGCTTTAACTCCGACCACGAAGTTTCTCTCAGCGTCGAAATTTCCGCAGCAGCTACGGTGGCTCTCGTAGGTTGGAGATAACAAAGAAGAGGTCGAGAACGAGAGGTTTCTGGGTGAGTTTTAGAGAGAAAACAGAGGAAATGCAAAAGTAGAAGAAGGAAACTTTTTGTTGTGCCAGCCTGCTGCTTATAAGCATGACTGACATAGTACGTCCACTTAACGTGCACAGCCAGTAACTACTGCACAGCAGAGTTGACTTACATCCAATACCCATCAAGCACGCATACCAAGACAAAAGCACTTAGGACAGCAATAATACAATAAAACATACACCAAAACATATAATTAAATTAACATAAAACACACATCAAGCATTCACTAAGCAACTTGTAATCCGGGTCGTTACAGGAAGAGTGTTTAGTGCGCTAAAATCTTGATTTGCAATTATATGTGATCCATCACGTAACTGACACATCGATATGATAAATAATATTATATTGATATGCATTATATTGCGTAACATGATTGTTGAAGATAAATGAGATATATATAATGGTAATGTTGATGTTGATTATGATCATGTAGATGAAGAAATTTTAAACATTGGCGTATCTCGTGGTGTTTCTCTTGACTTTGCTATACCTACAAATAAGACATTATATGCATACAAGAGAAGTTCATCAACAACTTTAAGCAGACTTGGTAGAGCATATTTAGACACATTTTAGTCACAACAATGATGAAATATAATTTTTCTTACTTAATGTCAATGTTTTGTATTTGGTTGCTTATGCATGTTATGTATTTTTCATTGGTTTAACTTTAGGTCATAACAATTTTAATTATCAAAATATTTATTTTTTAATATTATTTATTTAATAATTAGAATATTTATAATTAATTACTTAAATTTAATTTAAAAATAATTAATAAAATATATTTTAGTGTGTCAATTGTAAGACCCACAAAAGTGGCTCAAGATCTCAAGTTGAGATCTACCATTAGAGCAAAAAAGAAGTAAGATTTTGATACACATGTGATACTGTAGAACCTACCAAAAAGTGGTCTAAAGTCTTAAAATGAGATCCACCACTAAAGATGTTCTTAGTCCTTCATGTAGATCAGATCAGCTTTCCCTCTGAACTCATATTTCCCATGTAGTTCGTCAGTCAAGCCAACGATTTTCTTCTCAAAGTAACATGGCACTCTCTAGACTCTCTTGGTCATTACAAAATATGATTGAACAAGCATGAGTTTTAACTTGATAATTTTTCTTTATATAATTGCACAATTAATAAAATAAAAAAATATAACATAACGATTTATTAAAGTAAACTAAGTAGCCTTTTGGGACAGGTCGAATTTAGGGTCTATGTTTTGTAATAACATCAAGGGTGTGCCTTTCTTAACCTTTAAAATATGAGGAAGCATAGCACCTGGAGCAATGGAATGCAAGTACTCCTATTGATATAAGTTGTGTGTGTCCCCTTTGACCTCATCAAATGATAACAAATTATGTTCTTGTCCTGGAAAATGACTCATAATTATGTCATTAATTTTCTGAACATCCTCATTTTTTAGTGGTAGTGTGGCTCTTTGTATCATATAAGATGCATCCCAAGGATGAGATTCTAATTAAGGAAATGTTTATTGAATAAAATTTTGTATTAAACTTTCTCCTTCCCATGTTATTGCAAGTGAGTAAGGAATTTTCACCATATCATCATCATTGGTTCATTACATCTCCGATACACATGAGATATTTTGCAAAATTATGATCTTGTAATGAACACATGTTTTGTCTCAAATGTAGGACCTTTGAGACAGCCCACAAAGGAGACTTAACAATACATACATAAATCATTTGTGCCTTTGTACCTTTTAGAACTACAGGAAGTACTTGGTGAAAATCCCCCCCTGATATCATCACTTTCCCCCTAAATGGAGCATCACAATCTAGAATATCCTTTAATGATCAATCTAATGCTTCCAAAGCATATCTGTTAGTTACAGGTGCTTCATCCTAAATGATTGTCGTTGTTTCTCTAATAAGTTTTGCAAGATCAAATTGTTTACTTATTGAGCAAAAGGAGCTTGACTCAACATTGATAGGTATCTTAAATCGAGAATGTGCAGTTCAACCTCCAGGTAATAACATCGCAGCTATCCCAGACGAAGCGGTAGCTAAGACAATTTGACCCTTACTTCTCAAATTTGCAATTAAAGTACGATAACATCAACAATGGTATTAAAAACAAGAAATTGATTATTATTTAACCTTTGTATAAAGTCCGGATCTTCATTTGGTATTTGTATTGCTAGTTCTTCTTGTATAACCCTCGGCATTGAAGTACTTTCCTTTTCCTCCAATGTTAATGCTGGTAAATCAAAATTTGTGATTTGTTTACCATGTTGCATTAAAAGGTCATTTAAATTCCTCAATAACATGTTAGTCAAGTTTATGCTCATGAAAGTGCATGTTGAAGGATAATCTTTTACCATGTAGCTATAAAACTCATTCCATAGGCTCCTAACAAATGTTGGTTCACAAAAAACTTGTATAGTCATAAACAACTTCCTTAATGTGTAAGGCATCTGTAGACTTGATGCATCCATCAAGCTTTTGCAAATACTATTATCACTTTCCAAAAAAATTTCAATGCTTAGTTGCTTTTTTAAATGTGAGAATACATGTGTCATTCCCAACTTGTTGGACCTCTTACATGAGGTAGCAAAACACATAGGTTGAATTTCTCGCCTTTTGAAGGAGATACTGTATAGATCCAACTAATGACTTTCATTCTTGACCGTCTTGGGTACCATTCCTTATCTCCCTTATGCCAACAATAAAGCTCTGGAATTTCTATATACAAATAACTTCTTGCTTGTGGATCTATGTAGTTTAAGGAAAAAAAATTGTGTGAGCATGATGTTGGAGTTATGATCATCATCCAATATATCACTAATTCGTTGATGCTGATAGAATCACACTTGATGGCGATTTCATAAATGAATTTGTAATCTTTCAGCATATGGATAATACAGGTTAAATATGAATACTTTCAATAAAGCCTCAGGAGCACAAATCCACCTAACATCAATATATTATTGAACCTCATCTACATTTGATCCTCTGTGAACCTCCATTGCTACTCGATTTGGGCCTTTGTCAACATACATATACAAATATTTAATACTTTTAATGCTACTGTATACTTCAACATTTATGTGACAATCATATTTTAACAACTACCAAGGGTTGTAAGGAACCACTCACCTATTATCAACATTTACATTTCTATTTACAGATAATGGTTCTTGAAAATGTATTCTATACTCTAGATATGAGTCATTACCTTGACGTGTCTCATCTAAGAACTCTTTTGGGTACCTTTTTTTGCACTAACCATTCTTTATACATGGGGTATCTGGGATTAAGTGTTCTGCAAGGTACATGGATCATGTGCTTACGTACAACTTCATGCAGTTATGGTTCCTATTCAATTTTAGGTATTTCTACCCTAACAATGCTATTATAATCTTTCGGGTCACGTAATTTGTCATTACTTTCTAAGATTAGTAGCACATGTACATGGGGTAATCTTCATTTTTGAAATTTTGTGACATACATGTAACTTTTAGCCTTTCCAAGGGCACTTATATTAATCATATCTTCCTTCAATTGCTCAAATTTTGCTTGAAAGATTCTTGTTAGCAAGATCTTGACGAGATTGAAGATTGTCAAGTTCAGGTGATATTTCACTCCAAGAAGGATTGCATGTCATTGTGAGAAAAATATTAGGTTTACCATCATTAAGCACAATAGCCATGCCATCTTGATAGCGTTGTGTCCAATCTTGACGACTACCAATAAATGAGGATGGTAATATTGTTCTTTGTCCAACATTTTCTTAAAAGAAGCAAATATGAATATGTTATTATTGATAGTTGTATTGTATTTTTAATGACATTCATATGTTCATATGTTATAATAAATACATGTATTGGTTTCTCCTATGTGTAAAGCATCTTGCAATCCTTGATAAACTTCAACATGAACATTATTTTGGTGATTTCGATTCCACCTTACCCTCCCTGCTTCAATCTTGACATAGTTGTCTAAACCATATTATTGTAAAAGTTGACCTACTTGTAATAATATAGATTGATGGTTGGGACGAATCTACAATGAATCAAATCATGACTTTGCCTAAACTGTTAGTATGGTAGTAATTAAATGATAAGTACCTAAAGCATGTAACTATAATATTCTCAACATGAGATATTTTGTCCATTATGATTCCTTGTCTTGAGATTCCAACCATATATCCCAAAGGCAACAATAATGGATATTGTAAAAGATCATAAAACCCCATTTTTTCTTGATTTTTCATTAGATTTCTATCATGCCTTTCGACATTGATATTCGTGTTAGATACAGGGGAGCTTGAAGAGGATCAACATGATGATGAGCTATGTGTCTTAGACATATTTTAGCTTTTTACATGCCATTCAATTAAAGGCATATGCAATTTGTTATTTGTTTAAGAGCTTCATCTTATGATCCCTTGCATTGCATAAACATCATTCATTGGCATGCATACATGATTTTATCAAGTCACATGTTTTCATGTTTGCATAAAGAAACCAAGTATTCATGGTTAAGTTTTGGAAAACCACGTTTTACACTGACTTAATTGATTACTAGAATTTGGTAATCTATTACTTAAGCCATGAAGAACTAATTAATCGATTACAAGGTAATGGCAATCGATTGCACAGTAAAAAACACAGAATAAGTCTTCATGTGGTAATCAATTATGTAACACCCTGAAATTTCTGTAACTTCAAATATATATGTGATGTATTCCTTGTATGATTTGATTAATTTATTAATTAGGATTATTTGAAATGTTATGTGAATTATCCGTGTGCAATTGATTGATGTAGAGGTTAAGTTATGTGGAGTTTGTTTGAGATTCGTGGTATTTGAGTGATTCTGAATTTGACTCGAAACCTATTTTAGTAAAATTATCATTTTAGATTGGTTAACCGTTGGATTGTCTTCACCTTTTAAAGGAAGGTTCCTAACCCACATATGTAAATTTTGACCGTTGGGATTGTAAAAGTAATGTCTGGAACGTGAAAAATTAATTTTTCACTAAAATAGAAAATTCTAGAATCTGGTCAGCTCGCCCAGGTGAATTTTGCAGGCACTTTTGCTTGCCTGGGCGAGAAGAGGCGGTGATAAATAGTGCAGCAGCATTAAAAACCATGAAAATCAGCCTCCTTCTCCCTCCCAACAGCCAACCCACCTCCCACCACCCTCCTCGACCACCCAAGACCACCGGTGACCACCATGGGCCACAGTTGCATGCCACAAGACCACCGTATGGAGAGGCACCCTTTAATCGGAGTGGAATCTTCTAAAATCTTCTCAAATTTTTGGTAGAGAATGGAGCTCCCAATCCTCCATTCTTGGTTTCCTTGAGATAATCTTAGTTTCTTTTGTCTTCTCCTAGCTAGTTTAAGCTTCTATCAGTGTCTCTTGTGTTTTGGGTACCGTTGTTGGGAGTTTTACACTTCCTTTGAAAAACCCTTTGCAAATGATATGTTGTAAAAGTCTCCTTTTTATGAAATTGATGTCATTTTTGTGATCCTTGTTGAACCCCGATCACATTGGTGTGATCGGAATTTCAAAATGATGTCTTTTGATGCAAACTCCCAAAACACCCTTTTAGCCCCTTTTTGATTTGAGTGGGTATTTGACCCCAAATGTTAATATTGATCTTACCTTGGAAATCTATATTAAATTTTCTTTGATTTGGTATATAGAGCTCTGCATTTCGATGAAAACACGCATATTTAAGGATCTTCAAAACAACACTGTGAGGTTTTAACAGGAGAACTCCTAGTTAGGTAAGAGGAGTTTATTATTTTGGCGATAGTTTAGATACCATAGTTGGGGGCCAGAGAGTCCAACTACGAAGATAACTGCTTGTCCCTGCTATGTGCTGGTTTTCAAGAAAAACTATGTTTTAACTAATGGGATGCGATGTATTTATGATTGATGTATGTTTGTTCCTGTGTGTGCTCGTTTTCAAGAAAAACTGCTTTTAACTAATGGGATGCGATGAATTGGCTTGTTAATGGATAAAACTGTGAATGATATTATCATTGTGATGATTGGATTTTTGGAAAAAATCTTAATTACAAAGAAGACTCTGCCCAAAATTTTATAATATATTTTCCTATTAATTCTTTATTAAATTTTTAAATGGACATAAGAGTGTGTTTTCTATATTGTAGTCCTCCTCTTTAATTTAGAATTTTCCTAAAATACCAGTCTCGTGGTAATATGGATTGTGGATGAATGAGGTGATATTGATGTCATTGATAATGTTGAAATGAGATGTTGTTGATGTGTTGGTGATGATTGAATGAGATAATGATGATGTACAAATGAAATAATGTTGAGGTAGTTGATGATGTTGAAATGAGATGACTTTGATATGTATGATGATAAAATTAGATGATGTGATGTGGATATTGATAATGACATTGATAAGAGATTATGTTGATGCTAATAATGTCATTATGTGATATGGATATATATTGACACCCATGGGGGGTGCATGACTGGTTACCCTTACGAGGAATGATGTGTTCCTATCTAGGTCATGCATTGATGGTGCCCATGATTGTCATTGTGTGATGTGGATATACATGGATACCCATGGGGGCGTATGACTGGTTACCCTTGCGAGGAAGGATGTGTTCCTAGCCAGGTCATACATTGATGGTGCCCATGGTTGTATGTTGTGTATGTACACGTGGGATGCAATGACCGGTTGGTTACCCTTGCGAGGAAGAATGTGTTCCTAGCCACGATCAGTGCATCTGTGAGCCCATATTGGGGTGTTATGCATGTACATAGGGGGTGTATGACGGATTACCCTTGCGAGGAAGGATGTGTTCCTATCCGGGTCATACATTGATGATGCTCATGTTCATACTTCATTTGCATTGATGGAAATAGGATGGTGGCAGTAAGGTATGGAGGTACTAGGGGGCATCTCTGTTTGGAACTCCCTTATGACTCAGGGCTGATCACCATGGGGGGGAGCACGACAGAGTGACCTTGACGAGTTACTGCATCATTTTCCAGAGAGAGGCTATTTCCATGAGGATTGTACCACATTGCATGCTGATAGATGAGTCAGGTGCATGCATCATTCCGTGCATGATTGTTTGAGTTGTGAAATGTATCGGATGATTGGTTTGTTGAGTGTGTATTGGATTGATAGAATTTTTGTAATAATTGTGATTGTGATTGTTGTTTCCTTTCCAATTGTGGTTACTAGATAATTGTTGGTTGTACATAATAAACTCATCCTTGCGTTTGTTGTATCGTGTGGTTGGTACCTGTGATGATTGCGAACCTTCGTTCGTGTGAGCAGATGAGCAACCTTAGGTGACTCTGAAGGGAGATTCTTTTTGGTTGGATCCACCAAGCCGACGCGATGACATTGAGTTTCTTTTTGGGAAATAGTTGTTTTGTTAATAAACTCTTTCTTAGTTAGTTCTTTGACTTTTTGATAGATATGTAATTTCAGTGGTATTACATGTAAAACTAAAGGAAGTTTTAACATGTGGATGACATGTATCGATTAAATATATATATATATATATATATATATATATATGTACATATGTGATTAATTATGGAATGGTAATATGTGTATGATAATTATATTATCGCAAAAAATTTACCATCATTTTCATAATCAATTTAATGAAGTTTTCATTAAAAAAAATTAAATCTTGTGCGGTAAAAGTTGATGATACAGTAGCGACAAGGCAGGTCGCTACAGATTACCATATAATCGTAATCTATTACATTAGCACATTTTTGAAGCTATACTGACTGTGATAATCGATTACATGACGGTTTAATCAATTAATTTGCTCATGTATCTTTTCCAGAAAGAACACATAACACTTTAATTGATTAAATAGGATATTAATCAATTACTAAAGTGAAAAGAATCGATTACATGGACGATTTAATCGAGGTAGTGGCATCATAGTCAGAAACAAAGTTAGATTGGTTGCTAAAGGTTACAACCAAGATGAAGGTATAGACTATGAAGAGATCTATGCTCCAGTAGCAAGGTTAGAAGCCATTAGGTTACTACTTGTATATTCATGTTTAATGGATTTTAAATTGTTTCAAATGGGTGTAAATAGTGTTTTTCTAAATGGATATATTGAGGAGGAAATCTACGTTGATCAACCTCCTGGTTTTGTTGATTTCAAATATCCAAACCATGTTTTTAAACTAAAGAAAGTTCTTTATGGATTGAAACAAGCTCCTAGGTCTTAGTATGAAAGATTGAGCAACTACTTGCTTAGCCAATATTTCATAAGAGGACAAGTTGACAAAACCTTGTTCATCAAGAAGCATGACAATGATATCTTATTGGTTCAAATATATGTTGATGATATAATATTTGGTTCTACTAATCATTCTTTGTGCAAAGAATTTTCTATCTCTATGCAGAATGAGTTTGAAATGTCTATGATGGGAGAATTGACATTTTTTCTTGGACTTCAAGTGAAGCAAATGAAGAATGGAACATTTCTCAGCCAAACTAAATACTGCCTTGAAGTGATAAAAAAGTTTGACATGGAGAAGAGTAAAGATGCTGCAACTCTTATGGCAACCTCAACTTACCTTGATTCAGATGAAAAAGGCAAGAGGGTTAATGAGTCAAAGTATAGAGGAACGATTGGATCTTTATTGTACTTGACTGCAAGTAGACCAAATATACTGTTGAATGTGTGCTTGTGTGCAAGATATCAAGAAAATCCAAAGAAGTCACACCTCACAGTAGTCAAGAGAATCATCAAATACCTCAAATTAACTCTAAGAGTTGGTCTTTGGTATCCCAAAGGTGCATCACTGAATTTAATTGGCTACTCAGATTTTGATTTTGCAGGATGCAAACTTGATAGGAAAAGCGCTAGTGGAACATGCCACTTGTTGGGAAGCTCACTAATCTCATGGTGTAACGACCTCGTATGCATCCTGTTCATTAACATTATAATATGGTCATAAGCACAACAATACTTAACGTAATTAAGTAATCACAGAAGCATTAAAATAAATAAGATGTCATACAACACAACTAAAACATTATGTATGGAATTTTGATATACATCCCGGTACCCGGGTTCTGTTCCACAAAGTACATACATTACAAACCCATACTGGGTTACAAAAATATATAATCAAAATGAGCCAACAGGCTCGCACAAGGCCGCCTTCCGATCTCCGCATCCTCGAACTCGTCTTGGCCTCTTGTCTGGGATCCTCGATTAACAGCCTACCCGGCCTCTTAATCGAGATCCATCGAACGACCCTATTCGGGTCTCTTATCCCGGACCCCGTCCTCTGCTTGTTGGCTATTACTTGCAATAAAAATATAATCCCAATCGCGGTGAGATACAATCTCAGTAAACTCAGGGTTCTTGGAGTCTCTTCTCCCCCTGGTTCACTTCCACAGTACATAGTATCTATATAGGCATTAGATATAACATAGCCAACCCGGCCTTTTAATAAAAACAACAGTATAACCATCTCAGCCTTTTAAGAAAATAAAATCATAGCCATCCCGGCTTTCATAAACATCACATGTACATAATCACACCAACGTGTCATTCTAGCACAAATATACAAGTTCACCAGTGCATGTAACGAACCTGTATGCATCCGATTCATTAACATTATATTATGGTCATAAGCGCAACAAAACTTAATGTAAATTAAGTTAGACACGGAAGCATAAATTAATAAGACGTCATCATACGCCAAACAAAACAAACAAAACATTATGTATGCAATTTTGTATACAACCTGGCATCCGGGAACTGTTACATAAGGTACATCATATATTAACCCTTACCGGGTTACAAAATTACATAACAAAATTGAGCCAAAAAGGCTCTTAAGAAAACCACCTTCCGCATCCTTGAACCCGTCTCAGCCTTTTGTCCGGGATCCTTGATCCACAGCCAACCCGGCCTCAGCCTTCACGGCCTCTCATTCGAAATCTTCGAACGACCCCCTACCTAGGTCTCTTATCCCGGACCTCGTCTTCCACTCATTGGCTATTACCTGTAATGAAAATGTAATCCTCTATCGGGGTGAGATACAATCTCAATAAACTCAGGGTTCTTGGAGACTCACTTTCCCCCTGGTTCACTTTCACAGCACATAACATTTATATTGGCATTACATATAAACAATGTAGCCATCCCGGCCTGCCATCTCAGCTTGTCATTCCGACATTTAAGAAAAACAACATTATAGCCAACCTGTCTTTCATACACATCATATGTACATAATCACACCAACGTGCCACTCCTGTTGGATGCTACCAACATCTGGAATTCAACACAGATATACAAGTTCACCAGTGCACATCTCATGCACAAATGTATATCTCTAGTGCACATCTCATGCACATATGCTCATCTCGGATGAGTCTTCCGTGCACATCTCATGCACTCGAACATATATGAATTGCCGAGAAGCTCTTCCCGGATGAGTTTTACACTCTCATATATGGTCCGCTTCCCTGGCTAGAGGGCTTCCTCAATCACAATACAAACATCACAGTGCAAATCATTTACATGTATGTTTCAATCAAAAAGCAGTAACACACAATTTAAATATACGCACTGCATCATACAATAACCATAACTCCCCAAGAGTATGGTGGAACACAATCAAGGGATACAAACTCCCAAGAATAGAGAGCTTACCTTCTCTGATTCCAGCACTGGCTCTCTCAGCCTCGTGGTCACTACCACCGATATCTTCTGTATCACGCCCTACATTAGGCAAGCAAGATATCAAAATGATTCTCAACCATTTCAAGAAAAGAACCCAGTTCTTTTCCAGGTATCAAACATAAACAACCGTCAGTGACTTGTAAACCCCCATAAAGATGTTTCTGACATAACAAAGTACCCAAAACCCAGAAAACTTAGCTTTCAAGGTTGCACTGTTATCATAGCAACCTCCTAAGCATATATTTCCAAAGAGACACAACCCAATACCTACTCTAACTCATATGGGTCATTTCTCCTTTTTACACCATACTCAAAAGAAACGGTAAACTTACGTGTCTTACCTTAAAATATTAAGGGAGGTTGGTGGTCAACTTCTAAAAGCTTGGAGGTCCTTACGGTACCTTATAACTCTTAAAGGTTGAAACTTTAAACTTCCTTTGGAGAAATGATCTCCTCGTCTAATGATTCTTTCTAAGAACAAAGGGTGTAAACTATATTATATGGTGATTCTCTTTAATCCTTACGTTGGATGTGAAGGTGTTTAGGTTAAGGAATGATTATCTAGGAAGCTTTTCTCACTTTAACAATGGAGAAAATATGGAATAAGAGAGAGAAAGTGTTTTAGCAAAGAAGGTGCAAATAAGGTTACTACTAAAATATCTCACTCGTGCATATCTTAAATAGACTAAAAATTAACACGAGTCCTAAAATAATAAAAGAGTCTTCCCGCGTCAAAACAACCAGCAGGGAGTCAACACGTGTTAAAAATCTAAGTCACAGTTAAACAATAAGTACTGACTGTTTTAATCGATTACAAATACTTATGTAATCGATTGCATAAGAACCTGTCCTTGGTACTATAAAACGTCTACTGTTCCCTCCTCCTCCAACCTCATCCGAACTAATCCAACCTATTCCGAGTTCCTACCTTGGTACTTCACAAGTCCTAGGCTCCTCCTAACTACTTTCGGAATTACTAACCCGGTAACTCTATCAAAAGGGTTGCGAGCTCTTCCGGTCTCTCTACACGATAGCTCTTACAAGTCAACTGAAAACGAGCTCCTCTGAGCTCAACCGAGATCACTACCTGGTTTCTCATCCGAGATCTCACAACTCGGTAACACGTACGAGATCGTTACTCGGATACACATCCAAGATCACATAAGCCCTTTCGAGATCTCTACCCAATTGCTCTTTCCTTCCTTATCTGGTTCCTCTATAGCTCAGGGCTTTTCCCAAGGAGTGCC
>CM023944.1:27494375-27518257 GCA_013407115.1 Glycine latifolia | reverse complement strand
ATATATATATATATATATATATATATATATATATATATATATATATATACACACACACACACACACACACACACACACACACACACACACACACACCCCCTTTACCTAAGCGATAACCCAGTTTCATTATAAAACAACTTATTCCGACCTCAAACGACCTACTCCAACCTCATTCGAGTTCCTGCCTTGGTACTTCACAAGTCCAAGGTTCCTCCCAACCACTTCCAGGATCACTAACCCGGTAACTCTATCAAAAAGGGGTTGTGAGCTCTTCCGGTTTCTCTACCCGGTAGCTCTTACAAGTCAACCACATACGAGCTCTTCCGAGCTCACCCGAGCTCAACCAAGATAACTACTCGGTTGCTCATCCGAGATCACACGAGCTCATCCAAGATCCACCGAGATCACAACTCGGTAACACATCAAAGCTCATCCGTGATTACAACTCGGTAATACATTCGAGATCACCCGAGCTTATCTGAGATCACAACTCGGACCTCAAAGAAAAGGAAGACACGAGCTCTACCGAGACAGCAACCTGGTCCCTCAAGGAGAAGGAACGTACGAGCTCTGCCGAGATAGCTACCCGGTTGCTCTTTCCTTCCTTGTCCGGGTTCCTTCTATACATTAGAGTTTTTCTCAAAAGTGTTATGTATATACACCACTTACGTGGCAATAACTCGGTCATGTGCCAACCTGGTCTACTTAAAAACTAACATATACCACGATCCCGGATTTGTAAAGGTGCTATCTACACCCCCTTCTTATCTGAGTTCCAAAATACACCCCCTTATGTGACAACTCGGTCATACCACCCGGATTTATTACAGGGTCATTATATTCACCTCCCCTTATAAGAATTTTGACCCTAAAATTAAAATCCATACCTACCAAATAACTCGGGGTATAGCTGCATCAACTCCTGTTCCGGCTCCTATGTTGCTTCCTCCAGGGTCCTCCCTTCCCATAATATCTTGACTGTAGGGATAGTCTTACTTTGTATCTTCTTCTCCATCCTATCAAGAATCTAGGATGGTCGGGTAGGAAAAGTCAGATTTTCTCTAATCTGAATAGAGTCGGGTTCTACCACATGCAAAGGATCAGGCACGTATTTCCTCAACTGAGACACGTGAAAGATATCATACAGCCTGGACAATTGGGGAGGCAAAGCTAGCCTTTAGGCCATTGGTCCTATTCTCTGAAGAATTTGATAAGGACCAGTGAATCTAGGGCTTACCTTCCTCACACCCAATGCCCGTCCAACCCCCATGACTGGAGATAACTTCAAAAATACATGATCGCCCTCATCAAACTGCAATGGGCGATGTTTGCTATCGTAATAGCTCTTCTGCCAGTTTTGAGCCCGCAACAACTTGTCTCTGATCATGCGGATAAGCTCAGACGTATTTTGAACCATCTCGGGTCCAAGAAGTTGTCTCTCTCCCACTTCAATCCAGCAAGTAGGAGTCCAGAACTTTCGACCATACAACGCTTCATAGGGTGCCATACCCAAGCTAGCGTGGAAGCTGTTGTTATACGAGAACTCCACTAGAAGTAGTATTTATCCCAGCCCGTTCCCTGCTCCAGAGCATAAGCTCTTAGCATGTCCTCTAGTGTTTGGATAGTTCTCTCGATCTACCCGTCCCTTTGTGGATGATAAGCTGTGCTGAGTCGCAACTGGGTCCCAAAAGCCTCTTGAAGAGCACCCTAAAATCTTGAAGTGAACTTCGGATCTCTATCACTTACAATGCTTTCTGGGACACCATGAAGTCGGACAATCTCTTTAATGTATAACTGAGCCAACCTTTCCTTAGTGTAGTCATTCCGAACAGGTAAGAAATGAGCCGACTTGGTTAGTCTATCAACAACCACCCAAATGGAATCATATCTGGGTTGGGTCCTCGGCAATCCAACCACAAAATCCATGGAAATACTATCCCATTTCCATTCTGGAATTTGCAAAGGTTGCAATAGGCCCGACGATCTTTGATGCTCAATTTTCACCTTCGGCATACTAAACATTTCGTAACATGCTCGGCTATATCTCTCTTCATCCCAGGCCACCAAAAAATTTCTTCAAGTCCTGGTACATCTTAGTGGAACCCGGATGAATGCTAAACCGGCCCTTATGAGCCTCAGACAGCACCGCATCCACTAACTCACCCTTAGGCACAACTATCCTCCCTCGGTATAACACTAAACCCGAGTTGTCCGGGTTTTCCTAAGACACGTCCTTCTGCCCGGACAAGGACTTCACATCTTCATCCCGGTTCTGGGCATCCCGAATTCTCATGATCAACCCATTGTCCACCTTGGTCTCTCTCAACTCAAGACCCCAATCCCTCTCAAGAATAGTCAGGTGCATATCCCGAAAATTCTCTATCAACTTGCATTCCTCCATCATCATGCACGCTATGCTCATGTGCTTCCTGCTCAGAGCATCCGCCACCACATTGGCCTTTCCAGGATGGTACCTCAACTCAAAATCATAATCCTTGATAAACTCCATCCATCTCCTTTGTCTCATATTTAACTCTTTTTGATCAAATAAATACTTGAGACTTTTGTGGTCGCTGAACACAACAAACTTGGTGCCATACAGGTAGTGCCTCCATATTTTTAGAGCGAAGACCACAGCTGCCAGCTCTAAATCATGCGTAGGATAATTCTCCTCATTTGGCTTCAGCTGCCAAGAAGCATATGCAACCACCCTTCTCTCTTGCATCATTACGCATCCCAGACCCTGCTTGAAAGCATCACAATAAACTTCAAAATTTTCCTCAGGGTCGGGAAGAGTCAGCACTGGAGCGGTAGTCAATCTTTCTTTCAACTTCCGGAAACACTCTTCGCATTCATGAGTCCATGCGAACGGAGTACCCTTCCTAGTAAGCCGGATTAAGGTAACACCATTTGTGAAAACCCTTGAATGAACCTGCGGTAGTACCCGACTAATCCAAGGAAACTTCGGATCTTAGACACATTCCTAGGTCTTTCCCAATCCATCACGGCCTCTATCTTACCGGGATCAACTGTTATCCCAGTTGCCAAGATCACATGAGCTTAGGCCACTAGAACGCTTCTTTTATCTAGTTTAGGAAGGCACTCATCTCAGTCTCAGGGACATGCCCAGAAGAAACTGCTGGTGTACCTAGGTCATCCAAAATTCACACTTCGACAATTTGGCATAAAGTTGGTCATTCCTTAAGGTCTGGAGTACAACCTGGAGATGCTCGACATGCTCCTCCTTACTCTTAGAATAAATCAGTATGTCATCAATAAACACCACCACAAACTGATCTAAGTAAGGCCTGAAAACCCGGTTCATATAATCCATGAACATAGCCGGAGCATTCGTGAGGCCAAACGGAATCACCTAATATTCATAGTGACCATACCGAGACCAAAAAGCAGTCTTAGGTATGTCCTCAGGCTTAATCCGGATTTGATGGTACCCGGATCTCAGGTAAATCCTAGAAAATACACAAGCTCCCTTCAGCTGATCCATCAAATCATCAATATGAGGCAAGGGATACTTGTTCTTTATCGTAACCTTATTCAATTGCCTATAATCCACACATAGCCTCATACTCCCATCATTCTTCTTAACAAAAATAACTGGTGCTCCCCATGGCGACACACTTGGTCTGATAAATTCTTTGGACAACAAGTCCTCAAGCTGCGCCTTCAACTCCTTTAGCTCCAAAGGAGCCATTAGATAAGGAGCTACAGAAATGGGTCCTACACCTGAGATCAAATCAATGGAGAAATCAATTCCCCTCTCGGGTGGAAGCTGTGTGATTTCCTCCGGAAACACATCCATGAACTCGTTCACAATCGGAATCTCTACCAAATCCTATCCCGGCATCTCTTCTGTTCTACTCAATAAAAGATCGTTCCGGGCTCCTTTCTTCATCTCCTTGCGAGCTTGCAAGGTTATGATAAACGAAGTGGAATCTGGCCTGTTTCTATCCAATGATACCACTATCTTCTTATTGCAACAATCCAACATGACGCCATACTTGGCTAACCAATCCATGCCCAAGACAATCTCAAGATTAGGCATCATAAGACAATACAAATCGACATTGTATTCCCGTCCCTCAAAACTAAATCGCACATCCTCGTAGTAAGTATCAACCCGGCACTGCTTCTTAGAAGCAGTGGTAACATCCATAGGAGGAAACAAACTGAGAATCTGTAAGTTCAGACCTATGGCAACACGATTCTCAATGAAGGAGTGAGTAGCTCCAGAATCAAACAACACTCTCACATTATAATTATCAATAAGAATCGTACCTCGGATCAAGTTGGGAGCTTGGGCGGCTTCTTTAGCATCTATCGTATAAATCCATCCTAAAGGTGGTGCTACTAAAATGACGGGAGCAGCTACAATCCGGTTATCTCTTTGTGGACATTCTCTAGCAAAGTGACCACGCTGCCCACATCGGAAACAATTAAACTAACTAGTGGAGCAATTTCCCCAATGGTTCCTCCCACATGTAGCACACTTCGGAGGTGGGTTCGATCTTGATGCATCTCCATTATAACCCGACCCCTTTTTAAACCGGTCATCTAGGAACGACACACCCAATCCTTTTCCGTTGCCCTTACCAGTCCCAACTTGGCCGGAACCACAGTTTTTCTCCCCTTCTGTCTAAAAGATGGAGCAGGATGACTGCCTTTGCGCCTCTTTATTATGTCTTCCACCTGGCGACATTGCCTCACCATGCTACCCATATTTCGGGATCCACTCTTGACAATTTTCTCTTCTATATTCTCTCTAAGTCCCCTCTAGAACTTAGCAGCAACCACCTCGGCGTTGGGCATCGCCCTTCGAAAATGCACATACTTAGCCAGTTCATTAAACTTGGCTAAGTACTCATCAACAGACGTACGTCCCTGGACCAGGCCCTCAAACTCAGCTTGTTTCTGCTCTCTAGCATCTCGTGGAAAATACCGGTCTAGGAACTAAGCCTCAAACATCTACCTGATGATAACCCCACCCTGGCCCCACAATAGCTACGAAGTGGTAACCCACCACTCGTGCGCATCTCCCTGCAACAGATAGGTTGCATAGAGAAGTCGTTGATGGTCTGAACACTCCATCACGGAGAAAATCTTCTCTAACATCTACAACCACTTGGCGGCAACAATGGGGTTGTATCCCCCATGGAAAGCTGGAGGGTCATGCTTTCGAAAAGCAATAAGCATTTTCCCTCTTACTGCTGCATCCTCTTCTACACCAAACTGGGATAACTCGTCTCCTCGTTGGTGGCTGGGTCTGACTGCCCCCACCCTGGTAACGATTGCCTTCGCCCTCGAAGGTAGGTGGTGAAAAGGGTACTCGATCCTCTTATCGCAGAGTTCTCAACTCTGCCATCAAGTCCTCATTAACCTTCAACAAGGCCTCATTCGCCTGCCGGCTTGCAGCAATCTCTTGCTGCATAGCTGTGAAGGCGACAACTACAGGGTCCGATTGTACCTCATCATCCTCTCTCCTAGCGTCGTTTCTGGTTCTCATCATGATACTGCACATGTCATACAAAGAGTGAGTTGATCAGGCCCACACTTATTAAACACACATGCAATACTCATGCTGAACCCTACGACATAGAAAGGATGGTCTCACAACAAACTTCCATACATAATGCTTCCCTAGGACAAACTGCTCTGATACCATAAAATGTAACGACCCCGCATGCATCCGGTTCATTAACATTATAATATGGTCATAAGCGCAACAATACTTAACGTAATTAAGTAAACATGGAAGCATTAAAATAAATAAGACATCATACGACACAACTAAAACATTATGTATGGAATTTTGATATACATCCCGGTACTCGGGTTCTGTTCCACAAAGTACATACATTACAAACCCATACTGGGTTACAAAAATATACAATCAAAATGAGCCAATAGGCTCGCACAAGGCCGCCTTCCGATCTCTGCATCTTGGCCTTTTGACCGGGATCCTCGATTAATAGTCTACCCGGCCTCAGCCTACCCAGCCTCTTAATCTAGATACACCGAACGACCCCTACTCGGGTCTCTTATCCCGGACCCCGTCCTCTGCTCGTTGGCTATTACCTACAAAAAAAAAATATAATTCCCAACCGGGGTGAGATACAATCTCAGTAAACTTAGGGTTCTTGGAGTCTCTTCTCCCCCTGGTTCACTTCCACAGTACATAGTATCTATATAGGCATTACATGTAACATAGCCAACCCGGTCTTTTAATAAAAACAACAGTATAACCATCTCAGCCTTTTAAGAAAATAAAATCATAGCCATCCCGACTTTCATAAACATCACATGTACATAATCACACCAACGTGCCATTCTAGCACAGATATACAAGTTCACCAGTGCACATCTCATGCACAAATGTATATCACTCGTGCACATCTCATGCACTCGAACGTATATGAATGGTTGAGAAGCTCATCCTGGATGAGTCTTACACTCTCGTATATGGTACACTTCCCTGGCCAAAGGGCTTCCTTAACCACAATACAAATATCACAGTGCCAATCATTTACATGTATGTTTCAATCAAAAAGCAGTAACACACAATTTAAATACACACACTACATCATACAATAACCATAACTCCCCAGGAGTATGGTGGAACACAATCAAGGGATACAATTTCCCCAAGAACAGAGAGCTTACCTTTTCTAATCACCGCACCGACTCTCTCAGCCTCATGTTTACAATCATTGATATTTCCTTTATCACACCCTACACCAGGCAAGAAAGATATCAAGAACGGTTCTCAACCGTTTCACGAAAAGAACCCAGTTCTTTTCCAGATCTCAAGCATAACCAACCAACCATTGACTTGTGAACCCCACAAAAGTCGATCTGGCACAACAAAATACCCAAAACCCAGAAACTAAGCTTTCAAGATTGCACCGTAATCACAACAATCTCCTAAGCAAACTTTTTCAAAGAAACACAACCCAAAACCAGCTCTAACTCTTATGGGTCATTTTTCCTCTTAAAAACCAAACTCAAAAGAAATAGTAAAACTCACGTGTCTTACCTTAAAAACGTCTAGGAAGGCTTGTGCACAACTTCTAAAAGCTTGAATGACCTTAAAGTGCCTCCTAACTCTTAAAGGTTGAAACTTTGCACTTCCTTTGGAGAAATGATCTCCTCGCCTGATGGTTTCTACAACTAACGAAGGGTGAAACTAGCTTATAAGGTGATTCTCTTCAATCCTCACTTTGGATGAGAAGGTGTTTAGGTTAAGAAATGGTTATCTAAGAAGTTTTTCTCACTTTAACAATGGAGAAAAATATGGAACAAGAAAGAGAAAGTGTTTTAGCAAAGACGGTGGAAATAAGGTTACTACTGAAATATCTCACTTGTTGATATCTTATATAGTCTGTAAGTTAACACGCATCATAAAATAGCAGGAGAGCTTTCCCGCGTCAAAACAACCAGTAGGGAGTCAACACGTGTAAAAAGGCTAACTCTAGGTTAACAGCAAGTACTGACTGTTTTAATCGCTTACAAATACTTATGTAATCGATTGCATAAGAACTCATCCTTGGTACTATAGTACGTCCAATGTTCCCTCCTCCTCCGACTTCATCCGACCTAATCCAACCTATTCCGACCTCAAACGACCTACTCCAACCTCATCCGAGTTCCTGCCTTGGTACTTCACAAGTCCAAGGTTCCTCCCAACCGCTTCAGGGATCACTAACCCGGTAACTCTATCAAAAAGGGGTTGCGAGCTCTTCCGATTTCTCTACCCGGTAGCTCTTACAAGTCGACCACATACGAGCTCTTCTGAGCTCACCCGAGATAACTACCCGGTTGCTCATCTGGGATCACATGAGCTCATCCAAGATCCATTGAGATCATAACTCGGTAACATATCCAAGCTCATTCGTGATTAATCCTTGGTAATATATCCGAGATCACCTGAGCTTATTCGAGATCACAACTCGAACCTCAAAGAAAAGGAAGACACGAGCTCTACTGAGTTCTACCAAGACCATAACCTATGAGCTCTGTCGAGATAGTTACCCGGTTGCTCTTTCCTTCCTTGTCTAGGTTCCTTCTATACATCAGCGTTTTTCCCAAAAGTGCTATGTATATACACCACTTACGTGGCAATAACCCGATTATGCACCAACCCGGTCTACTTAAAAACTAACATATACCACAATCCTGGATTCGTAAAGGTGCTATCTACACCCCCTTCTTATCCAAGTTCCAAAATACACCCCTTATGTGACAACTCGGTCATATCACCCGGATTTATTACAGGGTCATTATTCATGGCATTGTAAGAAGCAATCATGTGTTACTCTTTCAATAGCAGAAGATGACCCACAGAAAGTTTCTTTTTCAAAACGGTGTCCTTGTGATACGATCAAAATTATCAAAATCGGTTCGGTCATTAACCCGATCGATGTAGTGGGTCAGTGGTCTAACCAGTGAGTTAGTAATTGGCTCGGTTTGACCCAGTCTATATTAAAAAATAACAATTGAAAAACTAAACAACAATTACTCAAGGCCATTCATACTTTAAAATCCAAAATCCAAAATAACAATCCAAAATCCAAATATTAATTCAACAACACAATTACTCAAGTCCATTAATAAGTCTTGAGATGAAAACACAGATAACATCAAACCATCAACATGACAACATCCATAATTTATATCCAAGGAGCCAATTAGGGTCAAGTTCAAGTAACCCTTCTTCATCAAAAGAATGAGACTCTTCACCAATATTGGTTTCATTTGGATTAGCATCTGCCATGGGATTGTCTGGTAGTTGCGACACATCATCATCCTCATCTTCATCCACATTTAATATATCTATGGCAATATCATTATAGATTCCAATTAGCAATTAAGTACATAAGTGGTACCTGATAAATACTAATGTTATTAACAAACATACCAATATCATCTGATGTTGATTGGATGGACATATTTGCAAGATCATTATGTAAAGCCTCCACCTCTTCACGGGTTAAGAATGGTGGTGATTCCTCCAACACCCAATTAGAATGGTCATCAAGGGTTTCCAAATTGATTGGGTCATAATTTTGTTTTCTTAGTCGATTTCTAAATAAATTGATCAAAATGCTCATATATCAACTATAAAAAAAAATCAACCAAAAATAATGCATAACAATCAAAGCATGATCAATATAATAATACCTTTGTTGTAACCTCAAGTTATAACGAACATAAACAAGGTCATTAAGCTTTTGATGCTCTAGCCTATTCCTTCTTTTTGAATGGATGTGCTCAAATACACTCCAATTTCTTTCACAACCCGAAGCACTACAAGTTTGGCTTAAAACACGAATAGTCAATTTTTGCAACTTTGGAGCACTACATCCATAACAATCCCACCATTGATCTAGAATAAAACATATAAATAAATAAATCAAATATATGCAATGAATATATTATGAGTCGCTAAAATAAATCACAAATCAATAATGTTATCAGAGTATGAATTATGAAACACTAAATTTACATGGCATGACTGTGTTTCGTTCACGTATTGCAACTCGTCTTGCAAAATCTCCTTCAGAATTTTTATATATCCTCATGCCTTCATTTAACGTATCTTACAACTCAATATCTCCATGTGTATACCTATCAATGAGTTCCAAAATGCCAGATTGTGTGTTCCTATGCTTCTCAAATTCTTCAGCATTGAATCTACAAGCTGGATTTAACCAATAACCAGCTGCATGTTGATCTTTGCAAAGCTGTGAATCCCAACGCCTATCAAGGACCTCCAAATAAGGCTCCACTTTCCTCTTATTTCTCTTAAACTTCCTAACCATCTCCTCTCTGGCCTTATACATAGCCTAGTAAAGAAAACCCATGGCAGATTTATCTTCACTGTCAACAATATGTAACACGAACTAATGGCTCTATAAGCTTCACAATATCAGCACACTCTTTCCAAAAATAAGAGTCCAAGATTTGTTCCACAAATCTTTTAGCCTTTGAGTCTTTGGCATAAGTTGAGGCTGTCCAATCCCTAGATGTCACCATAGCCCTTAAAGCATCCTTCTGGGCCAATATGCTTTGCAAGGCAATGAAATTAGTTGCAAACCAAGTTGGAGCTGGACGAAGTATATCTCTTCCACCTGTATCTTGTCTCATCAAGAGTAATGCATAACAATGATTATATATGTACTTAGTAATTTTTTAGGCTTGTGAAACAATCTCACTTACTTCCTCAAATTTACCAAAGTCTTGCAACATCAAATTGATGCAATGAGTAGCACAAGGAAACCAATATAATTTAGGAAACTCTTTTTCTAATAACCTACCAGTAGCAACATAATTTGCATCATTATCGATCACAATGTGAACAACATTTTCAGCTCCAAAATATAGCACCATCTCCTTGAAAAGCTTAAACAACATTTCAATAGTTTTAGAAGCATAGGAAGCATCAACTGACCTTAAGAAAATAGTCCCTTTAGGACAATAAACAAGAAAATTAATGAGAGTTCTCCTAGAGCGGTCATTCCATCCATCAGTCATCAAAGTACATCCAATTTCCTTCCAAACTTCTTTGTAACTATCAACAAGCTTTCTCACTTTATTGACCCACATATTTAACAAAGGACCACGAATTCTATAAAAATTTGGTGCTTTATACCCTGGACTCATGCTACTAATAGCATCAATCATAGGTTGATAATATGCTGAGTTAACTGCATTAAATGGTACTGAAGCATCTATCATCCATTTTGCAATGGCTTTGTCACACTTTTCTACAATTTGCTTATTTTGCAAGACACTCTTCAAGCTAGGTTGAGCTCCAGAAGTTGTTATAGGCATGAAATAATCATTTACATGATGAGTGTTCTTCCCCTTTTGAGACTTAGAAGAAACTGATTTTGGAGTTCCACATAACTCCTCAACATTTCTCACAAGGTCTTCATCCATTTCAAATGTATTACTTTCATTTGATTGTTCCTACACTATTCTTTTCTTTTCTTGTTTTTTTTAATTTGTTCAAGTAATTGCTTCATTTGATGTTGGACATTAGCAGGAACCTTCTTGCAAGCCTCTATTTGGCCCTTTTGCCCAGCCAAGTGAGCCTTAAACCTATTAATATCACCTCCCTTAACTCATTTATCACAATAAATACACATGATTGTCAATTTTGAACCACCCTCATTAATTTGTTTACAATGTCCCCAAGTTGGATCAATTTTCCCTCTAATATTCTGAGAAGTATTTGGAGTAGATGCTTCTTGAGATGATGGGGCTTCAGTCTCTTCCATCTTGAAGTCTAAATGCAAAAACATCAAATGAAAATTAACCCAAATAAATGTAACAGTAAAGTTCTTGATTTGTTTGATCCAAAAACCAATTAACCCAAATAAGAGTATAGACTATAAAGTATAAACTCCTGCTCAATTGACCATACATGAGAAAACATCAAAAGTCAAAACTAAAACAAACTTGATAAGTAACCAAAAGGAAGGTAAAAAAGAAAAATACAACTTTAAGACAGTTCCTTAGAAGTTAGGATCTTTAGTGCTATTTTATAATCAGAATTGAAGTTCCACACTAACAAGCCAATATTCAGTTATATAATATTTATTAATATTTAAGTAACAAAATTTGGTAGCATTTATTGTTTCATATTCAGTATTGACTAGTATTAACTTCAATTGGAAAATCTCCAAACCTAGGCTTATCTCGTGTCTACAAATACTAGGCAAAGGCATTACTCAATTCATCACAGCCACAAACTCACTGCTTAATTTGATTTGAACTTTGAAAACAAATAATGGCAACTGGGAAGGACGCCCTTTCTTCTTTGTTGGGAACTATGCAAAGAGGAATTAAATGAATAACACTAAACAATGTAAACATATCAGCAAAGACACTCATTCCACCAAACATGGCCTCCGAAGTCCAAACTATGGTCATTAAATTGCATCCAAACATGGCCAATAAGTAGAGAAATTGAAAATGTTTTACTGTAATTTGAAATTAAACAAAAATACAAGATAAGCAGTCAAGCATGAAGAAGGCGGAGACAAAAGAAAAGAGAATACAAAAGCATATTAAGAAGCAACACAAACACAGAGCGGAGGAAAGTACAATGACGGAGATGACCTGAAGCTGTGACTACGCCGTCAACAGAAATGGCGTCAAACCACGATGAAGCCTTGCGTCTGTTGCATGCGAGACGAAGGCGATTATGATGACAAAGATGGTCCCAAGCTACGATGACGCTGGCGATAGAGACGGCGTGCCCTGATGCGGTGAGCATGAGTACCTGACCTAAGCAGTGAGGCGTGAACGAATGAAGAAAAGTTGAAGCTTTTGCGTTTTGTCTCTTTGAAGTTTTTTTTTCCTAGGGCACCATAATGTTGCTGTTTTGCGCATCTACAATTTTTTCTTCTTCACCAACTTAGCTCAGGTCCTAAAACCCGGTCGGGTTTTCGGTTCTTCCCAAAACCGCCCAGGTTTCTCCAGGGCAAACTGGGCCAACTATATGGCTGATTTGTTAACCAACTCGGCTCGGTTGATGCTACGGTTCCCAATTCAACTGGTCCAATCGGCCAGTTCAAACTGGTTTTAATAAATTTGGATACGATCCTAAATCCACTGCTTGTTTGTTTTTTTTTAAGAAATTTTAAAGATCCTATTTTAACCAATTCACCCCATTTTGGTTAATTGTGTGTGTTCATATTGTTTTCAATTGGTATCAAGAGCAGGTTCTTGAGTGTTATTCAAGATCACTATCTTTTTTCAAAGAAAATGAATACCACACAAATTACCTTCAAGTAAGGTGTCTCCCTCAATCGTCCTCTGATGTTTGAAGGAGAGTATTTCAGTTTTTGGAAAAATAGAATGCAGATTTTCATTCAATCAAATGACCCTGGTACTTGGAATGCAATAGAAAAATGTCCTTTGATTCCTGTTAAAACTATTGGTAATGATATGATTCCCAAAGAGTGGGATGAGATGACAGATGCAGAGAATATAGTTGTTCAATATGATTTTAAAGCTAAGAACATGATTACTTCTACACTTTCTTCTGACGAATTCTTTAAAATTGTTAAGTGTAAAAGTGCAAAGGAGATGTGGGAGATGTTGGAAGTCACTCATGAAGGGACTGATGAAGTTAGAAGATCAAGGAAGCATGCCTTGATTCATGAGTATGAAATGTTCAAGATGAACACCACAGAAAACATATCTTAGCTCCAAACAAGATTCACTCACATTGTAAATCATTTTCTTGGTATTGGGAAGATATTTGATGCTGAAGAGTTAAACATCGAAATCTTGAAGGGTCTTACAAGACCATGACAACCAAAGGTGACAACAATAAAGGAATCAAAAGATCTTTCCAAGATGTCTATGACTGCACTTTTTGGTAAGCTTCTTGAATATGAATTAGAAATGTCACAACTAACACATGCAGAAGATGCAGATAAGAAACAAAAGAGCATAGCCTTGAAAGCTGCATCATCTAATGTGGAAAAAGAAGAAGAGTCAAGCGAAGATGAAAGTGATGAACACATGAACCTAATAGTTAAAAGATTCAACAAGTTCATGAAGAAGAACAAGAACATAAAGTTGTCAAAGTTCAACAAAAGAAATGAAAACAACAACAACACCAACTTCACTTGCTTCGAATGTGGTAAGCAAGACCACGTTAAATCTGAATATCCTATATTCTTAAAGAAGCAATTAGGTGAAAAGAAGTTAAAGAAAGAAGGAAAGCCAAAGAAAGCCTACATAGCATGGGAAGACAATGACTCAAGAACTTCTGAATCATCAAGTGAGAATTAAGAAGCTAATGTATGCCTCACTTCCACAATAGTGAAGATGAAGAATTCTCAAGTGCTGAATTAGAGGTAAATCCTAAATTTGATCAAATTGTTGATGCTTTCCATGATATGCATGAAGAGGCTCAAAAGCTTGCAAAATCCAACAATAGGCTGAAAGGTAGTCTTAGATGGCATGTCACTAAACTTGCAAAAATGCAAACTGAAATTTGTAACTTGAAAGAAGAAAATGAAAAACTTGTTTCAAGCTACAAAACTAATGGGTGTGTATGTGTCTATTCTTCATCAAATGTAGATAAATGCAAAGCTTTACAAAAGGAGTTTGATGATTTCAAAAAGAGTCAAGGTGAAAAATACATGTTATTGCTTTTAGAAAATTCTTACTTAGTAGATCTTTTAAAAAGACTCTATAGAGGAAAATGCAGTTTAAATCAAATGCTAAGTGTACAAAAGTATGTAAGAGATACTTCTGGTTTGGGTTGGAGCAAAACCTTTTGTAAAAACAAAGTTTGTACCACCAAAACAAAAGAATCAAAAAGGCTTTTCAAAAACAAAGTATAATCAAATGACTCATTTTGAAAGAGCATCAAAATCTGTAACTTGCAATTACTGCATGAAGAAAGGTCATACATCTCATAGGTGCTATGCTAGAAGGTTCTATGTGCCTAATGGAGATTGCATTTGGGTTCCAAAGAAAAAGAGAAAAATAATTAACCCCTATGGACCCAACCTAAATTGGGTACCTTTCTTTGCCACTTAATTTGAATGTTGCAGGTGTGTTTTAGAGCAAAATCATCTTTATGGTACCTTGACAGCCGATGCTCTAGATACATGACAGGTAACATATCCATGCTTACAAATGTAACTCTAAAATATGGAGGATTTGTCACTTATGGTGACAACAACAAAGGAAAGATAGTTAGAGAAGGAAACATAGGAGACAACTTTAAAACCAAAATCAGAAATGTTCTCTATGTGGAAAGTTTAAAGCACAATCTCCTAAGCATAAGCCAACTATGTGATAAAGGATTCAATTTTTCCTTCAATAACAATTGTTGTTTGATATGTGATGGTCAATCCGGTGAGTTTATTCATGTAGGTAAAAGAAAAGGTAATATCTACTTATTATTTATAGAACATGCATTCATTCACAACACTAACTGCCTAGTAAGTAAAGTTGATGAATCTTGGCTATGGTATAAGAGAACTAGTCACATTAACATGCATCACATGAACAAGCTTATTAGAAAAGACTTAGTTATTGATTTACCTAAACTAAAGTTTGAAAAGGATAAACTATGTGATGCTTGTCAAAAGGGGAAACAAACCAAGATTTCTTTTCAACATAAAAATGTTATTTCTACCTCATGACCCCTTGAATTGTTTATATGGGTATATTTGGTCCTTCTAGAACTATGAGCTTAGGAGGTAATTACTATGGGCTTGTTATTGTTGATGACTATTCTAGATTCACATGGACTTTGTTTATAAGATCCAAGAGTGATGCTTTTATGGCATTCAAAAAATTAGCCAAGCTCATTCAAAATGAAAAAGGATTCAAATTTATCTCAATAAGAAGTGATCATGGTGGTGAATTCCAAAATGAGTACTTTGAAAAGTTTTATGAAGAAAATAGAATCAACCACAAATTTTCAGCTCCAAGAACACCTCAGCAAAATGGTGTTGTGAATAGAAAAAATAGATCCCTTAAAGAAGGAGTTAGAACTCTTCTTAATGAGACAAATTTGCCTAAACATTTTTTGGCTGGTGCTATGAGTACATTTTGCTACACTTTGAATAGATTACTTATAAGGCCTATTTTGAAGAAAACTCCTTATGAATTGTACAAAGGTAGAAAACCAAACATTTTTCACTTAAGAGCATTTGGCTGCAAATGTTTTGTTTTAAACAATGGTAAATAATCACTTGGCAAGTTTGATTCTAAGGCTGATGAAGCCATCTTTCTTGGATACTCATTTAATACTTTATAAGTGTTGTTTCATTTTGCTTCTTGTAAAAAAATTGGTTTCTAACAAAATTGTCTTTTTTTGTTTGTTGATGATACTCATAATAAAGTAAGTTTCAATTTGTTCCTGAACTAACTGAACAAACAAAGGAAATATTGATTGATGACATGAGTCTGAAATGGAGGAATTTAAATATGAACTGAAATCAAAAGGATATGATGAGAGCAAAACTAAGGAGGAAATGAATGCTCACATCCCAAATCCAAGGGTTGATCCTTCTCAATATTGTGATTTAGTTCATTATTGGTGTTCTGAGAAAGGACAGGTATATATGTACAATGTCACCAACCTTTGGCTAACATAACAATTATATATTATATGCATATTTTATTTATTTACTTTTTTATATTTGTTGGTTATAGAAAATAAGCAACATTAACAAAAGGAATTGCTCAAAATATGAGGACTTGCATTGCTTGGGAACCAAGAATCTTCCAAGACTGATTCATGAGATGGTTTGTCTTTTTTATAGTTTTTTCAATATTTAATTACTTAGTACAAATAGGATGATTGATTTTTTTAACTAATGTTAGACAACAAAGGCTAAAGGAGTGCAATATTCTGGGGCATAAATTTATATTGACACGCGAACTCGAAGAGATGAAAGCATTGTTACTGGGAAGACTGCTACTGTAATTGTAAGAATTTTAATTTTAATTTCAATACTTTCTCTTTGTTTTCCTCAATTTTCTAATAAAAGGTTATGGTGTGAAGGGGAGTAACTAATGAGGAGATGAGTTTGTTTGGTGATATTGAAGTATTGAGGATATTGATGAATGATAATAATTTATAAGGTGTATTTATGTAGGATGAACTAAAAAAGAAAATAGTTGAAGCAGAGAATTCACAAAATTTACAAAGCTCCCAAGATTCTACTAATTGGACAAATGATATATATTCAAAAGTCAAAGGACCTGAAAAAAGAGGACGTGTGCATTGTCTTGGCATGCTTCCATATCAATCAAGTTCATCTCAAAGCTCTTATGCAGATAATATAATTCAAAAATTGGAGAATTTGCTTGGAAATCTTGTTGTTGTCCTTAAAGTACGATTTGCAAAAGATCCACAAATTAATCAAGTCTTTAGATGCTATAAATCAAGAGGTATGAAATTATAATTCAACTTATTCAAAGATTTAACTATGATATGATATTTTACAAAGAAAAACATTCTTTAAATTTAGGTACCTACAAATGGTTCTACTAGTAACAATCATCAAACTACAAGCGATCCTAACTAGAGGTGAGAATTGACTCAAATTTGTTTAATTTACTATTTAAATTGGTTTTTTTTGAAGTTTTACCTCTTTGATTTTGTTTAATTTACTCAAATTATTGCTTAAAATAATTTCTTATTTGCTAGTTGTGTGTGCTTGTTATATCACACAATAACCAATAATGCTACTGGGATGATTGATATATGGATGTGTCGCGCCTAAAGTGAATCCAAATCACAAGAAAAAGTGACACTGAGTCATCAAAAATCAAAAGTACTAAAGCTCACGTTTTGACATCCAGGGCTTCTTCTTTTCTTTTGCATTATTAGTTCTGTTTGATTTATTTTAATAGTTTAATATATGCTTGATCATTATAAAAATTTATTGGTGACTTAGTTCATGAATGTGCAGATTGGTGATTATTTGAATATGACTATTCTATTGGTTATTGTGAATATGGATATCATCTCGGCTTAGCTAGGTGTTTTGGGCCATAAATACTTTTGTTTGTTTTTGTGATTATGTAATTGTACTTGGATGTGACTACTCTATTGGTTATTGTGGATGATAGATATCATTTAATCTTTGTTAAGTATTTTGGGATACATAAATACTCTTGTTTATTTTTGTGATTATGTGACTTCCCTGGAAAATGGATCTTTGTCCCCTTCATCCCTCATAGAGAGAAGAGTTTAATTAGTCTGTGTTTGTCAATTTTCAATGTGTGCTCCAATGTTTCAAAATTAGTAGAACTTCTTTTTTAAGTAAAACAATTACTTTATTGCATAGATTAGTTCCTTGAACTTGTAGATAGCTTAGCCAATTAACTTAGATACAATTGATATTCATTTTATCTAGATAACTAAATAATAATAATTTGGAAACGTAAAGCATTCCAATAGATAATGGACAGCGTGATTTTTTTATTAAGTGACATTTACCTACGGTCAAAGCCTATAAGTACAAGTTAATGGTTTGTATCTACAATCTTTCAATGGTAGGCATAAGTTAATAACCTTTACCTGAGGTTGTAGGTATAAGTTAATGTTTTTACCTACAATTAGAGATTGTAGATATAAATTAATAGCTTTTACCTACACCTAGAACAAATTGTAAGTACTACCTATGGTGACAGACAAATATAATCATAGGTAAAATATATGTTCGTAAGTAAAATTTGTACATATAGACAAATAATCGTCACAATACGACTCCTCAAAGTTGACGGGGAAAGTGTCCGTAGATAAATGTCAATTATACTCTTACCTACAAATTATTGACTTATAGTGACAAATTTTGTTTGTAGGTATATGTCAATTTTCTTGTAGTGAGATTTAAGAGGAGTATAACACAATTTTAATACACAAATATTTATAATTCATAAGAATTTTTTTATTATCAGATACCTAAAAAAAATGAAGAGAGAAAGAGTACACCATAAATTAAAAAAGACCAAGACAATAATTAAAAGGTTAACAAAAATTGAATTCTTTGAAACCTGCAAAATGAAAGTTAAATAAAAAACAAATATTAAATTTTGATTATGCTTCTACAACTTATATATATGATGAGCAACATTAAGTGTTTTGACAACTTTGTTAAATAAGATGTCAGACTTTTTAAAGATTAATAAAAATTATTTTATGCGGTATATAAATTCTAATCATAAGAGAAAGAAAGAAAAAGTACACCAAAAGACATGAGAGAGAAATATGACTCCTACTTTTCACTTTTAATAATTCTAACTTTAAAAAAATGGAAAACAATAAATGAAAAAGACTGTTGATAAGGATAAAGACAATCAACACGTAAACTTAGTTAATGCCTTTTTAGAAAAAGAAAACACATTTAATTTAGTTAATTTAAGAGATAAGAGTGGTTACTTTTAGAGGTAAGGGAGCTTCCTCAATTTCAAAGATAACCATGCAGAGATAAATAACAGTTAAAACCTAGGAACACAAAAATAAGAAAGAAATACATAAGAGGGATGGTGCAGAAGTAAATAAAAACAATAATATTAAAGGCTCCTTATCAACTAAAATATTATTTCTCTCATCTAAGCGGCTACCATAGTCATTGTTGATAAATAGGAAAGTTAAAAGCCTAGAAGAAATAAAAATTGAGAGAAGAAAGAGTTAGTCAACTTTGTGTGCGAGTGACAGTTTCAATAGAAAATTCATTCAGAAAATAAGAAAAAGATAATTAACATAAGTTTTTGGAATTGATTTATAATCCGAAATTTTGTAGTATGACGAAAAAGATAAATAAGAAATTTGAATTGTGTATATCAAATGATATAATTTTTAATTATTAATAGTTATATATATATATATATATATATATATATATATATATATATATATATCAAAAACTATAACTATCGAAACAACATTTTATGCTTCTTTCCCCTCTTCTCGGCAGTTTCACATTATCTTAGTGTTCCTATATTCTTGTCCTCAACCCTCAAGTGACCAGCACTACCTGATCCACTTTGACCAAGTCCTCTAGGATTTCCCCACCCGTTTAGAAACAGAGTTTTAAAGTAAAATTTCCCCAAGTCACCGAAAGTCCCCTCTTGGGTTTTGACTTGTTGTTTTGCTAATATCTAATCCGGTCAATAACATTTATCTTTTGGGCTATCGAAAATTTAAATTTCGGTTATCAACAATATATTAGTGCATATTAAAGTGTATAGAGCATAAGTTATCGAACTTATTTAGTCAATAAAAACTTTCATATTTTGTTTTGTCAATTTATTTTTTATTTTTTCTCATGCATTAATCACTTAATTTTTATCTTTGATTATTAATTAAAGTGAAATCTTATGAATTATTTTAATTTGATAAGTATCTTTTTTAAGGAAATTGAAAAAGTAATTTTAAAAGAAGAATACAAAGTCTTTTATTCTACTTTATAAGTGGTTATCCTTCCTGCAAGTGCTCCCAAAGGAGGAATGCAAGGCATCAAATCAAGAGATATTCTTGAATGGACATAAAGCTAACACCTCATCCTTACACAACCAATAAAAATTAACAAATAATTAAATATAAAGAAAAATATTTATAATTTATTAGAATTTATCAAATTCCTTTTAATAAATAAAAGATATAATTTTTTTCTCAAATAACGATCTGATCATATAAATATGTATTAAATACTTATATAATAAAAAAATCAATTTGTCTTGTTATTTTTTTATGTGAAATAAAATACATAACAACTAATTGACTAAAGGAGAAATTTTATAAATATACTTTATATGCATTTATTATTATTATTATTATTATTATTATTATTATTATTATTATTATTATTATTATTATTATTATTATAATAAGTTTTTGTGAGACTTGCAAACCTTTTTTTCATATGTGATCCCCCCTCCTTTTCGATTGGGTCAAATGGGGGTGACTTTTTTCATACCAAAAAGCTTTATTTATAATAGACCAAGCATCCCACTCTTAAAAAAAAAAATTCCTAAAATATTGTAAACAAAATCCTAAAAAATATTCTAAAGATTTAAAACATAAAATAAATTCTTAAAAGATAAACTAAATTGTTCTTTTCTACAAAACTAAAGATAACAGACACATCTCAACAGTAACTTCTAAAGGCAAGGATGAGTGTTCTACTACTCTAATCTTTTCTTCTAAATTGGATTACAGATTTAACTCAAACTTTTCTTTTGAACCTAACTGTCTAACTTCTTTTGTCTTGATTCCCAAGGAAGAATTGCACATAAAAATTCAACGGGGAAAACAATTTGATGAAGTGGTGGATCCATATGCAAAACAATTTATCAAAAACAAAATTAAAAAATACAGACATAAGGATTAAAATTAAAAACAACTTAAAGTTACAGACACAAAATTAATATTTAAGCCTTTTAACTTATTTAAATGTTTAATTTTTAAGGATTCCACTCATGCATACCCTTTTAGCAATAAAACATGCAGAGTAATTAACGAGATGTGAAATGCAATTTCAGCAAGCGATGGCAGAGTTAGGTGTACTTACCATAACAATTCACTAAAATAATCCCTGTTCGTTGAAATTCGACTTATTACAAATCACCCTATTGTGCTATTCATCATTTTCCAATATGCTTAAACTGTATTCAGCGAGAGTTCCACACCAATGGATTTCAAGTTGCAAACATTAACTAAATCATGTTTTGATCACCCCTCCAAAAAATAAAAAAATGACTTCAGCTACACACATGTGGTCGTAAGTTACAAAGCTGCACCATGTAACGGAACAAAAGAGTAGTTGCAGTAGGTTTGAATCAGTAATAGTTGGTTTATCAACCGATCTACTTCCTTCCCTCTGTTAACAATGCTACAAACGTAGCATAGTCTCACCATTCCACATTTCACAAATTCATAGCTATTATTATATAAAAGTATAAAACCAACCCAAGTGCTTAAATCCTTATTATTAGACCCTTTCTCTTAGAGCCAAGAGGTTTAAGTTATAATATTACTTGAAGAGATTACCAATTGATAGAAAAATATGAAGTTCCATTTGGTGCTAGTTGCTCTAATAGGCACCATACTTGGAATTGGGCTTGAAGGATGCCAATGCAAGGTTGTGCAGTTCATTTTTGGAGACTCCCTCTCGGATGCTGGAAATAACAAGTACCTCTCTAAGAGCCTTGCTAGGGCAAGTTTACCTTGGAATGGTATTGATTTGGGTAATGGTCTACCTAATGGTAGGTTCTCAAATGGTCGCACGGTTGCTGATATAATAGGTAATTGTAAATCTTTCACTTTATATGATTAAACCCCAAATTAGTCCCAGAAATTTCACTTCTATCACTATTACAAAAAGGTCATTCATGTTTGCCTTTTCATTGTACTAAAGTGAATAATATTTTATGAAGTTAGCGAGTGAAGAAAAGTCAAAGATTAATTATGGTGATGAATGTATACAATCTTGGACTAAAATGAGGTGTTACTATATTTTTTATATAACATGAAGATAACTTTCGGTTAATGAACTCACAAGAATTTAACTTAATTTATATCAGCATGTGGGTTGTTGAATTTTCAGGAAATCCATACATGGCCGCTTGTTTCAACTTTGTATTCATTTTAGCTAAATGTGTAAAATGGCTCCTTTTTTTTTTTTCAAAAAAAAAATTAGTGTCTATTTAGTTGTGGTTTGTAAAGGTTTTTGATACCGAGTTGAGCAATCTGTGAATACATGTGAAATAAAGTTTGTTCTGTTGCTTAGAAATAAGAGCATATTTCTATTGTTTCACTCTGTGTAATCATAGTGATATTCACATGTTCAGGTGACAATATGGGCCTTCCGAGGCCTCCAGCATTCCTCGACCCATCTTTATCTGAAGATGTTATATTGGAAAATGGAGTGAATTATGCTTCTTGGGGTGGAGGCATCTTGAATGAAACTGGCAGTTATTTTGTAAGTTCAAAGTGTAAACTTCAATTCTATTTGTCATATATAGTATATAGGCAAAACAATTTACTTTAGCGGGTAAAGTACACAATTTCAATCATTCATGAGAAAATTAACTATTGATAGTATGCATATATTAGAATGTTAATTAATTTTCTCATCAAAAGCTGAGATTACTCACTTTACTTACTCTAGAGGAGCAAAATCCTTGATTGAAAAACCATTCCTCTTGCAGATTCAAAGGTTTTCTCTCTACAAGCAAATTGAGCTGTTTCAGGGGACATCAAGGCAGAAAAGTTTTTCCAGGGAGCTCATTATGTTGTTTCTTTAGGCAGCAATGACTTCATCAACAACTACTTGATGCCTGTTTACAGTGATTCGTGGACATATAACGATCAAACCTTCATGGACTACTTGATAGGAACTCTACGAGAACAATTAAAGGTTTATTTATTAATTCATTCTTAACACAATAATTTCTCTTTATAAAAGTACTAAATTGGTTGAAAATCACAAACTTATGAGTCTCACTCTTTATTTAATAAATTTCATTCATAATTTGTAGTTTTTAGTAAATTTTAACTGAAATGTTCAAAAGGAGTGTGTGCTAGAGTATGTTATTATTAGCACTTTTTTTTTTCTCTCTTTTCCATTTTGGTTTCTAACAATCTTTTCAATTATGCCCTTTTGCTACTTAGCTACTGCATGGTCTAGGAGCAAGGCAGTTGATGGTGTTTGGGCTGGGCCCAATGCGCTGCATTCCACTTCAAAGGGTGCTTAGTACATATGTGGAATGTCAAGATAGAACAAACAAGGGATGCGCTTCATACACCAGGTAAATTTTTAATACACTGTATATGAATAGTGCATTTTCAAAATTACCCTTCACGTGTTTACGGCCTTCATACACGGATCCGTATGATTCATGCATACGGATTGAGGAATCTGTAAGATTCTTACGAATTAGTCAACCTGTAATCCATAAGAGTTTTTTTTTATATATACGGATTGAGCAATCCGTAAGCCCAATTCGTAAGTTTTTCTTTTTTGGTAAGTTAAAATATATTTTAGAAAATAATGGTGAATATAGGTATCGAACTTGTGACCTTCAAGTTATTAACACAATGCTCCAACCAGCTAAACCAATTATGTTAAAAAATAATTAATATTTATATATATATATATATATATATATATATATATATATCGCTAAATTTATTTAATTTAAAATAATTTATTATGTTAAAATTATATGTGTATTAAATATACATTAAAAAATTTAATGTTATATGTATCAACATTAATTATTTTTTAACATAATTAACCTATTAATTTATAGTTTAATTTATTGTAATAACATTATATGTTAAAATTATATGTTTAATTAATGCATGC
>CM023944.1:27447643-27462750 GCA_013407115.1 Glycine latifolia | reverse complement strand
TTATTATTATTATTATTATTATTATTATTATTATTATTATTATTATTATTATATTATATTTTTTTTTTATCTACAGGGAGCTAACAACCACCAAAAATTACTTTATTGACATAAAAAACAAACTCCTAAAAATACATGTCTAGGTCAAAATCAAAATGATTTCAAAAAAAGAAAATCATAGATCCAAATCAAAATAAACATAAATCCATATTGGAAAGTTCAAGACCTTGGTGCAACAAAACTCATGCATTATCAAAGACTTTTGTGGCATCCTTGGCAGTGATAAAGATACCAAACCAGACACATATTTCTTTCCTGGGTCGTGGATCCAAAAAGCGTAGCATCCCAAGGGAGTTTTTTGACTCCTCTATAGCATATCTATTGATGGAGTAAGGGGGAGAAGATTCGAGCAAGCCCCCATTGTGCCCCAAATTCGGAGTCAAGTGGAGTTTCCAATTCCAATAGCAATGGCAACTTTCAAAGCTTCCGACAAACTCCACAACCATTTTGATATCGCGAGGCTTCTTCTCTTCTACTCACGAGGGTTGTGTGGCATTGTCAACCATTAGCGCATTGTCAGCACCAACAACGAGCAAATCTACGGACTTCGCGGCTAGATTTCTAGCTTTGGCAGCTAGATGTGTGACTGCTCCTTGAAAACAAGTATTCCGACAATGTCGCTTTCCTATGTTGTTTTCCCTACCCTTTCTGAAACACTTCAACGAAAAACATACTTTATCCTTCTTTTGAATGGTTCTTGGCTATTATTTTCTAGTGGCTTCTCAAAAATTATGTGTAACAAGCATAAATACTAATATTTATTATAAATTAGTGAAAGTTGTTCATGACATGTGAAATCAATGATGAACAATTGTAATTTTAAATTGTCTTTCATTTAAATATAATTTCTATTAATATTTTTGCAAAATTACTAATGTAATTAAAATATTGATTGTTTTCATAAAAAAAATGTTTGTATATATATTTGTTACATGAAAATGAACCCTAACATTTAAGTATCCTCCTTTTATTTATGTTTGTGTGTGCTTATATATATTCCTAATAAATATTTAATTTTTATGTTTATTTCTAATAATTTTTTGTTTTGCGTTGAGTTCTTAATAAAATAACAATTTTGCTTATGCCTCTTGAGTTGTTTAGTAGCATAAGCAATCACTCTTCCATGTTGCATCAAAACACACCCTAGTCCAACTCTAAATGCATAACCATAAACCACATAACCACCACCACTCAAAGGTAAGGCTAAGATAGGAGCAAATGTCAAAAAATCCTTTAGCTATTGGAAACTTTGCTCACATGCATCATCCCGTTGGAACATAACGTGCTTCTATGTTAATCTGGTTAGAGGAGTTGCAAGTCTAGAAAAATCCTCAATGAACTGACAATAGTATCCTGTAAGTCCAAGAAAACTACGAATTTCTGAAACCGATGTAGGCCTAGGCCAACCCTGAATCGCTTCCACTTTTTTCATATCTACGCTTATCCCATCCTTAGATACCACATGACCTAAAAAGGCCACATTATCCAACCAGAATTCACATTTAAAGAACTTTGCATTCAACTTATGCTCCCTCAAGGTTTGCAAGGCTAACCTCAAGTGTTGGTCATGCTCCTCTTTATTTCTATAATACACCAAAATATCATCAATGAAAACTATCACAAAGTGGTCTAAGAACGACTTAAAGGCTCGATTCATTAAGTCCATAAAAGCTGCAGAGGCATTGGTTAATCCAAAAGATTACCAAAAACTCATAATGTCCACATAGAGCATGAAAAGTTATCTTACAAATGTCCTTCACCTTTATCTTTAACCGATGGTATCCAACTCTCAAATCAATCTTTGAGAAACATTGAGATCCTTGAAGTTGATCAAACAAGTCATCAATGCGAGGTAAATGATATTTATTCTTCACTATCACCTTGTTTAATTGTCGATAATCAACACATAAACGAAGTGAACCATCTTTCTTCTTAACAAACAACATTGGTGCACCCAAGGGGAGCAACTAGGATGAATGAAACCTTTGTCAAGAAGATACCTCAAAAAGCTCAGCTGGAGCCATTCGATATGGAGGTATAGATATGGGTTGAGTTCCTGGAAGAAAATCAATACCAAACTCTACCTCTCTATCTGGCAATATACCAAGTAACTGTTCAGGGAAAACATCATGGTATTCAAATACCATTGGGACTTGCTCCGACTTTGATATTGACACACTAATATCTTTTATCAACGCAAGGTACCCTTGACAACCCTTCCTCAACAACCTGTGAGCTTTTATTATTGAAATCAAGTTACTTGATGACCAACTATGATCACTCTGAAACACAAAGGTTGGTTCCCCCCGGCATATCAAACTTCACCAATTTATTGTGGCAACCTAAAGTAGCATGGCAAGAAGCCAACCAATCCATACCAAAGATGACACCAAAGTCTACCATATCCAACTCTATAAGATATACCATTAATGGTTTTCCCTATAACAAAATCTCACAAGATTTGTACATTGAATTTGCTAATAAAGAGTTACCCATTGGTGTGGCCACTATCAGAAGCTCACCCAGAGGTGATGGATCTCTCCCTGAAGCATTTGCAAAGAAGGGAGATATAAAGGAATGTACAGCTTCAGAGTCAAACAAAAACATGTGCATCTCTGGAGACTATGGAAAGTATACTTGTTACAACGGCATTGGATGCTTGGTCATCCTGATGAGTCAAGGTGAACCCACGAGCCTGCCCTCCAAGGTAAACCTAGGGCTAAGCTTACCCTTCCGGTCAAAACATAGGATACCTTTCAAGGAAAACACACAAAAATACATGTTTTCCTACATTGAACTCTAAAGGTCAACGTCTATGATCTGAATAAGACTTTTGTCTACTCTGAGCAATCAGCAAATGATCCTCTTGTTTTTCCCTGCACTTGTTTTTCCTGTCCTCTACCTCCTAATCCTTTGCAACCTCAATGTGATCCATTTAGTGCACGTGATCCAAAACTACTAGATTGTTCCATCTAGACCATAAGTGTTGCCACTCCGCTAAAAGATGGCTATCAAGATGACATAGGACAACTCCTAGCAAAGTGTACAACTTGCCCACATCGACAACAACCTGTTGATCCTTGCCTGCAAGGTTCGGAATGCGCCTTTCCACACATAACAGAAGTAATAGGGGTCCAATTAGAAGTCGTATGATGTTGTGAAACACCCCGACCATGAGTTGTGCTACTTGCCTGGCTAGCTTGAGTAACTTGTGGTTGTTGACCTCCATGCTAGCCTTAACGATGTTGATTAGTGTCATCTCTAAAATCTCCACCACCATCATGGATCTGATGGCCACCAGGAGATGTCTTCGAGTGAAACCTCTTGCATAAGTCAAGAGAATTTCCACCCTTGTCATTGTTTCCTTGCTCAACAGCTAAAGCCCTATTTAGTGCCTGATCCTAGGTCATGTCATCATGTCCTACAATCGCCCTGAACAAGTAAATCTTCAAACCTTCCAAGAACCTTTGAACTCGTAACTTCTCAGTAGTCACCAAGTGTGATGAATATCTATAAAGTTGCATGAATTGGATATGATGCTCCATCACTGACATCTGGTCTGTTTGCACAAGTGTTTCAAATTCTCGTGCACTGCTATCTCTAACACTTTAAGGTAAAAAAGTGAGCTAAGAACAACTCGACAAACTCATCCCATGCTAAAAGAGGTGATCTTGCTGGTCTTGCAAAGAGCATGCTCTCATACCATCCCTTTCCTACATCACACAAACGAAAAGCTGTAAACTGCACCATCCGAGTAGGGGAACAACCTAAACCTTGACATATCCATGACACCTCGTCTACAAAGGTAAGAGGATCCTCATGAACGTTTGAGTCACTGAAAGTCGATGGATTAAGCTTTGTGAATGCACTCAAGGGAACCTCTGCCATAGTGGGCTGAACCAGTGGCTAGTCATGATGTGCACCATCCTAACTAGTCTCAAAATATGGTGGTTGTTGCTTTATCTATTGTCGCCTTCATTCCCCAACCACATAAACTAATTGTAGTAGTATTTCTTGCATATTTTGCAAATTAGCAGTTATTTGAACTAATGTTGGGTTCCCGTGTGTAGCTCTAGGAACCTAAACCTCTACCATTCCACCACCCCTACCACATCTTCCCCAACCACAACCGCGATCGCGACCACGTCCACGGCTCCATGGGGCTACATTTTGGGATTGAGTAAAAACCTCATCAAAAATTGGCTCACTGACACACCTATTCCTGGGTGGAATCTTGACCTAAGACAAGATTAAGGATCAAAGATTTAATTATGAGGAAGAACTAGAAAAGAAAACTTAGAATCAAATACACTAAGACAAAAACTCCAGTCTAACAACAAATTGTTATAGCCTATTGCATGTAAGTTGTGCCCTAATACACAAGTTACAAACAAGAACCAAATAAGGCAGTTATATGACCTATCAACAGGCTCTGATACCAACTTTGTCACGACCCACTCTTGGACCATGACCAATGCACATACTATAATTTCTTTAGCTTGGCTAGCCTAAGAGTACCTTCAGTGGTTACCAAAAATCTGATAGAGTTTCTCCTAAAAACAAGACAAACCCCATGTTGAATATCGTGTGAAAACATATCATATATCCATACAAATCTATACATACATATATCCATATCCAACAGTTAGATATCAAGGCCACATATAGGCCCTTAACATACTATCCAAAATATCAACTAATAGTAATCTTGGTCATACATACTAATCATCAAAGTGTCTCAAAACATCATAATTACACCATAAGCATATCTATAAGATAGGATCATCTACATTTCAAAATAAAAATATTTTCTCTATACCTATTCCTACCCTTATCCCTATAACTGCATTATATTATAATCACACAATAATTCCTAATACTTATTTTTCTAACCCTTCTCACATAACCTATAGCTAAACTATGCTATAAAATACTCATCTAACTCAATGGGTTATAAATTTACCTTAAAGAGATAAAATAGAAATGTTAAGGAAATGAGTGGTGTTCCCTTTTACTCGAACCACCTTCCTATGCTTGAAAGTGCCACAGGCATGCAATAAACTTGATGGAATTTGGAACAATGGAGGGTTGAGAGATGAAAAATGGGGAAGAAGAGGGAGGGTTTGAGAGATAGGGGTAGGTTCTTGAAATAAGGGAATTAGGAGAGGGGGAATGGGGATCTCAGGTGTTTTAAAAAACAAAGGGGTGATTGTTTTATTATATATATATATATATATATATATATATATATATGTATGTATGTATGTATGTATGTATGTATAAGAAATTGAAATGGTGTGTTTCATCTACAATGTACATTTTGCATGAGGCTTTGCATAGATCTGTTGTTAATAGCGATTCAAGCGATTTTTTCGTCAATATCTGGAGGGTGAAGGTACCACCAAAAGTTCAACATTTTTTGTGGAGATTGTGTTTGGATCTCTGATGCTTTTCCTTATTCATTCGAGCAATGAACATCTAATCCATCTACATGTATTAAGGACTTACTGTGATGTTGGCTTAGAGGGGCCATGGAACACATGATGATGAGGCTCTCGAGTTGTTATAAAATTTTAATATGGAAAATAGATTTAATATTATAAAATTAACTCAAATTGAACCATAGTTAATTTTAATGATCATATCATCAAATGATTTTGCATACCCTGAAAATCAATTCAAATTGAAGCACAAAATTCATCTTTGTCACAATATATGTTTTACATTTGGAAAAAGATTGGAAGACATCAAATGCTACTAACACATAGTGAGGGAAACATAGAGAAAGAGAAAAGTATAGATATTATAAATGATATAACGAGATAATAAGAGAATAAAGAAAGGTTGATAGAGTGTTTGATATATGATAACCACATTTTATACTTACCTTTGGGTATATATAAGTGCAATTATTTCATTTATCCCGTACTTAAATCCTTATTTTCACCCCTTTTTAGTTCAAAAGATTTAGTTTTTATGCATTTACTTAGTTATGTAAATTGGGAATTTAGTCCCATGTTTTAAATCTTTTGAAATATAGAATTGGAGTTGGGTTTTGGAGAATCTCAGGATCAAGCTCAAAGTAGAATGTTACAACCGACCCATCCAGAACAAAGAGTGCAACCCTGCCCAACACAAGTCAGAAAGTAACCTTTCATTGGAAGAAATCTTGGCCTAACAATTGAAATATAGTGTTCGCTGGGCCAGAAGTAAATCAGTAGCACTTCACATGTTCAAGGCAATTCTAGCCCAGCTAAAAGAATAGGCTAGCCCAGCTAGCACACTAATGTTTTAGCCTAGTTAGCCCATTTGGGCGGCCCAACCAGAATCCTTCCAGTAAGCAATGTTAAGGCTCTGGTCCAGTTGAAACTTAATTCTGGTTGGGCCGAAACTATCGCGCTGGCGGGCAAGAGACAAAGCTATTAAAATTGATTTTTTGGAGGGAGAATAGGACATTCTTCTCTGACCTAGGTTGGGACAAAAAAGAAGTAGATTAAGAGACTCTCATTCCTCCATAATTTTCATCTTCTTCTCTTCACCATTTAGGATACTCATTTCAACCATGAGTGACTAAGCTTTCTTCCCTTGTTGGGGTTTGATATAACTAAATCCAAACTCATGTATATCTTTTGAGTTATTAATACATGTTTATTATTCATCGCTATGTGTTTTTCTTTCTTGTTTAACGCTTGCTTTGGCTTGATCACCCATTTGCTTGATTCTATTTTTTGAATGTGATTGGAAAATGTATTTGAACTATGAACTGGAGAAGAAAACCTAATGGGTATTGTTGATAGGAATAGAGTAAAATCCATTAGGCACCTTTGACTTCTTTTCTTAAAACAAGTAACTTGGCTAAGCTATACAAGAGATTGGTAGTTTAGTTAAGAGACTTAGACTCTTCTTGTAAGGAATTAGGGATTGAACATTTTATGAGTTGGTGATGGCAAAAAAATTAATATAATACTATTTTAATAAATAATTACAATATTGGGGCTGTTTTGAAACTATTTACCAATATGGGGCTGTCAAACACCCCCAATTTCGGCGTGTTTCAGCTTACCCATTTTATTTAAACCTCATCTCCTCGCTCATTTCTTCACACCTTCTCTTCTAAATCTCCTATTATTCTATTGTTTATTGATATTAAAAGTTTTTGTTTTTGTTGATATATTTTGTAATGAGTTCAGGTGGTGAGTGTGCTTGTGTTGTGTTATTTTTTAATGGAAGGAAAGTTGAAGGACGACGGGGTGTTGTTTTTGAAGGGGAGAAAAATCCGACACATATCAAGCGAAACTCAACACTGGGTGAATTGCATGAGAAGATACGACAAAAATTAGCTCTGAAAGACAACCAATGTATCACTTTGCTAACGACAAGATTATGGCAACATGAACAATACATGGGGTTTCAAGTACTGGATGATGAAGACATAGAACTGGTAATGGAAGAATTTTTCAACCAGTCAAGGAAAAGAGCAGAGGATGTTGTTTTACCGATGAGGATGTTGTTTTACCGATGAGGTCAGCTGCTTTAAATTCTGCACATAATACATCATCATATGTTGCTCCAGTTGTAAACGTGTCTGAGGAAGATGAACATGATCCAACTTGGGTTATGGATGAGGATGAAGAGGATGACGATGATGAAAATATTGCAATGGAAGATCATCTTCTTGAGGAGGATGCTAGTGCGTCAGATAATGATGAGGATTGTGGTGTTCATGCGACTGAATTCCAAGAAGATAATGATGTGGGGTCGTCTCAAATCCGTCATCATCCTGACGTTGGATCTACTCAATTAAGGGATGAGATTGAAGGTATGTTAGGGAGGAACTCAATAAAAATGTATTCATATATGTATATTTGTACGTTATAGTATTTTATTTGCTTGATATGTTTATTAAACTGATTTTGTATGTGCAGGTGCTGAGGTCAGTCCTTTTTGGGATGGAATTCCACATTACACATATATTGATTTCAGTCATCCAAGCGAAGAAGAATCTTTTACCGGTTCTGATTCGGGTTCGGGTTCAGTGCAGAGTCCATGGCAATTAGGGGATGAGTTGTTTGTTAAACAGGAATTTGCATCCAAAAAGGATGCACAATTTGCAATTAAGAGGAACCTCATGAAGGAGCATCAAAAAGCAATTGTGGTTGAGAGCAAGCCTAACAAGTTTAGCACGAGGTGTATTGCTCATAACGAGGGTTGCCTCTGGAGGGTTAGGGTAATTAAACCAATGTACGGTGAGAAGTGACATGTTTCAAAATGGGGTGGAAAACACAATTGCCTGAATGATCATATTACACAGGATTACAGACAGCTTGATGCTGATGTTATTGCTTCACTTGTAGTAGGTATGCTTTTATTCAATTTGCTCTATATGAAAAAATAATGGTTTTTTAAGGTATGTTCTTAATGTGAAAGTTACAATTTCATTGTTAGGAATGATTAAGGAGAAACCTTCTGTGTCAATTGCATTGGCTCGGGAGAGGATCACCCATTCGTATGGGTTTAAAGTTTCATATCGAAAGGCATGGTATGCGAAGCAAAAAGCAATGGCAATGATTTATGGGGATTGGGAAGAATCTTATGCATTTTTGCCTAGGTGGTGTCTCTACATGCTTCATTTTTCACCAGGTTCTTTTTATGATATTCAAACAAATGATTATTTTGTGGGACATTGATTGATACGGGCAAATTGTGTGTTTCATCGCATTTTCTGGACTTTTAGACAGTGTTGCGAGGCTTTTAAATTTTTCAAACCCATGATTCAAATTGATGGGACTCATTTATATGGCAAGTATAAAGGAAAATTGTTGATTGTCATGACTCAAGATGGAAATAATGAATGTCTGCCCCTGGCATTTGCCATTGTTAAGGGGAGACTTTGGAAGCTTGGAAATACGTCATTGCTAACATTCGCTTGCATGTTATCCAAATGAAAAATATATGTCTCATTTCAGATCGGCACCGGAGCATATTATCTCCTGTGGAAAATCATGTTGGTTGGCAACCACCTTATGCGCATCACGTGTTTTGCCTTCGTCCTATTGCTAGTAATTTTAATCAAAGGTTCAGGAATGAAAAATTGAAGAAGACCCTGATGAATTTAGGTATGCTTGAAAACTATTTTGAATATATTAAATGGATATATCTATAAACGGAATGGTGTTAATGGTATGATTATTTTGCAGGTTATACTCCTTTTATGGTTGATTTTGATATAGCGTTTGCATAATTTCATGATACTAGTCCTCAGGTTGCAGAATGGATTGATAGCATCCCTAAGGAAAAGTGGACACGTGTATATGATGTAGATGGGAGAAGATATGGTCATATGACAACAAACTTGTCTGAATCAGTAAACAGGGTGTTGAAGGGAGCAAGAAACATGCCTATCACTGGTCTGGTGAAGCACACGTACAGTAGATTGGTTCATTATTTTGTATGCAGGGTCAGCGACTGCTTCACAACTTCACCATTCACAACAGCATTGCAATAATGTGGTTGATGCTATGAGGCATAATCAGTCCCTTGCTACAGCCCACCATGTACGCACATATAACATTGATCAAACATTATTTGAGGTGGACAAGGGCTGGGAGAGGTCATATTCAGTCAACCTTGCAGAGAGTTTTTATCAGTGTGGCAAGTTTAAGGCCTTCAAATACCCATGTAGTCACGCCACAGCTGCTGCTTTACATGTTCGTCATAATCCTTTTCAGTATGTGGATGATGGCTTCCTCGTAAGTAACTTGGTTCAGGCTTACTCATTGCCATGGCAGCCAATTGGTAATGAAGGTGTTATTCCACCAAGTGAAGATCCAGTTCTAATACCTAACAGCTCAATGTTGCATGCAAAGGGTCGTCCAAGGTCTAGTAGAATACGTAACGAGATGGACGAAGTCGAAACAAGTCAAAGACGCGTTAAATGCAGTATTTGCAAGCAAGTTGGACATAATCGTTCCTAATCGTGGTGCTATTTCATGATTTTGTAATGATGTTTGTTTAATTAGTGGTATGTTAATGTATTTCATTTTGAAATATGTTCTATTACCCATGTACGGCTTGTTTTGTTATATTATGCATCATGTATTGTGTGTGATTACACATGCGACGATCAGGTATTCAAAATGGAAAACTAAATAACAAATTAAGTGGACGAATATGGGACTCATCGATCCAACATGTTAAATAAAGTCCTGCAAATTAATATAACTAATCAAATAAAGTCCATTATAAATGACAAAAAATATAAACACAATGTAAATTAAATCTAAGACTCTGGTGGCCACTGATAATGACTCACTTGACAATCAGGTAACCTCCGTCTACCACGGGCCTGAGAAAGGTCTGCCTGCGAAGGCTCTACATCTGTAGGTGGACATGGAGTTGCCTGCTCTGGTGATGATGGCCGGGGATGATCAGGAGGTGGGGTGGCATATGGTACATGTGATGGCCAATCCCCACAACTGCCTAGAGAATAATCAACCTTAGAGAGCAAGCGGTCAATATCGGCACCACTCCAATCTGTAGCAGGTACGTCACTACTGCTCCCAAAAGTTGCAACCCCAATGTCCCCTGATGCCATGGCCATAGCAGTAGCGTCATATATAGGCCCGCGTCTAGGAGTCTGCCGGTGGAGGAATATGACCCTGGGTACTAAATCCATCATACCCCATGTCCCCCTGCTGAGAAACCTCATAATACAAAGGTTGGCTGCCGTATGTAGAACCTATCAGTGGAGGCCTAAACCAACTATTAGTGTGAGGCCTGGGAGCTCATATTGGCTCAGGACCATGGTTTCCGTTGATGCTCTATCCCATGTCCCTCCTGTCTACCACGGGCAACGTCAACATGTAGTTATGGGTCGTCCTGAAGCTAGGATGGGGGTGCATGTGGGCCTGCCTCCTCCAGGAGATAGGTCTCTCTGAAGATAGCAATGATGCGACCAATCTCTTCATGTACCCATTCGACGATGTAGCCCGGCCATTGCTCATGACCAGTCGCAAAGTACAGCATCTCCAGGCCATCAATCTATAAATTTGAAAACAAATACATTAGTCCAGACATTAAATCCATCATAATGAATATAAGTACACAAATTATAATTAAACAAAACTTACACCACAACAAATCTTGGCAGCCCTCTTTGACACATAGCGCTTCCCATTCTCCCTAAACCAAACCATGTACTCATGGTTTGGTGACATCAAGCCATGCAGTAAATGGGGCATGTCGATATGCCGGTCCCTAGCCTCCCATCACCGTATATAGGGTCTCATTTTACGGACCCAGTTATCTTGTGATTTACCTCGCAAGGCCAGGTCATGCACACCCTTCAGCTTCATAGGCCTACGTGGAATTGGCTTATCCCTCCCAAATTGTCTCATGCATCTATCCGGCTAAGAATACTCAACTGTGTGGAAGCATATAATGGGAGCACTAGCCATCCACAACAATCGTTGTTGATCAGATGCACCAAGGAAGTGGTAGCCTGCATATGGTTGCCAAACCACCTGCACAAAAGAATTAAACACACAATTATGAAAGTACAGGGACAAAAAATGCAAATTGATGAATACTTAGGGACCAAATATGCACATTTATGAAAGTGTAGGGACAACAAATGCACAATTATCAAAGTACAGCGACCAAAACTCTTACAAATAATAATACGTACCTCATCCTGACAAAGGAAACCTAATGCCAACCGATACCAAAGAAGCTCGTGTGCTCGAAACCGGCCTAAAGCATTAAACCTAATTTCAAAATAACTGACATTATAATACTTATAAGACTCATTAATACATAGTTAAAAAATAGAAAATAATATCACATACTTGTGTCCGTAATGCCACTTCGGCTGAGTAGGCTGAAGAATAGCTAGAGCAATGGGTGGGAATCTGAGCCACGCCCTTACCTGAAGAAGCACGTGACACCCACCAATGTCACTTCTCTGTGAATCTGTATAGGCATGGCAGCGGGACCCGAACCCGTGGGTACCCGCCCGAATCTGCCCCGATTTTAACGGGAAAAAACTGAGTTTTTTGGGTTCGGGTTCGGGTTTTCCCCGATAGCCAAAAGCGGGGGCGGGGGCGGGTATGGGATTACTGCTCCCCGCCCCGCCCCCGCCCCCGTCCCCATCCCGTTATAAATAATATTAAAAAAATAAAAAAAATAAATTATTTTCTAATTTTTTTAAATTGAATTTATTGATTTTATTTTGTAATTTTTAAATTATGATCTCATATTTTAAATGTGAGTTTGTTATTATTATTTTTTTGTTACGTAATTAGTTTTTTCGTCCAATTTTTCAATAAAAAAATTTATTTTATTTTTTTATTTTTTTAATTTTAATTAAATAGCGGGGGCGGGGCGGGGCGGGGAAAACCTGACCCCCAACGGGGGCGGGGATGGGGATGGATTTTAAAACCCGACGGGGATCGGGGACGGGGGCGGGGAGCGGGTTTGGGGGCGGGGGCGGGGACGGGGAATGCAATACCCGCCCCCGCCCCGCCCCATTGCCATGCCTAAATCTGTACACTCGCACATTTGTCTAAACAAATGTGCAAGAACCGTAGAGCCCCAGCTATATCTACCTATCTCTTTGAAGTCCCCTCCAAGCAACTGGACGTAGCGAGCGGCAACAGTGCTCCCCCCCAGATTTGTCGCATAGGAGCCATGCTCCAATCATACGCTCAATGTGCGCCTTCGTAAACCACATCACATGCAGGGGATCCGCAGCTACCTCACCCCAATGCGCATAATGTCTATCCAAGTAAGACAGGCACAAAAATTCACCTTTCAGCTCACCCTCTACCTGAGGTCGATGACCAAATACATCCTCAATGATGATCACCCAATCGTCTGAGGTGGATCCCGTGATGACATTGTCGTCGCTGGCCAATCCTAATATACCAGCCCTGTCTTCCAACGTGATGGTCATCTCTCCCTGCGTCATATGAAATGTATGGGTCTCTGGTCTTCACCTCTCAACCAGAGCAATAATAAGCTCAGGATCGATCTAAACAAAAAATCACAATAATCAATTCATATGTACAACTATAAACAAAAATATTTTTGTAGTTTAAATTAAAACAAATTTTAATTTATTCAATTCAGAATTGCATACCTGAATATGTCGCATGCGTGCAACATTTAGAAATTCAGCCTGTCCTAACAACTTAGCAACAATGTCAGGTATATCGTCATGATGTGGCCCCCCCATGACTTTACCACGTCGAGTCTTCAAGACTTGACATGTGTCCTCGTTCCACACAGCCTGTGAAATGTGAGTGCGCTGGGTACCCCTCCGTAAAATGCCCTTCTGATACAGGGTAGGGATAACATGGGTCGTCGGATCCCTAAGCTCAGCCTCATGATCAGATCCAGACCGCGAAGAATCAGATGATGATGAATCAGCCATCTAATGACTATCTTAATATAAATAAATCAAAATTATAATTAATAATTTAATACCTTTAAATTAAATTACATTAAAAATAATTATCCTAACTTACTAAATATAACCTAATATACGTCGCTAACAATTTTGTAGGTCGCTAAGAACTAGGGTTGTTCATAGTTTAGTTTGGAAGAAAAACTAAACTAAACTAAATTGAACTATAAAAAAAGTTTTAAAAACTAAACTAAACTACTTACTATTAATCACAAATTAAACTAAACTAAACTATAACTTTAATAAAATAGTTCTGACTAAACTGAACTAAATAACTTTACTAAAATAATTCTAAATTAAAATCTAAATTAAACTATCATAAGTTCAAGGAACTTTTTTTTGTTCAACTAGTAGCAAAATTTATTTTGCTAATTAAACTAGTTTAGAAACTAAACTAGTTTAGGAACTGAACTAGTTCAGTGCAATGGTTCAAAAACTAGTTCTATACTAAATTTTCATATTTGTACGGGTACCTCAACTCATGAGAAGGAAAATAAATGAACTTTTATACTAAATTCTTAAATCTCATTTTTACCTCTAAAGGTATAACACACTACATTTGTCATTAATTTTCAGCCTAAAATTGCACAGTGCTGTCATAACAAATAATTACAGAATGTATGAAAAAAATAGTTTACTATTTAATATTTTAGTTTAGTTTTAGAAAACTAAACTATTTAATATAGTTCAGTTTTTGATTTTAATACAAATAGTTTAGTTTATTTTTAGTTTACTTCAGAATAGTTTTTTGAACAACCTTACTAAGAACTATGTAACAGTCCTTAACAATTTTCTATGAAACTAACATCTAAGCTGCTAAAAATTACCTACGTCGCTAACGATTTCATATGGCCCTAACAATTTTCTAATTCAATAATATAACATATTAAATAATATGCAAAATTATTAATTTCACTTACTTGTTGGCAGAGCTTCGCTACAGAAATAACCCACTCACAAACTCTAGAGAAAAAGTGAAAAAAACTTTTAGAGAAAAGGTGAAATGGTAAATATGGCAAAAAGGTAAAAAAAATTTAGCATTTATAGGACTGAAACACACCCAAATTGGGTGTGACTGAACTCGCCTAATTTAGGCGTGATACCCCCTGTGTCATGCCCAAATTAAGACGTGTTCAGTCACATTCAATTTAGGCGTGTTTGACATTCCCATATTGGTAAATAGTTTCAAAACAGTTTCAAATTTGTAATTATTTATTAAAATAATATTATATTAAGTTTTTTGCCAGTTGGTGATAGCAAATGAATGATAAACATTGATTAATAGTTGTGTATGCATGAAGAAGTTTTTTAGTGAAGTCGATCCAATATTTTTTATAATTATTTCTCACAACATTTGTCTGCAATCTAGATCTTTAAAAAAATCATTTTATTAGTTTATTTCAAGTTTTCACCTTAACTTCAACCCGTAATCAATGTTAATTTAAATTTACTCTATATTTTGTCTAGTAAGTAAAAAGTGTATGGAGTTGCCAAATATTGCACAAGTTCTTTGAAAAATGATATTTGGACTTTCCATTTTATGCAACTTATACGATTTGGTACGCTTGCTAAAGAAGTAACA
>CM023944.1:27299233-27447633 GCA_013407115.1 Glycine latifolia | reverse complement strand
ATATATATATATATATATATATATATATATATATATATATATATATATATATATATATCATCACTCTTTATATACTCAGGTGTTACTCATGCATCCCGTTATTGAAAGATACATACACTAAAGACTTGCAGATGAAGCAAACGATGGACACTCCATTTAAGTGTTGAAGTATGTATCAAGCTGTGGCAGAAAATTTCAGAGCAGACTGCCTGAAAAACTGAAGAATTCCCACTGTTTTTTCATGTGGAGGAGTTGCCTTTTTCACCGCTTCAACCTCAACAATAGCCATTAACCAAGAAAATAGCACAGGAAACTTTTCTGGCACTATGAACTTGATGCCAAGAACTTCTTCATGAGCGTTGTAGGCACCATATAAAGTACAAAATACAATGTCAAGGATTCCAAAGTTGTTTAAAACACTAACATTGCCTTCTCCCAGATAGGTCTTCATTCCATCTTCTAGTACTTTCAGTTTATCGTACACGTGGCCAATGGCCTTTTGTTGCGCTTCTCCATCAGTTTTGACTACTAGAAAACTGCTCTCCATTAACTAGAACGAAAAATTAAAGGGGAAAAAAATGCATTAGAACAAAATTAAGAGTATGGTTTAAGCAAGAAGTTTGATTTTCCCTAGTTCAAAATAGGAAATCCTATATATTCGAGTTAGGATACTAAAAAAAAGCTAACACTTTAATTAACATGAGTGTAAAAGTGTAGTTATTATGAATATTTTTTAATATTCTTTTTAAAGTGATCATTATAAAAGGCAAACATTTTTATCATATATATATTGGTTTGTGATTGAATTACAGATGCATATATTATTTTTTTCAAAATTATTTGTGTTTAGTTTTAATCAGAGTTAAAAAAAAACAGAATTTGTGAAACAGAAATACTACCTAGTTCTTGTAGCATTCTCTTACTACTTTCACCAAACAAGTGGTGTGCGATGTCAAAGCAATGACATTACACCAATTACAACATGTGCAACTTAGCCAACAAAATCTCGACTCAAATCAGCTATTGTTTTGTGTTAGTTGTTAAGTTTGAAAGCGACTGATATTATCATTTTTCTTTTTTATACATGGGTTTTTAATAACGGTCTATGCTTGTAATTTTGGCCACAATATTAAGTTTTGAAAAACACTAAAAACACTCTCCTGAACACCTCTTTCATTGGTTAAAATTGATTAAAAATCACAAAATTTGATGGATCTTACATCTTATTTATGACCCTCTGCCCTTATTTTGTAGTTTTCAAAAATGAAAGAGTATGTTAGGCAGAGTGGAATCCTAATACTTCTCTCAACGTTTTCAGAGTCTCTATGACCACAATTGTAGTTGCATTGGCAGTATTTTTTCTTAAATATCAAAGAACGCAAAACCGTAACCACGATTTAATACCTTAGCATCTAATAATACTAACATTAACATTATGGAAGCAACACATGCAATCATAGGGTCGAATAATTAAAATAAGGAAGCCTAGTTAATTACCTCATCCTGGATGAAAAGACTCCAGAAGCGAGCTTGCGCTCTTTTGTAGGAATCACTTGGAAGAAGTTTAGGACCATCTCTCCAGGTTTCATCAATATACTCAAGGATCACCATGGATTCAGTTATGGCCTTTCCATTATGAACAAGTACAGGGACCTTCTTGTGAACAGGGTTGTACTTGAGAAGCAAATCACTCTTATTTCTCAAGTCTTCTTCCACATACTCATAAGGTATGCCCTTAAAATTAAGGGCCAATTCCACCCTCTTGGCATAAGGGCTGGCCCACATCCCGTGTAGGATGACCTTGTCTTGCTCTGTCATTACTATAGACTAATTCTCTGGTATGTTGTATTGGATATGATGATTTTGATGATGAGTTCATGCTAGGCCAGTGGTTGTGTTTATATAAATTGTTTTGAACTTGGTCCCCAAGTTTTCCATGTGGAGATAGAATATAATAATCCAAATGTCAATATCAATGTGAATTGATATAATTCAGATCTGGTCAAAATTAATTTAAGTGTAGTGAGCAAAACAATATATTTTTCCATCTATAGTGAATTAATTTCGTATTCTCCAAGGAAAGTTTAGTTTCTGGGAGTCAACTGCATATTTGTCTAATGTTTCTTTATCTTTCAAGTGATGATAAGAGATTAAATAATCTAGGTAAATAAGCTTCTAAGTCAAATTAGCATTAATATAATATGAGAACCTTATGATAATGTAAGTGTAATATTCTTCAACACTTCAACTATATAGTATGTCTCTTTCTCTGTCTAAGTACTCTCATTATCTTGATGCGAAAAATAAAAAGAGGTCAAAATTAGCTGCTATAAACCAACCTGGCAACTAGCCTCTTGAAAGGGATTGTTGGCAAATATAATACATATTCTATGTTTGAATTTAGAATTGTTCACTGAATTTGGTTGGCAAACTGGAACATATATCATGGGTTTGGATATGGAGTTGATCGGGTCCATAATCCAATAACTCTGATCGCATTTGGATAATTGTAAAGATTGCCAACCATGAATGCTTTCATTAATCTACCTGTAAATTTGACAAACATATTTTTGTAATCTATCTGTTCCACCATAATCGAGACTAACAAACTACCATAATGCTTAATGGCGATTTCAATATTACACAATTTTATCTTAGAATGAAGTCAATGCATCGATGCAACTATACAAAGTGTGCTTATAATTCAAGTTCATTTTTCATAATTGTGCTTTTTCACTCATGATTATTTCAGGAATTGATAGTTTAATTTGTGTATTGTCATTATGATTATTCTAATATTATTATCTTCTGTATATATAAATTATAATAATTATTCTTTAATGAGAATGACTTTAGGAGTTCTTCTATAACGAGAGTTTTTTTTTTTTTTTTTGAGGTCAAAAAGTAATGGTATATCATTCAACTGGATATATAGGATAAGCTGGCAAGCTCATAATGGAAAATGTCCAGTATCATAAGCAACTTGATTTCCAGTATCTCTTCGTGAAAGATAAAGAGCAGTATAAGAACAGTTGGGTAAGAGAAAAACAATCATCCAAATTGTCCTGGAAGTAACTTCTCTGGTGGAGCAATTGGAGACAATCACTCTCACAAATAATGCTGAAAAACAGCAGATCCTTTGCAAGTTGTAGAGCCCATCTGAGACACAGTTTCTACTAATTTCGGCAAGAAAGCTTGTGTTTTATTGGTGGGCAAGAAAGCTTGTGATAATTTGTGAGTGGCTAAAAAGGAAGTTTTTTCTGCAAGAACATTTTCCATTATGGTCCCTAAAAATGTTGTAATAAGAGTGTGTTTTTATTAGGAACTATTTGATAGAAGTGTTCTTACGTTTTAAGATTTTTTTTTCTCTCAATGAAAACGTTATAAGAAATTTTTCTTTAACACTTTTTCTTTTTTAATTTATCATTTTTTCATATATTTATTTCAAGATTAAATTTAAATGTTTATTAAATTATCAATAATCAAAGAAAAAATTTATTATAATATAAATTATTTATCAAAAGTATTTAATTATTATAAATTTTAATTATATAAAATAAGCATTTATTTTGTGTTTTACAAGTGCTAAATTTCTTATATCAAGTCAAAACATATTACTGATAATTTTGTCTACTACATGATTACTTGTCAACCAACTCCTTCGCTTATTGATTGACCTATTACCAATAGTTAGAGTTTGATTTCGTTTAAGTTTGATAGAAGAGAAATTTTTTTAAGTGAACTATTTGAGAATCGTGAATTTTGGAAATAATGTGTTTTGAGAAAGAATAAAATATGTTTAATTAATTATTGAGAATGTTTAGATAAATTTTTTAGGAATTAAAGAATTATGTGATATTTTAATTAGTTATTTTAATTATTTACTATATTAAATAATTTAATAAAATTAACATGATATTTTTACTGTAGTAAATCAAAAATTAAACTTAAGATAATAAGATTCTCACTTTTCTATGAAATTTTTTTATGAGAAACTAGTTTAAAATATTCTCTGGAAATATCCTTTCTCAAGAATTTTTTTTTCTTAAAAATGAATACCAAATTTGAAAAACTAAAATTCTTAACTAGTAGTGGAACTTGGATGAATCAGATCAATCTTAATGAATCAGATCAAAATAATTCATTAATCTATTTTGGTCCATTAAAAATTATTTAATGGATCTCATCCATTTGATTAAAAAATTAATCTAATCCATCTATTAACACTTTTTTCATGGATGGATATTCAGTCAATCCATCCACACAAAATAATATATTTTCAAACTTAATTTTTTTAGTTTAAAAATAATATATTTTTAAAAATTCATAATAATTTCTAAAATAATGATAGCCCAAACAAAAAGCGACTAAGGTTCTTTTCAGCTGATCTCGATCAAGACTAATTTTTAGCCAACATTGACTGAAACTATTTTGTGGCCTACATTGACTAATTTTTTTCGGTCGACATCGGCCTATACTATTTTTAAATTGATGTCGGCCATAAATAATTTTTTTGGTTGATATTGGTTGGGGTTTTTTTGTCAATGTTCGTCGGTGATGTGTTTTGACAAACATCAGCTAGGGTTTTTCAGTTGACATCGATCGTGGCTATTTTTTGTCACTATTGGTTAGGGTTTTTAATAGATGTTAGCTAGCTTTTTTGTGGATGTCAGCTAAGGCTATTTTTTGGCCGATGTCAGCTGATGATGTTTGTTAGCCAACATTGGGCATTAGTATTTTTTGGTCAATATCGGCCAGATTTTTTTTGCCAACGTTAATTGTTTGCTGGTGTTGGCTAGGATTTTTTTTGGTTGACAATAGTTTAGGATATTTTTTTGTTGAAATCAACTAGGATTTTTTGGCTGACATCACCTATTAAAAATTTTTGGCAGACATCAGTCGTGGTTATTTTTTTGGTCAACATTGACTAGGTTTTTTTGGTCGACATCGACCGAGGCTATTTTTCGACTATCATTGGCTAAGGTCTTTCTATCGGTTCTCAGCTGAGGCAATGTTTTGGTCGATGTTGGCTAGGATTTTTTTGGACAATGTCTATCATTGAATTTTTTGTCCAGGTCAGTCAAAAAATAGTCCCAACTACCGTCGACCAAAAAAATCTAGCTGACATTAGCTGAAAAAAGCCTAGATTGACGTAAACAAAAAAAATCCTTGTTAGCAAAAAATAGTCATGACTGATGTCGACCAAAAACCCTCATTGATGTTAGCAAAAAAATAGTCATGACCGATGTCAGCGAAAAATAGCCTTGACTAATGTTAGCTACAAAACATCAACACCTGATGTTAAAAGAAATCTCTAGACGACATTGGTCAAAAAATAGTCTGACCAAAGTTGGACGGAAAAACCCTAGCCTACATCGTCCAAAAAATAGCATCAATCGACATCAACTGAAAAAAAATTTTGCCAACAACAATTGAAAAAACTATGTACGTCATCGGCCAAAAAATGGCTCCAACCAAAGTTTGCAAAAAAAAACCCGTCTTTGACATCGTCCGAAAAATAGCATCGGCCGATGTCGACTCATAAACATCATCAGGTGACATTGGCCAAAAAATCTATGGACGACATTGGAAAAAAATAGCCTCGACCAAAGTGGGCCAAAAAAATTCCTAGCCGACATCATTTGAAAATAGCATCAACCGACGTCATCTGAAAAACATCATCAACTAACCTCTGTCAAAAAATAGCCTCTACCGATGTTGCCAAAAATCCTGGCTAGTGTCTACCAAAAAATATGCCCAACCGACAATGACTAAAAAAAAATCCAATTAGCGTTGGTCGAAAATTGTCCAAAAATTCTTCTATTATTAATTTGGATCAATTTTGATTCATTAGGTATTGATTACAAGATCCATTGGATTTTAAAATTAGTGGATGAATCATTAACCATCCATTAAATTAAATGGATGGATTTAGACTCATCCATTTGTTTTATTTTTTTGTAACGGATGGATTACATGAATAGTGGATAAATGGATCTATTTGTCACCCATACAATCAACCCAAGATTCCTAGAAAATTCAAAAGTTCTCTCGTACCAAATGTTGGTTAACATTGGTAAGGCCAAATGTTAGTTTATCAACAGATCAAGACCCTCTCTTTTGCGTTTATTCGTTAAATTTGTCTCAAAATTTGTGTGGCAGTAATTTAGATTGAGAAACAAACATGCATTAAAAGAATCAAATTTCAAGAACCTCGTAAGTTTATCTTGTCACATTTCTACTTGGAAATATAATATAATCAGGTTTATTACACAAAGCACATTTATATAAACAAACAAAACTAGTAAATTATAGGGGATTCTCAAAAGGAAGCAAACAACATCCCTTAATAGAGCAATTACTTTATAAAGTTGTGGTAAAAGATGTTGATGCGGAGTGCTTAAAACTTAAAGCATTCCTACTACTTTATCATGAGGAAGGGCTACCTCTTTCACCACATTGAGCTCAACAATAGCCATCAACCAAAAAAATAACATAGGAAACTTCTTTGAGTCTATGAAATTTATAGCAAGAACTTCTTCTTGAGCTTTGTAAGCACCAAATATTGTAACAAACACAATATCTAGAAGTCCAAACTTCTAATCAACGATTGCCTTGTGAAAAAGTTATTTATTCCTTCTTCAAGTAGGTTCAGTGTCTCATACATTTCACTAATGGATTTTTGTTGAACTTTCCCATAATTTTTTTATTTATTAATGTAAGCATCTTAAGTTATTGAAATACAAGTGTGAGGTTAAGTCCCACACTAAGTATGAATGAAAAATTTAAGCACCATATAAATGAAGAAAATACTCACAAATCTGAGCATTAATATTTTGGGTTAAAGTGTGGTATCAAGTTCGCTTATATGGTTGTTTATAGCCCATTGGCATAAATTTTTTGGTGTTTATCCCCTTAATTACACAACAATTGATATCAAAGTCGATGATTCAACTTGGTGACCATCTCAAACAAGATGAATTGGTGGTGGATCCATGAACATGAGGATCCCTGGTATCAAAAGTTTTCCAAGCGAGTGATCCATGCATGAAGGCTGGGTAGCGGGGCCCACATGCATTGCAACAATGCAAGGTACTAAAGAGTGTTGGCAGTAGTGGCTAGGTGAGTCGGGAGAATCACAGTTAAGCTCTAAAGGCCACCATTGGATCATCGTGGGTGAAAATGGCTTCCTCTTTAGGGGGAGACTACCATGTGGAAGAAATTCACACTTGTGGGGGAGATTATTTGAATACAAGTGTGAGGTTAAGTCTAAAATTGGGTATGAATAAGAAATTTAAGCACCATATAAGTGAAAAAAAAACTCATAAACCTGAGCCTTAATGTTTTGGGTCAAACTATGGTGTCAATTTTACTTATGTGGTTGCTCATGATCCATTGGTATAATTTTTTTTTATGTTTACCCCCTCAATTACACAACAATTGGTATCAAAGCCGGTAGTTCAACTTGGTAACCGACTCAGACAAGTAAGATGGATTGGCAGTGAATCCATGGACATGAAGATCCCTTGTATCAAAAGTCTTCATGAGAGGTGAGTCTATGCATGGATAACAGACAGTGAGTCCCATAGGTGTTGCAGTGGTGCAAGGTACTAGAGAGTGTTGGCGGTATAAATGAGAGGTGAGTCTATGCTTGAGGGGAGACTATCATGTGGAAAAGACTCATACTTGTGGGGGATTGTTGAAATACAAATGTGAAGTTAAGTTTCACATTAGGTATGAATGAGAAATTTGAGAACCATATAAGTAAAGAAAAAACTCATAAAACCTGAACCTTAAGGTTTTAGGCTAAAGTGTGGTGTCAAGTTCACTTATGTGATTGTTCATGATCCACTAGTATAAATCTCTCTAGTATTTATTGCCACAGGTTTCCCAACACACGTAAATGTAATAAATAACAAAAAAAAAACTCAAGCATCAAAAGAAATTGACAAAGGCTTTTAGTTTTGGAAGTTTTCCCCGTATATGCTGCACAGAGCTAAGTAACTAAACATCTCTTCAAGTTCTCCAACATGAGAAATTTTAACTTGCCCACAATTTTTTTCTCATAATTCTCCTATAATACTTATTTTCCAATAGTTTAGTCTTTTTATTTCAACGATATAGACTTAAACTATTAATAATTAGCAGCTCTCTAATTTATGTAGATTTTAATATTTCCCTAAAAGAAAATCTTGGCTCAAAAGGTAAGCATTTAAGCTACTAATTACAAATACTAAAATAAAATAAAATTATGAAACTTGCTTGCATGCTTGAGTTCAATAATGAAGCTTAGTTGTATAATTACCTTTTCATCAATGAAATGACACCATAAACATGCTTGTTCTCTTTTATAGCGATCATCAGGAATCAAATTTGGGCCATCTTTCCATGTTTCATCAATATACTCAAGGATCACCACGGACTCAGAAATGGCATTTCCATTGTGAACAAAAACAGGAACCTTCTCGTAGACAGGATTTTATTTGAGGAGTAGTTCACTTTTGTTAGCTAAATCTTCTTCCACATAATCGTAAGGTATACCCTTGAGTTTAAGTGCCAACTCCACCTTCTTCATAAAAGGGCTAGCCCACATCTTGTGTAGGATCACCTTATGTTGCTCTGCCATCGTTAGCTCTTGATTTCTTTCTATTGTTCTCTATTAGTATCCTTCGATATGATATGAATGACAAAAGTGGGGGGTTATATAGATTCTAATTTGTTATGTCATGTACTTGTTCTTCAAGTTATTAATCAGAACATATAATTCCTATTTGAATATAAGAACGCTTCTAACCTTACATCAAAACAGATTCATGGTATACATTTAAATCTTGGATTGCCATTTGAAATTTTGAACATAAATTATATGGGTAGACATTTTCATATTATATTCTAAGCTTCTAGCTTTGACTAAACTGATTTGATTATCCTCAATGCAGCTGTGGTCGTTCATAGACACTTGACATGTTCAACACTAGTTCAAAGAGGAATATGCAAAGAAAGACTTCAAAACATTGGGACTCGAACCTCATTTACCAAGAGATAGAAAAAAATACTCCTTTTGTTTCATATTTATCATCCTAACTTTTTTATACAAAAATAAATAAATAAAAGAGAATACTTATTTTACAAAATTAATCTCCTCATCATTAATTTTTTTAATAATTTTGTTGTTTATCAATAATATTATGAAATATAAGTGAAAAAAATTTATATTAAAAATGACAAAATATTTTGAGACTTATTTTTCTTTTTACATCATAATTATTATTATGTGATTGTAGGCGTATACTTTAATTATCATTACATTAAACCAACTAATAATAAAAGTTAACTTTAGTTACCATTACACTAAATCAACTACAGTATTTAAAGTTTCAAATTTCAATCACATTTTTGTTCACTTTTTTTCTGACAAAAAGTGCATGTTTGTTATGATAATAAGAATAATTTGGATTTTAAGGTAAACAAACACATAAAAACTATTTACATTTGGATTTCCTGGCAATAATAATATAATAAAAACAAGGGCTAAATTCCAACGGATCTGGCGTGGACGGTTGCGATTGACCAAAAGTGAAAGGGTCACACCTTTGGAATAAACAAATGGATAAGAATGACAGTAATTGAATTTCAATTTTCAAGTGTTAGTTAACGAACCAATAAAAATGTTTCCTACGAAAGAGTGAAGAAGAACCCGCACTGAGACATTTCCGTACCCTCGAATTTTTCGGAACTCGTATCGTATGTTAACAAACAACCCATAATTCCATTTCTGCGTCCCAAACACTACAACAAATCTAATTCCTTTCTTCATTTTTTTTTCTTGGAATTTTCATTCTCTGTATCATAGATCCTTCTTTCTTCGCTTACGATTTTCCAATGAAGAAGTTGCGTAACTTGATTCCATAGGGGCCCCAACACCACCCAAGATTTTCATCATTTATTTTTGGCGTTCGTTCTCGTACCAGTAAGTGACGAAATCTCTCTTCTTTCGTTTACATCTTATTTTAACGACCTTTGTTAACCGCTATAACGGATTTTAATTTTCTGGTTCTTTTTCTTTTTCTTTTTGTGTTTTGTTTATGAAAAGAGAAGATGGATTTAATTAGAGGAACTGTTTTATTGAATTAAATCCCAAAGTTTTGCTTCATTTTCTTTCCTTTGAATTTGCACTGTTGCTTGATTTGTTATGCTTTAAACTGAAGATTCCGAAGGGAGCCATAACTTGAGGTTGTGATCCATGTTAATTTAATTGACTCACAGTTTGATGTGTTGAATGTTGAAGATCAGTTTAAATGAGATTGGTGAAGGAATTAATTTGTCACAAGGGTTTGAAATTGTGGATTGCATTGCAATGTGTGATTGCAGACCGCATCAAGGTTTTAAATTGCGGTTGTGTGATCCTTGATTTTGCAAAAAATTGCGGACAAATGGGGCATTAATTGCAGTTGGGATACGGTCACAAAGCCTCCAAAAGCCTTGATGTTGCAGCTGCAATTATGGTTGCAAATCGTTTCTTAAAACCTTGGACTGCATTAGGCAGCAGCCGGCAATAGCTGCAATGCAAATTCAACCACAATATGAAACCCTTATATATTTGAATTATGTAAATTATTTGGCTAGAGTGATTTTTAGTTGCAATGATTGTTGTGGTCATTGACTGAATTGATCTAAATGGACCATCTTGCTTGCTAGTAGTTCAATTCACATTTATGCCTTAATGTGTTTTACTTTAACAATGCAGAGTTTACATTATAAAGATTCATCATGGTTACGAAAGGGAACCCTGGGGACAATAGAAATAATAGGAGTTCATTGTCTATTTTCATCATAGTTGGTTTGTGTGGTTTCTTCTATATATTGGGTTTGTGGCAACGAAGCGGTTTTGGAAAGGGAGACAGCATAGCTGTTGAGATTACTAAACATACAGATTGCAGTGTTCTGTCTGATCTAAACTATGAGACCCACCATGATGATGATTCTGGAACACCTAACGGTTCTGACACACAAGTCAGGGAGTTCAAGCCGTGTGATGATCGCTACATTGATTACACACCTTGTCATGATCAAGCGCGAGCAATGACATTTCCCCGAGAAAATATGGCTTATAGAGAAAGGCATTGTCCTCCTGATGAAGAAAAATTGTATTGTCTCATACCTGCCCCCAGAGGATATTCAACACCATTTTCATGGCCCAAGAGTCGTGATTATGTTCCATATGCAAATGCGCCTTACAAGAGCTTGACAGTTGAGAAGGCTGTGCAGAATTGGATACAATATGAAGGAAATGTTTTCAGGTTCCCTGGTGGTGGAACACAGTTTCCCAAGGGAGCTGATGCTTACATTGATGAACTTGCATCTGTTATTCCATTGGACAATGGGATGGTTAGAACTGCATTGGATACTGGTTGTGGGGTATGTCAAATTATAAGTAATCATCCTGGTTTTGAATGCATTTATTTTGTTGGCCTCTACATAATGTTTGCATGAAGAAATTATTGTCCATAATGAGACATTCCTGGCTAATTGTAAGCTTTCCTAGGGGAACCTCCCACTTCTGAATGTTTCATCCATGCAACATTTTCTTATTCATTGAAATACAATTTTTCTTTTTCAAAAGTTCAGTTCAAGCCCATAGTTGTGCCCATTTATTGTATATTATAGCTTATTTGCTGATTATTGATGGTGCTAGGTTGCTAGTTTTGGTGCATACCTGTTTAAGAAAAATGTTGTTGCAATGTCAATTGCCCCAAGGGACTCTCATGAAGCTCAAGTTCAATTTGCTCTGGAAAGAGGTGTTCCAGCAATCATTGGTGTTCTTGGAACAATAATGCTGCCCTTCCCTTCTGGAGCTTTTGACATGGCACATTGTTCTCGCTGCTTGATTCAATGGGGTGCAAATGGTGAGAATAACTAAGATGTTTCAGGCCTAGGACAATTAAAGTAAATCTTTTGGATCGATAAATAAATTTCTTGGTATCTCTTTAGGAGATGATTCCGCATGTTATATGGCTTCTATGGACGACAAATATACATTTTTTTATGACATATGCATACATACTAATAATACAGCCCGATTCAGCTTGTATTGATTGTAAAGTTAACAATTTAAAAGGTTGGCTTGTTAATTACTTGGATTTGTTCACGCTGGCCTTAGATAACCTAAATTAATTTTGAGTACTTAAACTATGGCCTGGTTGTTATTTTCAAAGCCCCTTTTTTCTTATAATAGATTAGTATCTGAATTTTATTATTCACTGTGTTTCTTGGTTTCTTATTTACTGTTTGAAGATTGGTTAACAAAAGTAGTACTTTGGATTTATGGTTGTGAGAAATATCTTTAAATTGTATATATTGGAACTTCTTTATCAGATGGAAAGTACATGAAGGAAGTTGACCGGGTTCTTAGACCTGGTGGTTACTGGATACTTTCTGGTCCTCCTATCAACTGGAAGAATAGCTTCCAAGCATGGCAACGTCCTGAAGATGAGCTTGAGGAGGAGCAACGGCAGATTGAGGATACTGCTAAACTACTATGCTGGGAAAAGAAATATGAGAAGGGTGAAATTGCAATCTGGAGAAAAAAATTACATAATGATGATTGTAGTGAACAAGATACTCAACCACAAATTTGTGAAACCAAAAATTCTGATGATGTCTGGTAAATTATTTCACTCATCTTTTTCCCCTTCTCTTTTTTTGTTTCACTAATTAGTTAATACTTTATGTTTGGAAAATCATATACCTATTATTATTACTCTTGCACCAGATTCTTTGTCAACTTGGAAGGACAATATGTATTTCAATTTAAATAACTGATTGAATTTCTTCTAAATTCATATTTTATAAGTAACAATTATACATTCTTTTTGAGAAAATGATGAGCCTTTTGCTTCCTTGAGTTGCTACTTATAGTGGCTAGTACCAAACTATTCCCTAAGCTTTCTTATTGGAATATTGAAGGACACAAGAAGTTATAATTTTATTCTATATGCATTATGTAAGAATTATTTCTTTGCTGGTAAAATGGTGTCTTTCAAGATGGAGAGTACTTGACATACTGGTTTATCTAGGATTCGATTCTTCAATCCTTTACGGAAAGTTACTAGTGTAGTCCAAACCTTTGGATTATGGACGATTGGTTTCAATAATAATTTTCTGAAAGGTCTGACAATGTGTAGGTACAAGAAAATGGAAGATTGCGTAACTCCTAGTAAACCTAGTGGTCCATGGAAGCCATTCCAAGAGAGACTCAATGTTGTTCCTTCCAGAATTACCAGTGGATTTGTTCCTGGTGTATCTGTGGAAGCATTTGAAGAGGACAACCGATTATGGAAGAAGCATGTGAATGCTTATAAACGGATCAACAAAATCATTAGCTCAGGGAGGTATCGCAACATAATGGACATGAATGCTGGTCTGGGAAGTTTTGCTGCTGCACTGGAATCTCCCAAATTATGGGTTATGAATGTTGTGCCCACAATTGCTGAGAAAGCTAACCTGGGTGTTATATTTGAGCGTGGATTGATTGGCATTTATCACGACTGGTACTGTGACATGGTTTCTTTACCTTTTCTTTTTCCTTTTGGTCTCTCCTCTGCAACTTTAATTTTTCATTTAGTTACTTTTCTCTGTAAGTTTAACCTATCTATAAAAGTATAAATTAAGATGAAAACTCTAAGATATAGTAAATTTGACCTTCCACTGCATAAAGTAATGCAAATAGTTAGCATTTTGTGTGTTAGAATTTATAAACCAAACAAATAGGAATTTTTGGTGATTTAATCAGGATTTTGAATGGTCCATTGGTTTTATTAAATTAGAAAAAGCTTGTTGAAATTATAGGAATTTTATGTAGAGAAGCAGAAGAAACAAAAGTTGAAATTATTCATATATGGTGTGTAATAGTATGTTATAAAATAGAGAGCTACTTCAATTTATACAAGTACTAGACTCTTAATTTTAATCAAACATAAAGCAAGTCATGGAATATGGAAACCCCTTCTAAGAATTTGTGCAAAATACTCTAAATATTCCAAGATACAAATGATAATATTATCAGATATTTTTTAATATTATCCTTCTAACTAAAGCTTACTGTTTTAGGCTAGCTAACAATTTAACACCCCAAAAGAAATTTAACCAAAAATATAAAAAAAAATTTAGGGACTGTAAATGGGGCCAATTACATCTTGGGACAAAGAAAGGGCTGGTGTGAGTTATAGGCAACATGAGTCAGTGCTAAGAAATCACATCTCGAATGATAGTTGATGGAGAAGTCAACATTGATATGATTCCTTAGTGCAAAGGGGCAACGTGACGTGACAACAATCTTCCAATGTTCTTTCCCTCAATGGTATGGTAGCATTGTAAAATAGCCACATAGTAGCCAAAACAATGACAAACTAGAGATAACTTCCACAAAAGCACCAAGAAATAGCACAAGTGCATCAAACATGATGGAGAGAGAATCTGTCAATCTTACCACCAAATAAAAAACCATAGCCCAAGGGAGACACATAAAAGTGTTCAGTATTTTTGAAAACTCGGCACCAAAATGGCGACAAGATTGGATCATGGAGAATGGTACCATTCTGATATCATGTTAAATTTATAGGGAATGGGGATTTAGTCAAGAGGAGGAAAGGAGAGAGAAAACTCTAATATGTGTCATGATGTATTACAAAATTCCAAGCAATGACTCTTTTTTATACTAGTACTAGACTCCTATTTTTTAATCAAATAAAGAAATAAAACATAAAACATAATGAAATATGGAAACCAATCCTAATTAGATAGTTTAAATATTGTATGATAAGGGTATCATGAGATACTTTCTAGATATTCTAACAAAGTGATTGGGCGTCTTTTTGCTAAATTACATGTCAGTAGTCTAAGTTACAAAGATTTGCATTCCATTGTGCATTATTCTTGCTATGACCAGGCCCCAAATGAGGAAAGGCCACATTAGTGGTATATTTTTACCAGAAGAAAGAAGGGAACATGATGGAAAACCATTAGGATGGCGAGGAATCACATGTGTACTTGGTTATAAGATGTAGCGTGTGGAGTGAGGGGATAGGGAGTTTTATGCTTTGTTTTTCAGGATTTTGCTGAGGGCAAGGCTTAGTCTTTTTTTTTTTTTGGAGCAACTCCAGGGTATTTTCCTCTTGTTTATCCCCAGTTCAGTCTTTTGTATCAGAATAAGACTGTGTGAAGGAAATATCATTCTTTTATTAATTTGTGTAGTGTGTTCCTCTAACTCTATTAATTTGCAAATAGATATTGAGGAATAATAAATTTTTCTGTTATTAATTAGATTTTTTTTTATAGGAAAATGTTAGTTGTTAATTGTTAGTATTTTGTTAGCGGGAGGAATTGAACCCACGACCTGTTCCTTCCTTCCTTCTCCTTCTTTCCTATATTGAGTGAAGGAAACATCACTCTGTTATAATTTGTGTAATGTATTCCTCTAATCCTCTAACTCTATCAATTTGTGATCAGATAATGAAGAATAGATATTGTGTGAAGGAACAAAATATTGTGTTCCTCTGACACAATTGTAGATATTGTGTGAAGTGAATATCAATCTGTTAATAATTTGTGTGATTTATTCCTCTAACTTATCAATTTGCAATTAGATATTTAGGAATAAATGTTTCTGATTTTCTAGAAAGCATACAAGAGCAAGAGAAAAAGAAAAGAATAATAGAGTCAAAAGAGATGAAGCGTGAAAAGCAATAGATTAGATAAACAGCCACTGTCATTGTCCACAATAGAAATGTATTATTGCCCAATGTGTTTGATATCCATACATCCCTACTCTTGCTTAAGTCATTATTCCTTCTTAGTTCAAAACTGCACCTCCTAGGATTGTCGAAGTCATTTTCTTGAAGAACTTGATCTGAGTTAATTGTGGCGGCTGCAAAGATGATTAGTTAATGGCCAAGAAACATAAGCATGGTATTAAAAACAATTTAAGTGCTGCTGAACTTTATGTACAAGGATTACATTCAGGAGTTCTTCTCTAAGCAATAAATTCTGCTAAATTTTGCTTTTAATGTTTTAATTTGAAAAGGAATGAGGTGAAAGAGAGCCTTGTTCTGTTTAATAATTATAAAATTTCTACCAGGTGTGAAGCCTTCTCCACATATCCAAGGACCTATGACCTTATCCATGCAAATGGCATTTTCAGCTTGTACAAGAATGTGTAAGTTGATTTCTTTCTCATTTCCTTTTATATTCCCAGATGAAATATAGTTTTCATGGCTAGTTGCCCTTGTCTAAGCACTTGGATAGACTAAATGAAGTTTAGTAACCGAAAAGATAATTAATTACAATTTGGTAAGCCTGCTAAATGTTTGTGAGGGACCTTGTAGTGGAATAACCTTGGAGACAGGTGTGCAAGGGAAACAAACTATTTCAGATTTTTGCTAACTCAAATGATCAATGCAGATGTAATGTGGAAGACATTCTATTGGAGATGGACCGTATCTTACGGCCTGAAGGAGCAGTAATATTCCGAGATCAAGCCGATGTGCTAATGCAGGTGAAAGGAATTGTGAAAGGAATGAGATGGAATACCAAACTGGTGGATCATGAGGACGGTCCGCTGGTTTCAGAGAAGGTGTTGTTTGCTGTCAAGCAGTATTGGGTTGCCGGTGACAACACCACGAGCTCAGCATGATGGCCCAAGATGTATTAAAATGGAAGAACAGTTCCAAAATGACAGTTGTCAAACTGATTCTAGTAGTAGTGATTTGGATTCAAGATGTTTCCAGCTGAGTAAGATACTGGGGGCATGAAATTGTCTGGTGTCTTAACATCAGTGATCATAGGTTTTTCTTGTTTATTTTGCTAAAATGTAGAGTTAATAGATGTCCTATTTTTTAGAGTTCATAAATCATAGTCATAAGATTTATTTATTTATTTATTTGGCTTCTCCTGAGTCTGCTTTTTTACTTCTAATACAAACTAACAACAAAGAATTCTTGAGATCAGCAATCTATGTATATGTTCTTGAAACTCAGTCTTGAGAGAGCTGGGTTTTGGTTTTACATTTTCATCTTTTTTTGTGTAGTCACTGTCTCTTGCTTTATGAATGAATTTTAGGTCTTATCTTGCTTTGCTCATTTTATAACTGCATATTTTAAATTTGTAGAGCAGGGTTTTCAATGTTCTGACAGATATTTAAATCATGTCTGTAAGGTTGCCAAATTTTCTTGGTAAGATTTAAGCATGTAACAGTACAAAAGTTTTTGTAACGTGACAATAATAATGGAAAAATAAGTGTATATTAAAATCAGTGAAATGTCTTGTTTTCGTTGCTCTAACAGAATTAAAGATGGCTTACCAAAAACAATATAAAACAGAATTAAAGATGACACATGTATTTTATTATGTGACATGACAAATCTTTTTTTTTTTTTTAACAATTTTCAATGGTTACCCTAGAAGAAGATTTTCAATGGTTGGATTAGCAACTGCATAGCATCTCTTTTCCGTATAGTGTAACAGTATAAAGGTTTTCTAATATTACATTAATACTATAATAGTGTTTTATTATAATTATTGGGTTAATTTAGATCACACCTCATGCTATTTATAATATGAAAAAGGAAATCAATATTAATTAAAAGATCAATCAATTAATGACTAATAGGAAATAAAATATTCTAATAATAAATATAATATCAGCAATAATATCAAAACATAATCTCAAACTCCTTCTTAAACTAGAGTATGTGTGATATCAAAGTCGCATTTGGAGTGTACCAAACAAAATAAATTCCTAATGTTTTGATATTAGTAAAGTATAAATTTTTTGTATTAACCTTTCATACTTAAGCTATAGGTTCATATAACTCTCAGATACAAACAAAAAAACATGAACTGAAAATGCTCTAGACGATAAATAAAGTATTAGTCATTGGACGATAATATTTCAATGTTAAATCCTAAAATGACAAGTGTTTTAACCCTAATATCTATAATATAATTATATAATATGGGTTGAATCGGATTAAATTAAAAAAAATAAAATTAATTATCCAACTTATTTATGATCAAATATAAATTATATTAAATCATATTCAATCCAAATACTTAAAATTTTTCACCAATATTGAGTCGAGTTGGATAACAATTGTGTTGGCTCAACCCCTGACCACGAAATGACGAATTTACCCCTACAAAGGACACGTGTCACGCGGTCGTTGATTTATTCGGTGCACCGGGCACACTGCGGTGACGCACGAACGACACTTATAAACCCCCAAAACCCTAACTAACCCTTTCACTTCACACACACTCCTCACTCGCTCGACCTAGTTAGAACTGTGCTAGGGTTTTACGTAACCACCGAAGTTGTAGAAAGAAGAAGAAAAATGGTGGCTGACAGGAGCAAGAAGCCGAAGGTCTCCGACAAGGGCGAGAACCTCGATGAAATCGACGGAGAACTCGTCCTCTCCATCGAGAAGTTGCAGGAGATCCAAGACGAGCTCGAAAAGGTGTACCAATTATTTCAATTTTGTTTGGCTTTCAATTTCGCGAAATTCGGATCGTCCTTCGGGTTTTCCGAGGTTTTTATGTGATGTTCGAAGTGTGACTTTTGCTTTTGGAGCCTCAGAGTTGCGCGCGCTCAATGTGTTTGGTTTTGTGTTTGATTATCTGTTTCTGGTTTCGGAACGCTATTTAATTAACCTGTTTTTTTTATTTTTTTGCTTTTGTGCTTTTTTGTTTGGTTGGGCTATATTTTAGATCAATGAGGAAGCCAGTGACAAAGTTCTGGAAATAGAGCAGAAGTACAATGAGATACGGAGGCCCGTTTATGATAAGCGCAATGATATTATCAAGGCTATTCCTGATTTCTGGTTAACTGCTGTGAGTTCATACTTCATATGTGTGTGATTATGTTAAAACTTTAGTTAATTGAATTATGAAATTGTTAATTTTGATGATGTTGGAAATGCCTTGTTTACTTTAGTAGTTGTTCTTGTGCAGTTTTTGAGTCATCCTGCTCTTGGTGATCTTTTGAACGAGGAAGATCAGAAGGTCTGGCCTCTTTTTTCCTCATACTAAATTTGGATTGGCTTTTTTTCCGGCTTGTTTGAGTTTGTCTACTATAATATGCACTTTTGAAATTGAGAAAATAAACCTTTTGAAAAGCTGAAACAGTGGTATCAATAGTGGATGGCAGAAGGCTAAAACTCTGCCGTATAAACATGCCATTGTGCCTTATGGCGCTGCTATGGTGGGCCTCTCTTCACAAATTGTCTATGGCAGTTGGCAAACAATCTGCTAGCCGCTATTTAACAATACTGAGCTGAAAGCAAAGCAGCTTAGGTGGTGGCTGTTTTGGAATATTTTTGTTTCGCTAAAAAGACTTATGTTCCTTTTAATAACTGTGGACATTATTTCTAAGGTTCCGAGGAAATGCTTCAAATATTGTTGTTTTGGTTACAGATACCTGATGAGTAATTCTAATTTGTTACTGACCCCCTTGTTTGGTAGATCTTTAAGTATTTAAGTTCTCTTGAGGTTGAGGATTTTAAAGATGTCAAATCAGGCTACTCAATCACCTTTGTAAGTTGCTTTTCCACTTTCCCTTGGTGTATACCTCATAGAATGCTTTGCAATCACTTGTTGGTTTTAGAAGTTTATGTCTTACTTGAACTGTTCACTTAGTTGAATCATAACCACTTTTGAAATTGTTCTTTGTTCAGAATTTCAATGCCAATCCCTATTTTGAGGATACAAAACTTGTAAAGACTTATACCTTTCTTGAGGAAGGAACAACTAAGGTTACTGCTACACCCATAAAATGGAAAGAGGGCAAGGTAAGGCTATGAACGTCACTTTTGGTGTTCTTCTATCAGTTTGTACAGCTTTTATTTTGTCTGTTTCTGAAAACATAATCCTTAAACATGCAGGGCATACCCAATGGAGTTAACCATGAGAAAAAAGGGAACAAGCGTGCTCCTACTGATGTCAGGTTGGTGCCTAAATATGTTTAAGTATTTTTTCTAGAAAATATTGAAAACAAAGAAAGCAATGTTTATGCAGGCACTGTTAACCAGCAATTGTTCTGGCTTCCCATTCTTATATATGATTGATTCCCAGACCTGAGTGTCTGAGTTAAAGCAGACCCACATATGAATGGGTTAATTTTTATTTGTTTGAGTTCACTTGTGATTGTTGGCTCCTTCAGGGAAGCTTAGAAATATGCCTGACATGATCACAATCAGATCTGTTGGCATTACAGATTATTTAATTATCAACTCTCAGTAAATGGTTGACTATAGTGCGTATGAGACCAATTTTAATTCCGTATGTACTAACAAAAATTTTTCTTTTATAAATTGTTCTCTCATAGTTTTGTTCTATTGTTATTCTGTTATAATGAAAATCTGGAAATTAATTCAATTTGTTGACAATTCACTAATGTATGATACCATCTTACTGGAACTTTGTATATGCTAAATTTACAAATGATTTTATTCTATGAAGAATTAATAAATAGAACAATTTCTTTTTTACTTCATTCTTGTTAAGCAATTGTCAAATAATAGTTTATGTAAAAATTATTGTCCAAACTCCTTTTGTAAACACTTCATGAAACCAATAAAATCATTATTTTGATTTTCTTGTGCTAATGTATGCAGCTTCTTTAGTTGGTTTAGTGACACTGAGCAGAAAGATGATATGGATGACATTCATGATGAGGTATATTGTCTGGTTTTGTATAATTAGTTGTGCTTCCCTGCTATTGATTTTCCATGTGTCTATTATAATAATTGACTTTCTATAGCTTGTGTAAGTGTCACATAAATCCTAATGTGATAATATTTATCTCTACATAGCAGGTTGCAGAATTGATCAAGGATGATTTATGGCCAAATCCACTTACCTATTTCAACAATGTAAGCTAACCTTCAGTTCTCATATCCTTTTCTCTTTCTCTAGTGACAATTCTGATTCTAGGTTTTGCATCATCATTCATTTTACTCTCACCATTGTTTCTTTCCTTTTGTCTCTTACAATATTGATTATATTGGAATAGGAAGAGCCTGATGAAGAGGAAGGTGATGAGGATGAAGCTGATGATGAGGTAATTTTCTCCTTCTTAGAAAAAGCCTAGGTGATTAGCAAATGCTGTAGAGTTTTGCTTTTATTGTTCTATGGAATGTCTGTTTCTGGTTATATCCTTACTATGTATTGTGCAGTACCAGTTAGTGGGTAGTGTGGATTAAACTAAAAGAAGCCTAAATTAAACCGAAAGAGGCAAAATTTAATTGAAGGATGATGAGGTTCAGGATTCCAATGAAGTAACTGCTGTAAGTGCCTAATAGTGTAGTAGTTAAGTCATGGCCCTAAGATATATAAGGTATACTCAGAAAGCAATACTGACCTTAAAAATAGTGATTCAAAAGGAGATAATATTGAACCGAAATTGTGAAAAACAAATTATATCAGCAGAAAATGAAATCAAGCATAATATTTAAGAAGAGAAGATCACAAGAAGCTGTGATTTCCTGCCAAACCTTAGGCAGATTCCCAATTTCCCATAAACCAAATTATGCCCTACCTCCCTCAGTCATGACACTGCACTTATAACCACCTCCCATCTTGTTTCTGGGCCCCACTGAATTTTCACTTAGCATAACACAACCGACTCTCCCCCTACATATCCACATGTCCCATTTTCCCCCTTTGGAATATACCTTCCGTATATTGGGGCCATGACCTTAACTGAACACCAGTCACTGCTTTGGGCTCTTGAGCCTTATCAAAAGACGCTTAACTTAATGCATTATTTAATCTTTCCTTTCTCAATCTTATAAAATATACAAAATGACCCAATCTTTTCCCACTTGGTTGACTAAAGGGATCAATCTATGTCATTGGACTGAATCAAAATTCAATAGATGCTACTCATACTTTCTCCTGGATGCATTTGATCATATTATGGTCTTCTGATGTATGCTCATTTACCTCAACATCGCTGTCTTAGCAACAAATTTAATTTATTTGTATCTTTAGCACTTCCTTGCCTAATATTTTACCTACCATTTGTGTTGTATGGACAAATTTCCCTTGAGTTTTTACACTCACAAAATACACATACAGCATCTCTCCATTTCATTAACCTAGCTCGAATGTGTGATATCACTGACTATTTTCTTATTGTTTTATAAGAGATTTAAAATAACTTATCTGAGCAACTTGTGCTATGATAATTCCCACCATTAAATCAATGCTAACCGTCTTGTTGAATGTCAAGTGCAACGTCATTAAATTATGTAATTGGTTTGCTGCTTTTTTTGAATTTTATGGTTTATCATTTTCTTACTGTTGATTTGTGTGGAAACTTGTGAATATGTTTATATGAAGAAAAAGGGAAGACCTCAGCACTAAAATGTAGTTAATGAAATGCTTTTGGAGGCAAAATTGATTTACTAAGACAGTTACAAAGCTTGCTGTTTTTCTCAATTCTCAATTGACTTAGGTCTTTTGGGTTTTGCATTTGTAGTTTCTTTACTACTTTGAAGATAGCATGTACAACTATAAATATTTATGGTGTATTATAAAGTGCATATTTTCCTCATTAACAGGGAAAGGAGGATGAGTCTGATGATGATGACGACGATCAAGAGGAGGATGATGACGATGAGGGTGAGGAGGATGGCAAGTGAAAAATACATTATGGTCCTATTACTTTTTTTTTGGGTTGTAGGAGTATGTAAGCGTTCTTTAGGGGATGATCATGGCAACCCTTTGTGGTTGTCGTCTTATGTCAGCAGGTGGAGCTACCAAGGCCAGTTATTGGTTCTCTCTCTGACTATAGTCTATTTATTGTCCTATGAAGTTATCTCTGGTTTCATCCCTTGTGCACTTTTTCAGATACTAATGTTACACCGGCTTTATTTCATAACCCTTCGTCGTGGAACTACATGGTAAAATTGCAGTATTTAGTGTATAGCAGTTTCCAGTTTGGTATTTTTTAGCTTGCAGGATTACCATGGGAAGCATTTCTACAAATGAGAAATCATTCCTTTGGTAAATGTTTTCAATGTTATCCAATTTATTTCCTCATACTAATGACTGTTGAGATCTTTCACAAAAAAAAAAAAAAGTAATGCTACTTGCACAAGTCACATTTGCCGACCTTTTTCCGAGATTAGTGGTAATCACTGCGAGATATTGTAAGATTTAAAATTTACACGAAATTATTATAAAAAAGATGCTTACTATAATCCTAGTATGAGTTGAGCTTATTCTATCCCACAAATCAAGTATAAAATGCTTATAAACATTGTTCAACAAAATACCGATACACCTGACAATACTAGCAAAACTCCAAAACTTACAGACCCTGTATCTAAGAAAGCAACTAGTAACCGCTGCTTACAAAAATTCAGACAAGTTATTTCTTTTATTTTAAAGAGAAAAAAAAGCTATAACTTATCATGCTTCAGATTGAAATCATACATGATATTTTGTTTTGGTACAAGGGACCAAGAAAAGGCTACAGACGCAAAATCTGGACTCCTATCGCATCAGCCAGGAGACACGACATAATACCTGGAGGCGGAGACTCGAAAGAAACCCAAACCTATCCCTGACCAGCAGCAAACTTTGCCCATACATAATATATGAATTATTACATAATTTTATAATCTAATAGATTAATAATTTATTTTTAATCATCTATTCAGCACACTAATTCAACCCATCTAACCTTTATTTTTTAAAATAGATTAATTAAATCAGACTTAAGCATGGATATACTGTATTGAATATATTGAATTATTTTTACTCCTAAATCTGATTGTGAAATTTATCTCCATCTTGCCTGATGAATTTTAAATATATCGCAAATAACACTTGACAATTATTATAGTATTCGCTTTAAGTCATGAATTTTTATAAAACTTAGATGATAATTGAGTCGATAAGGATAAGAATTTAAGTCAACAGATTAGTAGTTGAACCTGTGTATATAGTTCCCAATCTGATTTGAATGCAAAAAAAAAAAAAAATGCTGTTAACCATTTTATTCTAATTTATGATGTTTATTATTAACGTTGTAATAAAATACGAGTTCAGGTCACTATACACATTATAAACAAGATGCTTACTATAAGTCTAGCATGAATTCAGTTTACTCTACCCCATAAATCAATTATACATGCTTATTATAAACATTGTTTAACAAAAATCGCAAATACCAATACACATTGATGACACTAGCAAAACTCCAAAACTTACGGTCTCTAAGAAAACAACTAGTAACCTATTCTTACAATAATTTAGACAGATTATTTTTATTTTAAAGAAAGAAAACAAAAAAACAGCTATAACTTCTCATGTTTCAGATTAAAATCATATATGATATATTGGGTTGGGTGCGAAACACAACACTGCACAAAGATTAGAGTTTACATTTGGGAGGAAGCAAGAAAGAGATGGGTGAGGCGTGCATTCCAACAGTTGATCTCTCTCCTTTCCTGAGAGAGGATGAGGATGGAAAAAAGAGAGCCATAGAAGCAATCACCCAAGCCTGTTCTGAATATGGGTTCTTCCAAATTGTGAACCATGGAGTTTCCCTTGATTTGTTTAAAGAGGCCATGCAGCAATCTAATACCTTTTTTGATTACTCTGATGAAGAAAAGAGCAAGAGTAGTCCTTCCTCTGATGCACCACTTCCTGCTGGCTACAGTAGGCAGCCTCTGCACTCCCCAGACAAGAATGAGTACTTTCTGTTTTTTTCCCCAGGTTCCAGCTTCAATGTCTTTCCTCAAATCCCTCCCAAGTTCAGGTTAATTAATTCAATCACTTTTCATCAGTTTATTTGTGATCACTCATTATTATTATACTACACTCCTCCAAGAGGGGAAAGATCGCGGGTTTGATCCCATCTGCTAACCAAACTAACATTTTAACAACTAACATGATTAAAAAACAAATCTCCATCATGCATAGTTAAGAAAAGTTGCTTATATAACTCAACAGTTTAAAACCGTATACAAAAGTTTATCTTCAGATTGTTAGCTAGATGTTCTCTTTTTTGGGGTATTACGTTGGATTTAGTATAAGGGCTGCTGGTAGGTTTATGTGTTTGTATCTTTACTTTCTGTGTAAACTTTTTTCTAGTTGAGTATCTCTTGTACAGTGTACTCAACTATTAGTCTGTTTAGATACAAGATTAGAAGTGGTTTTGAGAGCTTTTCTACTGAAATAAGTTCTATATTTCCAGTAAAAAAAACTCTCAAAAACACTTGTGACTTATATTCTGATTACAAAAAAAAGGTTCATCTTTAGATATTAGTAAAGCTTTTCACACATTAGTCACTTGTTGAATATTCTAGATCTGTGTCTGAGGTATGTAAAATATGTGTGCCAAATATGATAGGGATGTACTTGAAGAAATGTTTGTGCATATGAGCAAGATGGGTGTGCTGTTGGAGAGCATTATAAACGAGTGTTTGGGTCTCCCTACCAACTTCTTGAAGGAATTCAATCATGATAGGAATTGGGATTTCCTTGTGGCCTTGCGTTACTTTCCAGCTTCTAACAATGAGAATAATGGAATCACAGAGCATGAAGATGGCAACATACTTACCTTTGTTGTCCAGGATGGAGTGGGAGGCCTGCAAGTCCTTAAGAATGGAGATTGGGTCCCTGTTGTTCCTGCAGAGGGAACTATAGTGGTCAATGTTGGTGATGTTATACAGGTAACTAAGTTTTTAAATGCACCAAAATTGTGAGCTATTTATTTGTATGATATCACACTATCACATAATTCCTAACTAGCGGGGTTTGAGTCTAGCAGAATGAGTTAGTATCCCGCAATGTGATGAACTGAAGTTTCAATTTCTATTGATAGAAGTGCCCATTTTTAGTACCCAATATTTCATCGAATAGAATTGCCTCTAAATGAGGATATATGTGGGAAATAATAAAAAATCACAATTCCTACGACATTGCATTTGTGCTTTTGGCTAAGAAATGAGGCAAGTGTGCATGAATTTGATTTACTTACATGATTGCCCACCAACCGAAATAAGGTTTAGTATGTTATTGTGTGTTTCATTAGTAATAAAGTTAGAACTTAGAAACATGAGATATGGTAGCATATAAGTCTGATCATATGTCATCTTTAAGTCTAACTGGTATTGTTGATATTTGGAAGGTCTTGAGTAACAAAAAGTTCAAGAGTGCAACTCACCGAGTTGTGAGAGCAGAAGGACGAAGCCGGTACTCTTACGTGTTCTTTCATAACTTAAGAGGAGACAAGTGGGTTGAACCACTGCCACAATTTACTTCAGACATTGGGGAGCCACCCAAGTATAGAGGATTCCTGTATAAGGAGTATCAGGAACTGAGAATGAGGAACAAGAGCCATCCACCTTCTCGGCCTGAGGATGAGATCCACATTACTCATTATGCCATTGATACCTAGACTCTTGTGTAGATCCATTACGGCCAACAAAAATAATCAATTAATTATGCCTAGTTCTAGTTTCGTAGTACGGGTTGCTTGGACCTATTTTTTGGTTCATTGCTGCTCCCATGTTGGCTTAAGGGATATGGAAGAGGTCTTGATCAAAATTTAAATATCAGAGATTTAGTTGTACTCTGCAAGTGAAATGTGTAGGAAGTAACATTGTGCTGATCTTGAAGATTATGGCCATGAAAGGACTCCAAAATTCACAATAAGTTATAATAACTATTGTTCAGAACCAATAATGATAACTATTCTCCATGCATTGATCATTTGATGGAAACCACTATAGATAAGATAAACAATCATGCCATTAGTTTTTAACGTCTGGACTAACTCTTCAATCCCAGGGGCAAGCCTACATATTAAGAAGTACAATCATAAACATTCAAAATCTGTCTGAACTAAACAGTTCAAGATACTCATTGGAGAAATAAAGATTAGAAGGTTAAGAGAAAGAAAGTATACAATCAATCTTTGGTGATTCAGATACCAACCCTTTATCTCATCAAAGTTTAAGCCGGTCTTAACTAGGGATAAGTCAATAAATCTTTATGTCATTAGAAGTGATAGAGTATCATTTCTCTACACCACTGTCAAATTAGAGTGTAGAATGTTGTTCTTTTTCATAACTGAATTATCATTGAATAACAATTAGAAATATAATTTGAACACAGAGGAACATTATTTTTGGCTCTAGAAACCATGCAGCATTTCTTGTTAGGGGTCAAAAGCAATTATATCTTAAAACATGCATTAGGTGATCGAATCAGCATATTAGGTAGGGGAAAGCATATACCTTTTTCTCAGATATTTGGTTACTGCTAGAAGTAGAAAGTGCCCCAAGGATTGTGGTTACAACTTACATTTCCATCCTAGGGGAGAGTGGATACACTCTCTTTGATTCTGTTTCAGACAGGGATGGATGGATACCTCAAACAGGCACCGAAATCTGGGTTTGATAGCCAATGGAGACCTTAGTAAAACGCCTAAGGCAAGAATAATTGGGGAATTCACAAGGAATTATTCAGGCACCACTTTTTCACATTTAGAAGCCAAATTTAAAGCATATTACTCATACATTAATCAATCAAGTTCATTGCTTCTTTAGTGGGATAAGATTTTGTTGATGTGGTTGATGTTGCTCTCATGTTGTCTAAATCAATTACTAATTTGGAATTAGCTTAAGAAAAATTGAAAGATGAGTGTTAGCAATTCACTCCTAATGCACTCTTTGTTGTTATTAAAATTTATTAAAAATTACAAAATCACGAACGAAACTCATTAAGTGAGATTCACAAAAATTTATGTTTTTCAATAAATTTAGCCAATTATTGAGTGTATTCAAAAGAATGGATGGCTTGGAGAGTGTGTTATTAGTATTTTCCAAATTCAAATATGAGGTGCATGAGTATGCTAAATGTTTGTTCTTAACTAAGAAATTTCCTTGATTTCTTCAACTCAATCGGTGATCTGGAGGAATTTTAAATAATAATGCCAACAACAGAATCTATCTTCATGATGAAATGAATGAAGTACGAATTCTAATTTGAATGCATAAATAATGGTTGTTAAGCATTTTATTATTCTAATTGGCTATTTTTTTTATTCTTAATATATAGTCGAATTTTGTGTTTGTTCTCTAATATATATTTTTTGCGCATTTGCTTGACATTTGAAAAGTTTTGATTTAGGTCTTTGCCGTTAGTTGAGTGATGATGTATCCATTAAATATTTGATAACGTGAGTTGTGGTAGTTCAAAAATCGTCAGTGATTTTTTCAAAATTAAAATTACAAATTATGGTAGTTTAAAGAAAAAATAAAAAATTGAAAACCCCTTTCTAAGTCATCGCACCAGGCCCTCCCGTACATTCTTTTCCTTCAACCTTTATCTTCCAAAACATATCTCAAATTTAAAAAAAAAAAAAAAACAAAAAACAGATCTCAAATCAATTAAGAAAAAAAATATCACAAACACTATCATTCTTCCCATCATCCAAGATTTTGTTTCTCCAAACTCACATTCTGAACCTTAACATGCAACACAAATGTGCAACCATGGAGAGGGATGATGACATTGCGCAGTGATTCTGATAATGCTAACAAATACGGAACTTTGACTCATCGATGATGAAAGCGATTGTGGCATCTCTGATGGCAAATATCACTGCTCTCCATCAAAATCAATATCATTCATGACCCCATTGTACTCTTCCTTGACAAACCAACTTTCGTGATCTCATTCATGTTGCGACCATCGCACCGCCGTCGAACTCGACCTAAATCCCACCACACCCCAAAACCAACAATGTGCAACCCAAATCAACAACATCCTAGATCTAAGATCCAAATCAACAACCCAACCATTTCCTTGAACGCACTCTTTTTTGTATTGACCCAGTGTCGTTATAGTTTTGGGGTGGGTTTGTGATTGCGGCTAGTGGTAGTTGGGTAGGCTACCGGTTTGTGAAGGGTTGTGCAGTGATGCGGTTGTGTTCTTAGTTTCCATGGAGGAGAAAGAAAGAGAAGATGGTGGAAGAAAGAGAAGTGAAAAAGAATGGTGTAATAGGAGAGAGAAAGAAATTCATTTTTAATTTTTTTTAAAACAAATACGGGCAATTTTAAGTCATCACAAATCATATTATCAAATATTTAATTGACACATCTTCACTTAACTAGCGACAAAAACTTAAAACAAGACTTTTCAAATATCAGGAAACAAATGCGAAATGTTTTTTATTTGAGAGCAAACACAAAATTCAACTATTATTAGGGATAAAAACATATTTAAGCCATTTTAATTTATGATACTTATCATAAATGTTGTAATAAAGTACGAGTACATACATTATAAATAGAGTTTGTTCTGAATATGATTTGCAACAAAAACGTAAAACAAAACTTTTCAAATATTAGGGAACAAATATGAATTTTTTTATTTGAGAGTAAACATAAAATTCAACTATTATTAGGGATAAAAACATATTTAAGTCATTTTAATTTATGATACTTATCACAAACGTTGTAATAAAGCATGAGTAAAGACATTATAAACAGAGTTTGTTCTGGATATGGTTTCTTCCAAATTGTGAACCATGTACTTTTTTTATTACTTTGATGAAGAAAAGAGAAAAAAAATCCTTCCTCTAATGCACCAATTCCGGTTGGCTACATTAGACTACCTATTCTCAGATTAAAATGAGTACTTGCTGTTTTCCCCCTCAAAAGTCAAAATCCTCCACGGTTCAGGTTTAATACCCTAAGTCCTTATTATTCTACACTCATCCAAAAGTTAATATTAATCAACAAACGACGATAGTGTCATACTAGTTTATTTTCTTTGTATTTTTAAATATCATATAAACTATGTTAATGGAATCATTTAAAAAAAGGAATTGAATTAGGTTAACTCTCGGCCTTTGAACACTTTGGTGCATATGATAAGTAGGGCGGATAATAAATTGAACCAATTTGAACATAATTCGAGACTTGATTTAATAATTGATTTATTGAACTTCTAAACTTGAGTTATTTTTTATAATCAAGTTGAACCTAGTTAACTTGACTTATTTCTAGCTCCAGTGATAAGTGTTGATGTTAAAAATACATTGTCTCCTCCATCATACATAACCAAAAAAAATACTCAACTAACTTAAGAGTTTAAGACCTTATACAAAAATTTGTCTTTAGATATTAGTAGAGTTTTTCACATGAGTCACTTGTTAAAAAGTAAATGATTAATTTAGTCATTGAATTTGTATCTCAACCTCATTTTAGTATTTGAAATTAAGAAAAATTCAAATAAATCTTTGTAATTTTGTAGAGTTTAATTTAAGTATATAATATTATTCCTTTTTTTCATTTTTATCCCTAACTTTCTATTATTATTATTATTATTATAGGTGACAAATTAAACTTACCATTGACCTCGATCAATGCTTCCATCTTGGGTTAATTTATTGTTGGCAATTGCTATTTCCACACCCATTTTTTACTTGCACACTCCCCTTTGCTTCATTTTTCCCCAAACTACCCTCTTAAATACACTCACCCTCTTCCCCCACCCCCCTCCTTTATGCCAAAAACAATGCACTCCCCCTTTGCCATGTGCAAGAACCTTCGGATCAGGTGTGACAGAGGGTCCTCCAATTGTTGGAATTCAAAACTATTATCGCAACCATTGCGGGAAGCACTATAATTGTGCCAAAATTCATAGTTGGGACTCCACATCAAATCTGTATGGTGGAATTTTTTTTTGGGCTTTTATATGTTACAGTAGGTTGAATCCAATAGCTCAATCCTTTTAACCCACTAAAATAGTTTGGATTGGCCTATTTAACATTCCTGGTATAGACCAAAAACGAGAGAATTTGATCATACCGGGGTCATGCATGTGCGACGAGGCAAACTTGGCATCCGACTATGTGAAGAAAAATCTAGAATCAAGGGACGAAAGTTTAATAGGAAATTTTGAAATGTATGCCTCAAGGCTGAAGAAGTCATTTTAAAGTATATTATGTATCAGTGATGGAACTTGCACTTGGAAATAAATTACTTAAAGCGAGTTTGGCATCTGCTCAATATATTTGACCATTTTCTATAAAACAGAGACTTAGATTTTGGAATATATATTCACTCCAATTCTGTAGTGGTATTTCCGTAGGCATGCTTGGTAGAGATAGATTTGATCCTATATTGATATTAATTCTTGAAGTTCGGCTATTATTCCTTTAAATGAATATAAAACAAAATTTCACATTGTACAGTTTATCTCATAATAATATGATACATACCCAATAATTTAGAACTAGCTATAGGAAAGGTGATACATATGTATGTTGAAGGATTAAAAATTTGAGGTATCTATTTTCAGATAACGAATCAATAACAGTATCATCATCGTAAGAGAAGCCTATGATTATATGAATCTTCAGCGTCGATTTGATCTACACTACATGCATCAACACACTGGTGCCGTGTTATTTTATATGCACAAATTGAATCTCATATTGCAGAGTTCACATAGAGCTATGAAAGTGGTAAAAAAAAGTATCATTATCTTTCTGTAAAGGTAGCAGCAGCTCTAAGTCTAGCAATGTTTTCATTAGTTTTATATTTTGTTGTCCCTTTATTAGGTGTTTTAGTTTTGTCCAATAATAGTGGGTCGAGATTCATGATAGTTTTTGGTTTGGGGAAAAAAGAAGCAAATGGGAGTATATAAGTTGTTAAGTCAAAGGACATTTATGCTTAAGATGAATTAAAACCCTTAATTATTTTGATTATACACAAACAAACATAAAAGTTAAAGTTGTGTCTTTTACAATATCAGAACATGTTTTGCGAGTCTACGTCTGATGTTTCAGATGATAACAAGCTAAAGTCATGATTTGATATAGCAATAAAAGATGACATTTAAGACTTTATTTAATACTTTTTGTCTAAGATTTATTTTGTAGAGACATTTTCATAGAATCTGTCGAATCCTATGAAGAATAAATGAAGCCTCAAGTTCTAAAAGTTGTCAATTGCCATCAAAAGAAGCACTCTACTGTGCAAACTTGTTCTATCGCAAAAGGAATTGGTTTCCTGTTGGAGAGTTCAACACGATAACTAAAGCGAATGGTTTTGCAGCATGAAAAAGTACATGCAATTAATGCAAGCATTAAATATTCCAATGACCAAAATCTTCATATGCAAACTTACGTGAAGAGATCTATCTGTTTAGAGACAGCAAATACTTTTTCAAGAAGTCCTATATATATAACAGAAGCTTTGAAGACATGACACATAAACCAACACATTCATATTTAAATTCTTTTTATAAAAAGCTCTGTGTATATTCTTGTAAATTCTTGAAAATCTCTTGAAACACCTTGAGAGAAAAGACTGAGTGTTGAGATTGTATATTCGTCTTTAAGATGATTGAGTGTTAGTTAGTGCACAAGCTAAACAACAAATATTTTTATTTGTATTAGAACCAGTAGTGGCTTGGTAGGACAAAGAATACTGGATGTAATAAGCCTGATGTGGAACTTGAGTTGTAGAGCCAAAAGTGACAATGATTAATACTTGTAACTTGTTGAAGTTAGTAGAACTTGGTGATTTGTTAAGAACTGGTCTCAATGGTTGAGATGAACTGATATATCCTTATGTGTTTTATCTTATTTGTTTTCTCTTATATGCTTTAAATTGATTTAGCATTCAAATTTGATTTTTGTATTTGAAAAACTCAGTTTGTTTTACAATATCTGTGTCTATCGTTTGAACTCATTTGCAAAAATCTAATATCTATTTTTTCGCACTTTATCATCAAACGATAACGTTGTTGTTTGAGGATAAAGGTTTTTAAAATTTTTCTAAAAACACAATTCAACCCTCCTTCATGTGATATTTTCCTTTACAAGTTGTTTTTGGGAGCAAGGGGGGAGAGGTATAAGGGTAGTTTGGGAAAAAGAGTAGCGGAAAGTCTACAAGTAAAATATGGGTGTGGATATAGCAACTCCCTTTATTGTTTAGGCCAAGGTGACCCACAATACGTATTGGGCCTTAAGCCCATTTTGAAGCACTAATCACTGTTAATATTAATTACTTATTATGATAATTTAATGAGTAATGCTGTATCTTAAAAAATTTGCATGTTAAATTTGAAATAAAATTATAACAAATTTTTTTAATATAATTACGGGTATTATTCACGAGAAATAATCCATTTTGAATTGATAAAATTATTATATATGATAAATTAAATTTTTTTCTTTTAAATATTTAATATAATTATATATTTAGAACTTGAGCTCAAAAACATTGATCAGATTGAAACAATTCTGCACTAACTCATTCACACGTTCAGTGATTTATTTTAATTAATTTTAAAGGTATCCCACAATATATATTGTGCCGCTCCCAAAGCCCGATGTTAGTAAAACCATGTTCTTATGCATTGTAACAGTCAAAACACATAACGGTCAATAACGTTAACTATAATTAAATCTTGATGTGTCATTGCCCGTTCAATGACGTTAACTAGAATTGTTTGATAGCCTCTTGAATGCTATCTAACCTCGTAATCATGCTTCAAACCAAGTTTTTTTAAGAATATGTAGGTTAATAGCCTTCATACATCTCGTGGCCTTTGATGCTATTGACATCAACAGTTGTATAATTTTTTTTAATTAAGAAACATGATATTTTTTTAATAAAAATATTTCCAACAACTTATAATATCTTGAACGAATTAAGTAGTTAAACTTGTGGTAAATCCTTTCCACACATATTTGAAGATAGATATACATATTTCGAGTTGCCGTTGTGATGTGATAACTTCAATCCGCGGTGTGGGATCAGACACGCATTGACTGAGAGGCTCTTGATTAGATTGATGTTGTTGTTGGATTGGGTTGCTAGCTATAGCTTGTCTGATTAATTAGGAAATTGCAATATATAATATATCACAACTCAACTCAAATAATATATAGTTTACATGTACGTACAAATGTGTGTGTGTATGTATATGCTATTATATAGAGAGAGATATTGTAGAGGGTAGGCTGTCTTCTTCAATATGACATACATAAGGCATGTGGTCGCAGAAAAGGCAGCAATGCATGGTTAATATGGTCCACTTCTCTGCTTAGCAACCAGGTCCACGATGCCCTTGTGGACAGGACACAATTGCTACATTTGATTTTACATATTTATTCTAATACCCCTTTCAACTTCACTATTTCATGGCTTATCCATAATTAATTAGCCTTTTAATTCACTCAATCTCGATTCACACTTGAGGTACAATTGATGGTTCATCATATGTACGTAACTTCATAATTGAGGGATTATAAGATTCATTTGATAGTTGAGAATGAAGTTTAAACATTATTAAAAAAGGAAAAAGATGTCATAAATTTTAAAATTTTTCTATAAATATTTTAACAAAAATTAACAAATAATATTGATGAATAAAAAAATGTAATTCCATAATTTCGGTTAAAATTGGCATATGCTCTTTACCACTATTAATGCCTTTCAATACGGGGCAAAAATTAAGTATCTCCCTCTAATGATGAAGGTCATGGGAAAATAAATAAATGATTAAATAAATCTCTCGGTGGCTTTAATTCTGAGCAAGTGAATAAGAAAATTCATATAATCATTACCGTAAAATGAGTTTTAATTTGGGATGTAAGACAGGCGTTTTTGTTTAGTAATAAAAATCAAATTTGTTTGATTTTGACAAAATCAAAATTTACTTCTGAACTTGAGTCGTTATCAAGGGTTCATGAGAGCGTTTAATTTTTGTCAAGTTGTCTGTGTTAGTCTTTGCAATTCTTGGCATGTAATTTCGCAACGAGCTTTTGCGTTTGTGGGGTAAAAAGCTGAGGAATCTCACATGGGCACTTAGCATTACGTCCTAAAAAAAATTTGGACTTGTTGAAGGGCACTTATTTCAAAGTTCAAATTGTTTAAAATATAAAAAAATGCTAATGAATTAATGTAGTTTTTTCACTAATTAGAAAAAGGGGTCACATGCAATAAGCTAGATCACAAGTCAATCGCTCCGGTATTACAATCAACTCACAGTTAAACGCTTAACAGTACTGTAGTACGTGCATGATAGGATGCTTTAATTTTTGAAAATTTTTAATCGATAATTGTATTGGGTCAAACTAAGTGGATTACATAATGACAAATATTTAAAGTAGAAAGTAGTTTGTAGAGTAAATTATACTCATATTTTCTATGTTTTACTCAAATTTTACTTGATATTTCTTCCTTTTTGTATATTACTTTTACATTCATCTATTAACGCCGTTAACTAATGTTACTTGAAATATGTGAGCAGATAAAATTATCCTTATATTTTAATTGTAAAATCCAAATTATTCATTTCCAATTAGTTTCAGAATTTATGATTCACGTTTTATTCCTCTTCACCATTAGTGAGTACTGTTCATCTTCCTCTTATTGGCGAGTTTTTCTTCAACGTCTAGGGGGTACGAGTTTCTCTTTCTCTCATGACGTTCACGCTCCATTCCTCTTCACCGCTCACGAGTTCTTCATCGTTCTTGTTCCAGTTCGCGAATTCCTCATTGTTGCTCTTCTAGTTCACAGCGTTCATGAGCGCCTTCATTTGTCTTCTTCTTTCGACATTCACGAGCACTCTATTTTTCTTCCTGTTCTACAATTTTTGTTCATGCTAGGTTATTATTTATTTAATTTTGATTGTTTATTGTTGTCTATTTCTGAATGAAGTTTCAATGGGAGACCAGTTTGAGATCACTTATGATTTTTAAAATCATTTGTTTATTATTGTTGATTAAAATAGTGTTGATGTTTAAGACAACAGGAAACACAATGGATGAACTAAAAATTGTTTGTTTATTATTGTTGATTAAAATAATGTTGATATTTGGGACAACAGGAAACACAATGGATAAACTGAAAATCATTTGTTTATTATTATTGATTAAAATAGTGTTCATATTTGGGATCACAGAAAATACAATGGATGAACTGAAAATCATTTGTTTATTATTGTTGATTAAAATAGTGTTGATATTTGGGACCACAGGAAAATAATGGATGAAAAATGTTTATTGAAAATCAAAATTCAATTCATATGTATGTTAGTAGAACAAAGGATGAGAGAAAATGTGTTAACACTGCGTACCAAAAAAATGAGTTCAAAGTTGAGTTTACGTAAAAAAAAAAAAAAAAAAGAGTATTAAAATATTTTCAGGTTGAGAGGAAGAAGATGGGGGTATTTTAAATATAAATTTTCATTAGAAGTCTTGTGACTAACATGTGCCAAATTAATTTTTGTTAGATTATTAAACAGTGTTTAGGAATGGGAGGTCTGGATGTAATGTGAACTAAACAATTAAGGAATTTTTGGTAAGGTGTAAAAAGGAAAGGATATCAAGTAAAATTTGAACAAAACATAAAAGATACAAGTGTAATTTACTCTAGACTATATGCATACCGGTTAATTGGATTTTGCATTGAATTATCATGCTTGTTAATTTGCAGTTATATCACAATAAATTAATCATTGATTACATGCAATCCAAAATTTACCTAATTTCTATCCGTCGCTGGAGTTATTTGTCATTATTCGTGATGTGCACTTGCATGTGATAGATAATATAACTGAAGTTACTCAGCGTAGTTCAGCTATCCAAGACCACCCCCCCTCATGATTTCCATTAAAAAAAAAAAAACTATCCAAGAGTACAGCAACACAATTTTTAACTCTTAGGAGATAAATAAGAGATTCGTTTACTTTTTTTTCTTTTCATACTAAATTGACACCTTTTACCCCGTTATTTAGTAGTATACCATAATATATCTCTCATCATAGACTTTGCCTTATATTAAAAAAAATTGACTAAATTATACTTGTGTCTTCTGTATATATTTTTTTAAAATTACATTCGATACTTCTCATTTTTTTATCTTATAAAAAATCTTTTAATTATTTATCTTACATTACACTCAAACTTTTTTCCTTTTAAACATTATTTAATAATTTAATAAAAAATAGACACATGTTGGTCATGTGACTTTTAATGAAAATTTATGTTTAAAATACCATCATCTTCTTCCTCAAAATCAAATTTTAGATTTTACAAACTCTCCTTTTATTTAACAACTCCTCTTCACTTACCACTACCACCACCTTCTTCTCCTCCTTCTCCCTCTCCCACGGCAATATCATCTTTTCCTCCTCATAGTCGTCATCGGCCACCAACACAGCATCTGGACGCACCTACTCTCACCGGAGCAATCATCACCACCGTAGCCACTGTCACTGCTACCACCATATCCACCTCCACCACCTCCTTTTCCTCGCCGTAGTTTCGGTCACCATCACTATTGTGTCTAGTTCTCTAGATACTGATGTCATGGAGTAAAAGTAATGTATAAAAAATGAGGGGTATCAAGTACAATTTGAGAAAAACATGCACGTGTAATTTACTCTAACGGACAACGACATAATAGAAGAGGGTATAAATAATATATAAAAAAAGAGGAATATCGGGTACAAGTTGAAAAAAACATAGAAAATACGAGTGTAATTTACTCAATGGTACATGTATACTTTCCTTAAAAATTTAGATAGATAGGGAAAAGTACAAGACAAATATAAAAATAATAATTTCAAATTTTCTTACTATAAATTGTTTTTAATATATTTTTAAGATATTAAATATAATTATTTTTCATTTAATTCTTTCTTTAAATAGTAAAAATTAGAATGTGAATAAATCAGTAAATATATGGTATAACCATCACCAAGGAAGTGTGAAACACTTGTTACTCTAACTAAAAAAATAAAGTATTTGAATATTCAATTCCATGTGTGACTAGGAAGAATAACTGTAAAAACTGAAAACGAAAAAGGAAAAGTTTGGATATATTCAGGGGAGAAGGGTGCGGTTTCAAGATTTACTGTCATCTTCAAACCAAGCATCATTGTTAGCGTATGTATATATATATATATATGGGTGTCACAAACTCAGTGTGTCACTTTAATATATTTTTCTCCGGCTAGGTTTCTGGTCAATGCCAAGTTCCATACCAAAGAAACTAAAGCCTGTTCATAAATGCAAAGAAAACGAAATCGCTACTTTGTGTGGTCCTAAGGAGAAGAAGATATATAGCAGGCGATCGAGAGCATGTGCGTTGATGAGTTGCTACAAGTTCTTCATGCGTATTTTTTTTTTTATCAATTTTCTTTTCTGATCAAACCTTTAAATCTCCTAAGCATTTGTGATATTTATAATAAGGGTACTGTGAAATCCTTAATATTGATTAAGAAATTAAAAAGAGAAAATATTTAGATAAAAATATAATTTTTATTTTTTTATTTTTTTTAAATTTGTGATTTTAGTCTTTCAATTTTTTAATTGAGATATTTTGTTACTCATTTTTTTTAAATACTCTATTTTAGTCTCTCAATTTTAATTAAGATGTTTTATTTTTCACATTTAAAAATTCACAATTTTAGTTATTGTGATTAATTTTAAACTTTAATATGTGTATTCCGTTAATGAGACATTTTGTCTATTACTTTTAAAAATTTCATAATTTTAGTTCTGTGTTCAATTTCAAACGTTAATGTGTATTCTGTTAACACTTACATAAGTCTCTTTATTAGTCACGTGATAGATTTTTTTAATTATTTGAAAATTGCTGATAAACTTAATTTATAACAAAAAAGAATTTTAAAAAATACATCATCAATGTTTGAAATTAGTCAAGAGACTAAAATAATAGATTTTTTAAAAAGTGAGAGACAAAATGTGTCAATTAAAAAATAAAGTGACTAAAATCATAATTTTTTTTTAAAATGAGAGACAATTAAAAAATACGTGTTTTAATAAGTATAATCTTTTAATAAGTGTTTGTTTGATGTATAAAATTAGGGATGAAATTTAGGTTTGGAGTTGAAATTAGACTTTAAAAGTTCTAATTAAAAAATAATAACATTTTCAGTCTACGTGAGTGTATATATTCTAAGTGAGAGATAATTAAGAAGAGAAATAAAAGAAACTAAAAATTTGTGATGAATTGAACAGTATGATAGCAGAGGAAGAAAAATATGAACAAGGATTTGTGTATCTAAAAATGGAATATCAAGAAATTAAATTTGTTTTTAACTATATAATGTTAGGAGATTCTAACATTGTAATCACATTGCCAAGCCTTAATTTTATGAATTTCTAGTACAACTAAACCTAATTATTCCCAATTAACCTTATCTTGATCTGAATCACAATTTCTAACATCATCTTCATATTTAGCAATTGCTCATTTTTTTTTGTCTTTGCTACTACATTGAACATCTCCACTTGCCACCATCTCCCACTTGTTCACATTGTCACCACTACTTAGGGTATAAACATGTTGAGTATTTAAAGTTCAAGTTTGGTATGCAAATCAAATAAATATATGGTGTTCAAATTTACTTCATTTATTTAAAATAAATTTAAAACTTTGATTTGACTTGTTGAAAAATATAAAGTTAAATTTTCTTTATGTAATTTATCTCCTAAATAGGTTGATTATTATTTTTTATCTATTGAATATATTCTTGAAGTGTTTTAAGTTTAATAACTAAGAATTCCATACATTTTTTATGTTAAATTAAAGGATGAGATAAAAGTAAGAGAAAGATCTTAAAATAATATTTAAACATAAAAATGATGTAAGAATTATTTTTTTTGGATAGTATTACAATTTAGTATCTATATTATATATACTTTTTTTTAATGTTATTTTTAACTTGAGTTTGAGACATTTATATAATTGATCTTAAGGTTAATCTTTGGCTTATTTGTTTATTAGAACAAACAAATTTGATTGTTCATTTAATAAGTTAAGTTTAAATATTATACATACAATTAACTTATTTATATCCTTAAATGCTACCAATTATCATTATCAGTTTGATTATAATATCATTATTTTTATTATTATTATCGTCATTTTTATCAATCACTTAATTATTCATATAATCATTACCATCATTTATTATTATCACTATCATTATTTTTATTATTGTATATATATTACTACCATTGTCACAATTGATGCCATGCCACTTTCGGTTGCCTCCATTACCATCCTCTGCCCACTATGCACTATCACTCCTTCTCCTTTTTACTCTAACTACTTGTAATTAGAGGAAAAAAATGAAACTAAAATTTAACTTAGAATTATGTAAAATTATACGCTCCAATTTTTTACTAAAGTCAAATATTAATGTTATGATTCTGAATTAATTTCAATTTTTTTACAATTGAAATTATTATATTCTAAATGATAATTTCAATTCTATAAACAAATTAATGAACTTTAATAACAATATACAATTGTTGATATAGGCATTGCAAGCAAACGTTAATTAATAATATTATTTACCAATAATATACATCAATTTCCGATATTGATAAATAAATTATGACTATTAAAAAATGATTTTATTGAATAAGAAAATCCACAAATTCCATTAAAGTGTTATAATATTAGTGCAAACCTACATAAATATCTATATCAAGAAATTAAGTTTCGTTAGACAAGAAACATATTCTAATAAGAACAGCTTAATGATTTAACTTTTTTTCGTTAAAGTCTTTTTTTAAGGTTTAATCTCAATTCAATCGAACACGTGCCATTAAGTTTTTATTCATATCTAACCCTGTATTTTTTAAAATAATTGTAAATAAGCCCAACAGCCAACATATATTTATTAATGATACTTTTTTAAAGAAACTTGATTATCTCATATCATTTTTCTTACATACATTTTATGTGATCAGCAGAAAAAGAAGAGTCTCTTTGCTCTCCTAATTTCCTCCGATCTGTCAAGAGATTTAATATTTTATAAAAGTACAAAGAGAGCATAAGAAAAAGTTACATGAAACAAATAGTTTTATTTCTTAAAGAACTTGTACCTAACAATTTTGAGTCCTCAATGTTTATAATTAGATAAACATATTAGAGAATTCTGGAACTCTCCTTAAGTAACTTTTGAATTTCTTAGTATGTATTAATTATTATGTCCTTCGTTTTCTATTTTTATGCAGATCAGTGTTCAATATTGAAAGCTTACATAACTTTCACTCTAACACAATTTATTTCCTCCTCTTCCACAAATTTCGCTTCTTTTTCAGTTGCTGACAACTTTAAAAGCTTAAAAAATATAGAAAAGGAGTTGTTGTGTATATCCAAAGATATACATGCAATCAATACTTAAGATGCTTAGTTGCGTTGGTCTATAAAGTCATTCAATCAATGCCCTAGCAAACTACTAATGGTCAAGAAGTGATGAAGCATAAGTATATATGTCAATATTAATGTTAGAAAAAGCTCAGTTTCTAAGTTCCAGATGATGTTAAACTCCAGTAAGTATATATGCAAATTGAATTGAAGAAATGGGTTTAAAGAGACCTTGTTTTTAGGGGTGAGAGAAATTTGGCAAAGGCAAATTGAGAATTGAGGAATCCCAAAGTTCTCCAACAAAGGTGCAGAACAAAGGCAAAGGCCAAAGGCAAAATGAAATGATTACTTGAATGAGAAGGGACCCACTTGATAATCTTTCCTTTCCAGGTCTTTCAATTTTTTGACTTGGGATTGGGACCCACCACGGCCACCATTGTCTTTATGGATTGAATGATAAAAAAGAGCACCTCACGTGGAGTCTGAACCAAAGAGGCTGTCCAACCACAATAAAAAGGGGAAACTCTCCCTCCCTTCAATCACAAAAACAACAAATTGTATATAAAAACCAAAAAAAAATCTAAGATTTTTCCACGTTCACATTCCACCTCTTCTATCTTTCCATTTCAAATTCAACACAACATAAACCTACCTCCCCCCATACAACTGGACATACGGATTAAAATTTAAAAAAAAAAACAATTTATTATACACAATATACAATTTAAAAGCTAAAACACAACAACAAAGCAAATTTCTTTTCTGAGAAAAATATGCTTTTTAAAGCTCACCCATATAATTTCCACTCATTATCTATGTTGCTTAAAGTTCATGCCCTCTCCCAGCTAGCTCATCCCCCTTATCTCTCTCTCTCTCAAATCAACCACACCAATTCTCAAAGCAAATTCCCTTCCCTTGTTGCTCTAAAAAAGAAAGCAAAGAAAACCTTGACACACCCTCTCCTCCAAATATAGCCCATTGATGAGAATTAGAAAAGACCCACCGAAGAGACATTAAACTATAACACTCACTGATCACAGTCTGTCCCATAAAAACAATTAACTACCATACACATACTCGCCCCAACACAAATTACAAAAAACACAAACAAAAACAACAACTTTTAACCCCTTCAATTCCCATGCGATCATGGAGGGAGGTAGTGATGACTTCCACCACCACCATCACCATCACCATAACCACCACCGACAAAACTTCCCATTCCAACTCCTTGAGAAGAAAGAAGACAAACAAGACCCTTCTTCTTGCTCCACCTCTTCCCCATACCCTTCCCTAGCCATCTCAGCTGAACCCTCCACCTCCAACAACAACAACCAACTCCTCCCCACACCCTCCTCCGAACCCTCCCCCAAAAAGCCACCCCCCAAAAGAACCTCCACCAAAGACCGGCACACAAAGGTCGACGGTCGCGGCCGTCGAATTCGAATGCCGGCTCTCTGTGCCGCCAGGGTATTCCAGCTCACGCGTGAGCTGGGACACAAGTCTGACGGCGAGACCATCGAGTGGCTCCTCCAACAGGCGGAGCCATCCGTCATCGCTGCCACCGGCACTGGCACCATCCCCGCTAACTTCACCTCCCTCAACATCTCCCTCCGCAGCTCCGGCTCCTCCATGTCCGTCCCCTCCCAACTACGATCCAGCTACTTCCACAACACAAACTTCTCCCTCCAACCTAGAAGAAGCCTATTCCTAGAAAACACCAACACTCCTCCCACAACAACGACACTCCTCAATTTCCAATCCAACAACAACAACCCCATCTTCCAACCCAAGCACGAATTGCGCGAATCTTCATCACTAGACTTGTCCTCAGAGAACAACAACAACAACAACGAAGATGGTAATTTGGGAAGAAAAAGAAGACCCATGGAGCAAGACCTATCCTCAACTATACAACACCAAATTGGAAACTATTTGATGCAATCAAGCACTTCGGGGACAATTCCAGCTAGCCACCACGCTCAAATTCCGGCGAACATATGGATGCTAGCGAATTCAAATAATCACCACCAAGGTGGTGGTGTGAGTGGTGAAGCTCCTCCTTTGTGGACATTCCCTAGTGTGAGTAACAGTGCTGCTTTGTATAGAGGAACCATGTCAAGTGGGTTGCATTTCATGAACTTTCCAACCCCAATGGCCCTTTTGCCGGGTCAGCAATTAGGGTCTTCTGCGATTGGTGGGAACGTGAACAACAACGAAGGGCATTTGAGTATGCTTTCGGGGCTTAACCCTAATTATCGAACGACGGTGATCGGAATTTCGGAGTCTCAGGCGAGTGAGTCACAGTCGACACATCATGGTGGAAGCGAGGATCGGCATGAGCATGAATGATAATTAACAGCATATGAGGAGGATCAATGAATTATCAACAAATTATTCAACCAACGTGTTCTTCTTCGATGATTGATTCCTACATGTGTAGTAGTTTGGTGTTTTAACACAACGCCGTGATGACGTGAGGTTTGATTATTATTTACCCTACGGAATTGAGTTTTGTTTATTTTGATGAAAAGAGAATTTATTTTTATTTCTTAATTTGGTGTGGTTAATATGTTGGGAAGAGGTGGGTGGTGGATGATGGAAGAAGAGAGAAGAGAGGTTTTTTTTTTTTTAGGGTTTGAGAGAGATATGACACTATTTAACAGTTGGATATTATTTGGCTTTATTTCACTACACGATATCTTATCATCATTGTTTGTGCAATTGGCTTTTCTTTTCTTCTCTTCCTTTTTTTTTTCCCGAAAGCCTTTTGATTTGTAATTTTATGCTTTTTATGTTGAGAAGAGAAAGAAAACGACTCACTTCCATACCATCATCATAACAACTGGTAAGTTAGTTTAATTAATTTCCTTCTTAATTAATTGACATTTGGGTTAATTTTTCACATTTCCCCCCCTCTATGCATGATTCCGGGTCACAAGGTTCGTGTAGTAAAAGGGATGGAACAGTTTACCAAAGGGAAAAAAGAAATGAAACAGTGTGAATGTGAATGTAAAAATTGTATTACATTTAGTATACCCTGCTTTCATTCGGATTCTAAATCTTCGCCATGAATCTCGAGGTTTTAGAGAATGGATGATTAAGAATTTTGAGAGATGGATGGTGGGGTCTGCAAGACCTCATCGGTTCCAGGTGTTGGCTCCATGGTGGGATCCAGCTGCTGGTTATAGCCCAAACCAATGTACAATGTCACTGACTAACATGGTGGATCATTCCTCATTTTCTTTTAGGACGAATATAAAAATTTCACATACTTATATAGTTATTATAATTTATTTTATTATATATTTCTCTCTTCTCATTTAATATGTTTCTTGTGTGTAAAATTACATAAAATTAGTTTAATTATATTTCTTAATTAGTTTCCCCATATATTGTGATTGTACAATTTTAGATATCAGGTTTGAATTATACTAATCAAAATTTTCAAGTTTCTTCACATTTAATTTATAACCAAGTTTTTCCATCTTAGTTCTCTCTAATATTTAAGGAAATTAACTTGCATGATAAACTGTGTATGACATAACAATGAGTTAAACTCAAAATATTTGAAATAAATGACTTAAAAAGGTGATTCAATTGTATAATATGCTAAGTAAGATAAAAAGTGAAATATTAAATAAAATTAAAATAGAATTGGTAGAATTGAAATCTAAGAAAACGAATTACACAATTACCATACCTTAACATTTTTAAAAAAGATAAGAAATTAGGCCTATAAATTTTAATACAATAGCAGAACTCATTTTTCTATTTCTTTCTTTTAATTTGTTTTTCCGCCCTTTTCATTGAGCAGTTGCTGGCATTAGAGTCTTAATTAATGATCCTCTGAGATATGGCCCACCATTCCATCAACCAGCACCGTCCATCTGGCGGGCCATTCTTTCGATCGCCGCATTGAATGCTTGGGTCTGTGTCCACCAAACCAATATTTTTTTCAAATGGCTATTTTAATTGTTCATTTTAGAATTATTTCTGTTTATCTATAGAAGTGATACGCAAATTAAATTTAGAAATTTGATTCTAAAATGTACTATATTTATTTTTAAACATTTAATTTTAAAAGTGATTTATAAATGATTTTTAAAAAAAGGTTCACATGTCACTTCTAAAATTAATAAAGTTGTAGAATTATAATTTAAAAAATAAATAAATGCTAACATATTAGTTTTATTTAGATAAGAGTAATTTAAAATGACAATTTAAAAAGAGTGTTTCTACTGTTCCCCCATTAATTTGAAAATTTTGATATTATTGGTTTTTAAACTGATGGTAATCAAGTTACATTATTATTTCATTATTTTGATATTTAATGATAATTTTAATATATATATATATATATATATATATAAATTTAATTTCTATATAATTAAGAATACTAAATTGTGTTTTACTTTAATTTTCATATACTATTATTATATTTTTACAGTACTAACCAATTAAAAAATCATCTTATGTATGATTTTTAAAGTAATATTATTACAAAGTTTAAAATTTTCAGCATATATAGCAATCTAACATTAGATGAGAATAGAAAAAAAATCATTACAGTTAGTAATCCGAATTAAATTCATTATTTCATTTTTTTTTACTCTTTCCCTTCAAAAATATGTTTCATGATATAGGGTGTTTGGATTTCCATTAAAAAAACATCATATCACTAGACAAAAGTTAAGAAAAAGAAAATTTTCAAGTATGTTATTATCTGCTACAGTATACGAATTTGTAAAGGGGTCTCCCTTTACTTAATTTGGCAACGAGAGATGGCACAAAGAGTGAAAAAAAAAATTATTTTTAATGAAAAAATAGGTATATAAAAGAAGAATTTAATTAGAATCCATTGATAATATAAAGGTTTTTCATACTATATATTATATCTTATTATAAATTATCGTATATGACAAATTGGTTAGTTTTTATAATAATTATTTTAAAAATTCTATTTAGAGTAATATTTAAGCATTTGATAACATAAAAATCATTATTTGTTTGCACATGAAAGTTAAAATCTAAAAAGTAAAGAAAGAAAAATATAAGATAAAATGATTGATACAATAAGATGAGATAAAAAGAAAAGTAGTATGTTTGGAATCTAATTATATCCCTTCCTCACTAAAATAATAGGCAACATGAGTGTATGATGCAATTTAAAATTAGTAAGATAAAGAGGAAACCCGGAAAAGCAGGTTCAGGATATTCCTCCACTACAGTTTCTTCTGTTCTGCACAATACGATTCGAGGCTTAACTTTTATTTATGGAGATCATGTCAGTAACAAAGAGATTAAAGGCAACCACGAAGATAATTAATGTGTATGTATATGCTTGTTAATCATAATAATAAGATCCCATATCTAATTAATTTATATATAACTTGTTACGATTGTTGATGAGAATGGTCGATGGAATAAGGGTACCTTGGTGATGTTCCAATTATGGGCACTTGAACAGTAAGGTGATAAAGACACTGCTTTTAGATGGCTCCCACCTAACGCTAGCTAGAGCTGAAAAAGGTGAATCAAGGAACAACAATATTGAATTGTTGCTACAAACATACGTTTCTACTTTCTCGTATTACCACTTAGTTTTTGTTCATATTAGATACAATATACACATTGTGATATCTTGACAATGAAGAACACATACCAAGAAAATATATTGTGTCTTGCTTCTTTTTTTCTTTTTTTAAGAAAGATATCATTCAGTTGCAAGTCAATGATTAATTAAATATGAGATACTCATATTCATTTAAGAGATTCACCTCTTTTAACATATATTTTTTCATAATTACGAATTAAGGATTGAATCTATTATTATTATTACGTTGTCAAAATATGGAAGTAGTGCACATTAGAATAGACGTGATCATGGTGTTCTAGATCTTGCACATCGGATAGTGAGTAGGCCTTATTAAAAGGGGGGACATGCAAAAAAAAAAAAGGAGAAAAATGTAACGTTCAAGTAAATACATCAATCATATGAAAATAATATATAAGAATAAGTTTGTGTATCAAAATGTATATGAGCTACAATGTGAATAACCTGAGCATGAGGATGAATGAGTGCAAAAGAATAGATGTCTCTCGATGTGAATTGGGTGGTTCTCAATGTGAGAATCTCAGTCTATGTAAGTAAATATGTAAAATGGTTAGATGAAACCTGATATTTATAGGGTGAGGGGAAGTCTCGAATCTTTGTATGTCAGAGTTGTTATAGTGGTATAACAACTATTACAGATAATTATTAGTATGTAAATAATAATTATGGTATCTTATAAATAATTAGGTATCTGTTAATTGATAAGAAAGTTGTAACATTATTAATAACATTTAAATATGAGAGTATTAGAGATAACTGGTTTAGCTTAACAGTCTGGCTGCTAAAAGGGAGGCGTCCATACTCTTGTAATAAGATTGATGTAGAGAATTGACACTATACTGAGACATTATGTGAGTGTCCACGTATATTTTACATATATTGAATGATAAAACATACTTAAAAAGACAAGGTTATTTATCGACCATACCACATCATATTATATTGTGTCTTGCTTTAGTTTGGCTACTTCTCTCTCTCCGACGATAATGTGTGGTGAAATTTTCTGATGTGCGTGCAATTTTACGTACGTAGTACTGCACACTGCAACTGAATACTGGTGTATTGTACCGAGAATAAACTAAATATGTTTCAAATAATAATAATAATAATAATGCATTGCATGCAGTTAGAGGTTGAGCACTCCATTGTTAAGTTGTAATCGGCATAGGAAGTAAGAGGGGTCCTTTCTTTGAAGTTTGAAGGTTTGTAGCACATAGAAAGGCAACAGACAAGCCCCCACATATATACAGAAATTCACACAGTCACGACTTTTACAGTTATTAAATGATGTATATGTGTCTAGTTTGATTCATTCTTATATATATATATATATATATATGAATCAAGGTATTAAAATTGAGAATGCTTTGATTTATATATATGAGCCTAAAATTAGTAAATAGTACTGGTTTACATTAGTATTTGAGAATTGATAATTTTTTTATAGAAATTTTAAATAATGTATAATGGCAGGCTTATAAATTAAGCATACATATGTGCTTGTATATTGATATTTTTAATCAATTATTTTTTTCAAAATAGTTTATCAATATTTTTGTAACAATTGGTTAATTTTAGAAATTGCATATGCATTTGATAAAATTCATTTTTTTTAGTTTGGTAGGAAACTACTTTAAAATTTATTTTTGTATTTTTATATTTTGTACCTTTTATTTAATTTTGAATTAATATAATTTGTTATACAAAATTAAGTGGGCAACAAAGAGGCTATACATTGTGAATCGAAAGTCAATTCTCTAATGAATTTTAGGCATATCAAGAGAAAATTACGTACCAACACTGATACAACATACATTAATTGGTTTGGAGCAACTAATGAAGTTTTAAATTTGTTTGCAGCAGACCCCATCAGCACTTTGACATTATACAACAATAAATGGCTTGGGTGAGTTGTGAACTCTGATGCATTAGCACCACATAAAGTCACGTCGGCACATAATTTTTTTTTTACAAAATTATATTATTATTTAGAGAAACTTTCAAGGAAGTTAATTATACATGTCGACTCATATATAACAAAACTGTGTTTCAATTATTTTTATTTTTTCCTTTCAAAAAAAATTATTTTTTGTTAGAAATTTACAAAATGTTAAGAAAAAAATATTTTTCTTCAACAATAATGAAAACGAACAATAGTTAAATGATTTTATATCTATTTTATAATATTTTAAACGAAGTTATGTTCTCACCCTATTTTGTTTACCTTTTGACTTTTGAGGAGTGCATAAATTATGTTACATAAATAAACAAATATAGTTTTGGAGGACTAGTGTGATAACAGAGAATTTACTATTATTGTTAAAAAAAATTAATATTGTACTATTTTTATAACAAATTTTTCTACTACTTTATAAAAATATATTAATTAAAAATGATTATATTTAATATTTTGAAAATAGATAATAATTTAGAACTTATATTATTAGAAAAATATTAAAAAGATTATTGGTATGAATGGTACTGAATTTGATTTCTTTAAATAATGTTTTAGTTTTGAGTTTTATAAACGGAGAAAATGTGATTAAAATGAAAATTTTCACTAAATATAATCAATTAATTTTTTTAATTAACATGAAGTTGATGTTACAATGGAATTTAAAATAATTCTAAAAAATGCTGAATATTGTAGACTTGTTGAAGTCCTTTTGCATGATCAGGTGATGTCACTACCTGTTTGTCTGTTAAATTCATGCTTGGCATCTTTTGCCAATGATTTGTCTGATTAGCAAGTGTTTTATTGATCATTTATTACCATTAAAACCATTAATTAATATGCATAAGATAACATAGCGTTATATATATAGCGTCACTCACTCCTGAAGTGGAGAATAGGTCAGTCATGGTCGTACCCATTGTTCACATGGACTTCAATCTGACATAGCCACACGGATGCGGCCCCCTATCAAAATCTTGTACCCCATAATTTTATACCTAAGTCTAGGTAATATATATTATTTTGATTCAATCATTTTAAAATAAATTAATATAAACTTATAACTTAATTTTTTATTTTATAAAATGTAATGTAACTCTCTTAATTTAATTAAAACAATTATTTCTTCCCAAAGGCTTGCAAACTTGTCTTAAAGGAGTGAACAAATCTGCTAGATTTTTGGGGCAGAAAAAGGGGGTGCAACAAATTTACGTGATAAGAGGAAACAGGTTTTAATAATTTGGCCCTTAAAATTCCCTAATTCCCTGTTTGGGCCCAGAAAATCTCTTAATCCTGCCCTAGTTTCTGATAAGGAAATATTGACAAATGATTGACATTGACGCACCAGCATGTGCCTCGATACCGGCAACAAACGACTAAATACGCATATTTTATTTATTTATTATTAATTATAAATAAATTTCAAATAAATTATTTAAAAAAAATCCTAATAATAACTGTTAGTAATATAATTATGATTTGTATTTTTTTTATTTTTTAAACTAAATTTTTAAAGAATTTACTACTTCAACTTATTTTTTTAAAATTTATAATTTTAAAGTTGTATTAATATTTTTTAATTTGTAATATTTTGTATGATTTCAGTTAAATTCTTTTACAATTTATGATTTTACGGTCATAATTTCTTTTATTTTACGACTTTAAAATTGTGAGATTTTTTTATAGAATACATAAATTTATTTATGACTTTTATTTCATATTTTTATTTTTTTCACAAAATAGTGTTTTAAAAGATTGTAAACAATTTTTTGATTTAATTATTTAATAAATAAATTTATTTTATTTTTTAAGATTTATTTTATTTTTGACATATTTTTATTTAATATTTTTAATATTTTTTTATTGTTTTATATAATTTAAATTTTTTATATAATTTTATTTAATATTTTTTTTAATTTTTGGTATATTTGTTCATAATTTATTATTATATTTAATATTTTTTTACTAATGTTAAGATTATTATTTGAAAAGATTTAAATTTAAAAAGAATTAAATGATTTTATTTTAAAAAATATATATTAAAAAATAGGTCTCAAAATTTATAATGAGATCGATGAATCAATTTTAAATAGGTCTAAAAAATATTTATTATGTAGAACTAAATGATATAATCATGTTAATTGTACAAAAATATTTTTAAAATAAAATTAATTAATATTACTACATCAAATTATTAATATCCTTAGATAAAATATATTAAAGAATAAATATATCAAAAATTAAGAAAATATTAAATAAAAAATATAAAAAATTAAATAAAACCATATACAAAATATTAAATAAAACTAAACAACATAAATATACATTTATTCACTAAATAATTAAATTAATAATTATTTATAATTTTAACAAAATTGACAAAAAGAAAATTTTATGATTTTTTTAAGAAAAAACTTTACGACTTTGAAGTTGTATAATTTGTTTTTAAGAAAATTGATAAAATTGTTTTTTTCAATTTTTAAAAAATTATCAATAATATTTTAATTTAACAATTTAAAAATAAATGTAAAATTAATAACATATTTACAATTATTTATTGAAAATATTAAATGAAAACATATTAAAAATTAAATAAAACTAAAAAATTTAAAAAATATTTATTTATTAAATAATTAAATTAAAAAATTTATTTACAATTTTTGAAAACACTATTTTACAAACACAAAAAACACAAAATATAGAATAGAAGTCATAAATTCGTTTACAACTTTTATAAAAAAATAAATCTCACGAATTTAAAGTCAAAAAACAAAAAAAAATATTTATGGCTTTAAAGTCGTATATTAAAAAATAACTTCACTTCAGTTAAAAAAATTAATACGACTTTAAAGTAGTAAGTTTTATAAAAAAGGATAAATTATAAATTATTTTACGACTTTAATTAAATAAAATAAAAAAAATTACAAGTAATAATTAATGTTACGATTTCAAATTCATAAGTCAACACTTAATGTGACTTATTCCCTTTAGCAATTTATTTTAAATGCATCCTCAATTAATAAATAAGTGAAAAAATATCCTTATTTAATCGTTTTGTCTCATACTTATGTTTTGCCAACATGTTAACAGGTTGGGAGTTACTGGTTACAACATGAGAAATTAGAGATCTAGACCCACCACATCCACTCAACATATGTTTGTGTTTTATAGTACTGCCCTGTTTTGCTTGCACTTTGTATGGATATGGGTGGGAGATAAATTGACCCATTGCTATTTCATGGTTTAAGTGCATTTAGCTAGAAGAAAAAAATGTGATTAATTAAGTTGAAAAGGACATCTTCGATATTTAAATTTAAAGTTACTTTATTTTAAAGTTGTGAATGGCAGAAGTTGCTTTCCTCATTATCTAAGCACAATGCATAGACTTAAGTATCTTTTATTGAATGTGATTTTGTATGAGTTGGGTTAGACCATTATGAGCAACAAAGATTTTTGTTTAAGAGTTTAATGTAACTACATATTTAATACTTGAGATCTTTGATTAAGCTGAAACAATCTCATGTCAGTTGATTCACGCACTTGTTGGTAACATAATGCATATCTGGTAAAACATGTCATGTATTGATATCACCTATTTATCAGGGACCCATATTAATTAGTAATATAGATAAACTAATGTATATAAGTATGAGGTAATTTTCAACTCATGAGTTAACTTTTGAGATTGAATTAAGTTTTAATTTAAATTTTAAGATGATATATTATAGTTTATTCTAAGGATTGTTGTTCGGCTTGTTGAGTCAACTTTTATTAGACCATCCATTAATATTTAGGGTGTGTTTATATCCACATTAGTTTCCCGCTCAACGTAAAACCTACATTTTCCTCCAGCCATGTTCAATGCTTTGGAAAGTGGAAAAATGTCTTAGAAAGTGTAAAATTGAAAACGCAATGCATTCCCAAACACATACTTATAAGTTATGCAAACTTGACACTCAAAATGTTCATTCCTTAACGTGAGAAGGTCTGTTAGAGATTTTAATTTCATTGACTAATGATATAGTTAAAAACTAAAATAATATGTATAAGTATAGTAGGCAACCTTATATATCTAATTAAAACAAAATATATAAGCTCCACAAACTAAAATAGGACATATAAATAGAAAATAATCTCATTTCATAAACTAGCATTTTGAGATAAGTAAGACATGTCTCTACCTTTTAATAAAAAAAATTACATACACTAATTAATGTAAAGTTTTTAACATTTTCAACTAATTAGAATTCATACTTAACTAATTTTTAAAGTAATTATTATAAAAATTAACCACCATACCATATCATATATGACAATTCATGATTGGATGATAAGGTAAGAGTCTTTTGTTTGCACTGTCATCCATTCTAAGTAAATTCATAAGATAAATTATGGTAAGTAGCTAACTTAACTATAGACATGAAAATCTACAAATTTCACTACAGCTGATAGATTTATTATTCGGCTGTGTACTCTTCGTATCTATTAAGGAGGCAGCTGAGCAAGTGAGCAGGTGGTAATAATCACAGTCCTCTCTATATTCAAGTCAGTTACATACACTTAATTAGTACATGTGACAACGAGTATAGTCAGAGAGGTACAATAATAATGCAAAAAATGCAGCACATTGCCACATCTCTCACATGTAGTGTTGGAGATCAGTTTAAGTGTTTGTCCTAGCTGGTATTTGATATGCTGCTAGTATATATAGTTTTTAGGCTAAGTTTATTAAGAAAGTAAGTAGAAAATATTAAATAAATGATAGAATAAGTATAAAATTCATCATTATTGTGTTTGTCACTGATTTTATGCAATTTTGATGTTTAGGACTAAGAAAAGGAAGAAAAGAAGCAAAATAAAGAGGCAATTGATTCTGGAATCTCGTGTCAACCGCGCCAGGACCACGCTAGTCGCGCCAGCAATACTGGAAGTTCACGCTGATCGCGCCAGTCTCGCACTAGTCACGCCACAAACACTGGAGGTTCCCGTCAACCGCGGCAGAACTCACGCCAGTCGCGCGGACGTCACGGGATTTACGAATTAGCTTAAAGATAACATAAAATTGATGGCTTTTTAGGGTTTTATGACCTAGGTATAATTAGAACATTAGTAGGACGCATTAGGGGCATCAATAGTCAGTTAGAACAGAGGAAAAGAGGCAAGAGCAAAGGAAAAAGCATCAAGGCTCAGGAGCAAGAGGAACAAGAAGGAGGCAAGATTGAAGGGTTTGTAGCTGTTCATACCTTAGTTTCTTTCTCTTCTTCCTTCTCTACATTGTATTAGGCCAGACATAATCATGTCTGGCTAGTTCCTTTGTAATTATAGTTTAGCCAAAAGCTAATGTGAACTCTGTGTTTATTGAATTGATTTTAATAAAATCTCTTATAATTGTTTTACTCTACTTTATTCTTCAACTATTATATCTAATTAGAATTTATCAATCTATTAGGTTGCTTAGAGCTATAATTCACAATAGGGATATTGGAGTTTTAGTTTCTGAAAGCATTAGAGTGACAAATGCAATATTACCTAGGGATAGGGATAGAGAACTGCAGATTTATTATTATGCTAGCTTCAAGTTTAATCTAAAGGGAATTACTAAGGAATTAGGGTTCTTAAATTAGGTTGAAGGGTTAAATGACCGAGGAATCAGGGTTTAACTATAGTAGTACAGCATATTATTTGAACAATTATATTAAATGAAGTTAATTATCAATTTAATTAAATAAGAGGGAACAGAGGTGATTGTGCTTAACCATAATTATTCTTAATTCTTGCGTAACATTCAATTTACATTGTTTTAGCATTCTTTTATTTACTACAATTAAACCCAAATCACAATCAAATTCTCTCAACATTATTATTCCTTTTCCAATATTAAGGATCATAAATTACAATTAATTTTAGTACATCAATCCTCGTGGAAACAATATCTTACTTATCATTTTATTACTTGAACGAGCGGTGCACTTGTCGTGTCACAACTGTGATCTGTTGTTGCAACTAGCATGTGCATTTTAAGCTGCCCAAAACAAATTAAGATTTTAGTTGGTTATGTCTCCACAAGTGGTGCAGTACATAGTTTTACTCAACTCCATCTTTTGGAGGTTAATTAAAGGTGGACCAGTTTAATTTATAAGGGAAGGAAGACACAAAATTATATGTAGGTGGTAGATACTGTGTGACTGTGTCCACTGTCCATCAAAAACTGAGTAACAATATGCAATTAATATACAAATAACTTAAGCATGTAATGAAAGAAAAACATGTCAAGATTGATGAAGATTTTAAGGGAAGACAAAAAAAATTATATGTAGGTGGTAGGCACTGCATATGTGCGTGTGATTATGTCCATCTTTTTTTTGGTCTAGATCACAAATATTCTCTATTAGAAGCAATTTTGTTTGAACTAAGGAAGATTACTACAATATAGCTCTTTTCAAACATTCAACGCAATTGCATATCCAGACTCGAATCCGAGCGGTCATCATTTTTTACATAACTGTTGTTGAAATATAACTGGTATTTACAAAAATGTCACTACTTCCTTAACGATAACGGTTTAACGTCGTCAAATCTCCATCGTAAAAGCCATGTTTTCTAGTTGTGACGGTTTACTATATCCATCTAAAACTATGTAACATTACATACAATTAATATACAAATAACTGAAGAGTGTGTAATCAAAGAAAACATGTCAAGATTGAAGCTTTGATGATGAATACATGCAAGGGGCCTCACAGTCACAGGTCAGTAGTATATATGCAATTTTTTTAAGCATTAAACTCTTTATTCCCATTTAGCCTTTTGTCTGTGGTTGTATACTAATCTGAAAATTAAACAAGTCAACGTCTGATATGTTCCCTGCTATTGCTGAAGACCCATATCATTGAATATGATTTGGTTTTGACCTGTTAGAGCATTTTTAATGGTAGATCTCAAATTGGGATTTTAGACAACTTTTTGGTGGACCCTATAGTACCACATAGGATTAAAAATCTCTCAATATCTCTCTAATTTTTTTCTTTAATAGTAGATCTCATTTTGAGATCTTAGGGAGAGAGAAATAGGAAATTTTTTTTTTTTAATAATGTGCAGATCTTAAGAGTTCTTCTACAAGAACTCATCCTCCATGTTGGAGATCTCTTCACCTTCTTTATTGGAAGATCTAGTGAAGATTAGATCTTGAGTTCAAGATCTTTGCTCAAGATCTATCACTAAAGATGTTAACTGCTCTCATAGTGCCAATAATTGTTTCTCATCACAATAGTAAACTGCTCCAACAGCCTAAGAATGATAAATACGAGTAAAACAATGAAAATGATAGCGTTTTAGACAACATTATTTTTTTTACATGGGAAGTCTTTTGGATTTAAATAATTTAGGTGTATTAAATTGTTGTTGCTTGGGACAAACAAATCACAACATCACACCATAGGGGCATAGGGCAATGTGCAATGATCATTGGAAATAGGCTGGAAGTACCTGTGCTGTAAATACTTCGACATTCGAGAATAATTAAGAAATTAAGAATGTTGGTAAAGAAAAATGAACATGTTTGAGGTAAAAAATTTACTAGCTTAAGTAGAGTTTAGGGTCTTTTAATTTATGTTAATGAACTTGTTATAATAAATTAGTGTTCATAACATATAAAAATAGCAGAATAAAAAAGATCTATTTTGAGTTTAAAGTATACTACTGAAACAAAAAAAATCAAATAAACACGGGTATGAACTATTGCAGTATAAAGTTTTTCACTCACACCGAGATCAATATCTTATCAACTCTTTGATAATTGGAACTCTAAAAAGCAAACTTTTTTTCTACTTTTCTGGTTTAAAATTACGCTTAAACTTTTCTAATTTTTTTTGGTGTACTTTGCTTTCAATAGATACTTCTATTTATAATGTTAAAAAGATATAAATTTGGGCATTTTTTAGTCATATCTTTTATTTTTAACAAGCTTCCTTATATAAGACAAATATAATTTACAATTAATCACATGACTATATGATCATGATATGAAACAATAGAATATTACTCTTATTTTGTGAACAACTTTCACATTTATAAAATAGTATTTTTTATATTAATTATATCCTTAGTGCTAGCAAAGAATACAATAATATTCAACTAAAATATTTATTTGATTAAATTAAATTCTCTAATTTAATTATCAAATAAATTATTTTCTTTTTGCAAAGATTGAGACACTCGTTTATGTGTGATCTCATAGGTTCAATACTAAACAATAATAATTTAATTATAATTAATTTACTCATCAAGGTAGGCATCTAGCAACACTCCTTATAACATGAAGTAACATTTTACTTTCAAGAACCAATGGAAGAACAATATAATATTTCCTTCCATTATTTACTGCTTAAGGTTAACTCTAGAGTATAATATTATTGTGAAACTCTAATAAGTAACACATCTAATCAATGAATTAGTTAATAAACTTTTTTCTTCTTTCATGGCCAACGTCTTAATTTTATCATAGTGTTTTAAACTCATTACCTACAGTTGATGAATTTTTTATTGATTAATCATTAATTCTAAAAACATTTAATCATATCCAACATTCGTTCAACTAGTACCTTAAAACATTATGTGTCCGAAATTAAAACATAATAAATAACTTGCTAATTATTATGATAATCTCAAGTCAAAGGAAATTATTATATTTCTTATTGAGAACTTCTTATTGACATATCAAGGTAATACTAACTGTTAAAAATTCTCAATTGAGTCAATTCAATGATGACATCCACATGTACATCATCTATATATATAATTTAATAAATGAGATCTATTAATCTTTATCCAATAAAAGTCATTATATATATATATATATATATATATATATATATATTGATCTATTCGGATTATCGATAATCTTTTCATAATAATCTTACAATCAAGAACGATTTATATTAAAATTATAAGATATTTGTTTCTCATTTAAATCATCACTATTATGATAAAAAAATATTTAATTTTAATCAAAGATCTTATCAAAGTAACTATTTTATCAAACAATATAAAAATGATAAAGAAAAAACAATAATTTATTATTAGAACTAGAATTAGAATTAATTACTTAATGTATTGGATGTTAAACATACGTTATTATTCTTAACAGGACTTTGTTCCTGTTTGTGAAAATTGTTTCAAGTATAAACATGGACAGTTAATTACTTCCAATAAACTGCGGACCTTCATGTTTTCAGGTAATATTTCAAAATAGCATTTTGTTGACGAAATGAAAGACTAATCACTTGATAATAAGAAAAGAGATTGCCAGAATTAAGGGAAAAGTAACGAGAATGTAAACTAATTGGACGTAAACTAATTAGAAAAAACATCTAAGAGGATGGATTGCGGCATAATCTATGCATTGTGACTCATCTTGTACCATGAGTACAACCAATCATAGACTTAGGGGTGACGGTTGCAGTAGCAAGCAGTTATTGTGATGCGGATCGTCCGTTGCCATGTGAAATTAAGATATGTTTGTGGCTTAAATATAAGATTGTTCTTTGTAAGTTGACGTTTTTTACTTTTGGTTTTGCTGGTTTTAGTTTTAGGTCGTTACAATTTATTTGGGTTAATTTGTTAGATAATTACTATTTTTTTCTGAACGGATCCTAGATTAAAATTCTAAAACGTATAAATTATAGAAGTTATAGAAGTTGTTAAACTGATATATATTTAAGTAGTCACAGACCATTTTTACATAGATCATTTCTTTTGGTTACTTTACATTTAATACACCATAGACCTTAGATACTAGAAAACACTTCAGTCACACTAGTTAGGATTATTATTTATGTACAAAACCTACAACCCATGTCTTCTTTTCAGAAGTTCTCTCCAAAGTCCTCTTCTTCGCTGGCCAAGTTAATTGTTTCTATGGTTGGGTTTGGATAGGCAGGAGCGAACTCTAGGAATGAGTCATTAGGATTAAACAGTCTGTTAAGTATACAAACTGGAAAATGAGTGCCAAAATAAATGTATACACGTATAACTAGGTGCATGGTTACGATATAACAGTTTCTCTCCTCATCGATGTACCATCCCAGATCTAGCGCATCAAGGAATATGATGATTGAGGCCATCTAGAAATAAAACATGAAACAAATCTTGTGAGAAATAAAATTTCTCAGTAGGTAAAACTAAACCACCAAACACGTTAGTACGTAATAAATCATCATAAAATAATTATGCAAGTTAAATGAATGAATGAAATGAATTTTTCCAGGGTGCACATGGCCTCTACATATCGTACTGTATATAGCTATACCTCGTACTAGATGTAGAAATGTTGCGGTCGCCTTACGTTAGTCATGCATTTCATTCCATGTATTTGTACCTAGTCTCTACATCTCGTACTGGATGTAGTCTCAGATTATGTTTCACAAATCTCGTACTAGACTTGGAAACATGAATCAACATATCATCACATCAAAATCCATCATTTTCATAAATAATAAAATCCATGAGTAAATACATATAATCTCATGGAAAATATTTCCATCATAACATAATACGTACCAAAAGTATGGTTAGGATACCATACCTTATTTCAGCAAAATCATACCAACTTGGGCATGACAATTGATTATCCTCAAGTTACAGACAAATCATGTTAGTATTCTAACTAATAAACCACAATACATCTTCCAAATAATTTCTAATTCCTTTAAACTTTCACAAGAAAAGATCATAACCTAGCATGGATCTTAATCTCCTTTCACTTAATGATAGAGGGCTATTTGGAGTGGTGGGGAAAAATCGGGATGGTTGTATCCTGGATGGCCGGGATGGTTGTATCCGGGTTGGTTGTAGCCTGGATGGCCGGTTTGGTTGTATCCTGGATGGCCGGGATGGTTGTAGCCTGGATGGCCGGGTTGGTTGTAGCCTGGATGGTCGGGTTGATTGTATCCTGGATGACCGGGTTGGTTGTATCCTGGATGGCCAGGATGGTTGTATCTTGGATGGCCGGGTTGGTTGTATCCTGGATGGCCGAGTTGGTTGTTGGTTGTATCCTGGATGACCGGGATGGTTGTATCCTGGATGGCCAGGTTGGTTGTATCTTGGATGGCCGGGATGGTTGTATTCAACTTTGATATTTCCTCAACTAGAGAAGTCATCACTACCACCTTACTAATTCATCCTCAAATTTAATTACTCAAGCATTTGAACCATTTGTCTACATACCATTCAGCCTCTACTTCTAAAAATTAATTTAAAACAGTTCCATAATAAGTCATCAAAATTACTTTCAACGATCATCAAATGTGATTCTAGACATCACTAATATTTCAGCCTATAAATCATCACATATCCTATGATTAAAATCAATATTATCACATCATAAAATAACCTTTAATGACATGAAATTTCAGCCTAAAATAATAGACCATTAAGCTGCACCTTCAAACATCTAGGTTAGTCTAAATAAATTCTTAACTAGAGATTGAAGCCTAGCCTACCTCAAGTGAGTTTGATTCTTGAGAAGGAATGAAGTAAGGGTTGTCTTCCTTGAGAAAATACTCTAAGAAATGAAGTCTTGAAAAAGAAAATGGCTAATTGGTGAGGTAGTATAGAGATGGCACGGTTAAAGCAAACAAAGGTGGTAGAAAATATAAAGCTTGGTGCAGGAGCAAGTGGTAGTATGATAGATTTTGGAGCTAGAATTTACGTGCAGAAATTTTTGAATGCCAAGGCTATTTATACTACTTTAATTGGTTTAGTTTTAAGGGTTTTAGTTGGCTTAAAACTGATTTTAGAACTTAGTTTAGTTAGGTTTTAACTAGGTAATCATTTCATTAGAAGATATTTAACCTTAAGTCTTATCTTAACTTTGACTCTTTTAGTCAAGATTCTTTTAATCATTGAGTTGGGGGTAGCTGGCTTATCTAAGTGGAAATGGCTGAACAAGGAAAGGAAATGCTTGGTTTAAATTGTTCCACATGCACACAAAAGGCTCAATTAAATCTTTTTACTTCAACCAAATTTTTTTTTACAGCAGCCTATATTGTCAATCTTTGCCTTTTGCTTATTATTTAAGTGCATTCTTTGTCTTATTGAAGGATTATATGCACATGGATTGAAACCTCTTATTTGTCATCCTTTTAGGGCTGAAGATTTTATTTCCTTGGGCCAAAATCCAAGAGTTACAAGTTGTGCCCAATCCAAAAGGTCCAAAGGGCTAGAAACACTTAACCAGATGAGGTTCATTCATTGTTTATTCTGTACCAATCCACTAGTCCAAAAATTCTCATCTTCTAGTATGTTAAACTAGACTTCCTAAGCTTTCTAACAAGGTATCACATGCAGTATTTGGAGTTATAAAACTCTGGCTATAACATTTTTAATCTAGACTTCAAAACTGCCAGTAAGGTGAGAAATTTCACACTGACATATGTTAATGTTTTAATTACTGCAAGCAGTACACAAATTATATTTATCTGAATTTTTTATATGTTATAGTAGACATCTAGATCTTTAATTCTATATATCATACACCTAATTTGTATAATAATTGAGAGAGAAATAAATTTCTTAATTCAGGTGGCAAAAATGGAAGTTTTGGGCAACTTATGTTCAAATAAAATTTATCCTATTCTTCTTGTATCCAACTATCATCACACTTCTATAATTCAATCATAAATATAAACTCAGGATATACTTTTGATGATGTTACATTTGCAATATATTTGGAGCATGGTAAAGTGTCAAGTGGTATTGACAAAATACTAAGTTTAATTTATATGCACTATCAAATGCAAAATTATTTACACTCTTAACCAATTAGAAATCTCGATAGTTGGTAATATGATTTTTAAGATAGTTTTATAAAAGTCAACCAACTCACCATGCATATCAATTTGTAATGGCCAAATGACTTATTCGATCTTTTATCTTACTTTTTTATTTAATTTGGTCATTTATCTTTTAAAAAATTCAATTTGATCCTTTTTTTGTTTAGTTTAGTTCTTTATTTTTTTAAAAGTTTATTTTGATTATTTTTTTTTGTTCAGTTTAGTCATTCGCCATTTAAGATTGACATTGTCAATCATTTAAGAATGAACTTTTTTTTGTTAAAAAGGAAGTTGAGTGAAAGGGGAGAAAACTGAACAAAAAATATATTTTTAAATGATTAACAAAATCAATCTTAAATATATTGAAGGGCCAAATTAAACAAAAAAAAAAGATAAATAATCAAACTGAACCAAACAAATAAGATAACAAACCAATTAAACTTTTTAAAAAGATGAAAAACTAAACTGAACCAAAAAAAATAAGATAAATAACCAAATTAAACTTTTTAAAAGATAAAAGATCAAACTAAACAAAAAATAAATAACATAAAGTACCAAATAGGTTATTTAGTCATTTGTAATTAGATGATAGTGTAAAATACCTTTATAGGTAAGTATATAGTTTATTTTCTCAAAAGATTAATATGGAATGAATATAAGGACAGATAGTATACCAAAGAATGACTTCTTGTGATGTACAGGAACAGCTTAGAATGTCAGATGATGTCCATTTTTTCCACAACCTAGTTCATCGACTTAACAGTCAGATTCGTGGATTCAAGGTTTGTGCTTATTTGTTATTTAATGGGATAGTTATCATTGGAATTACAGTTAAGAAGTTTGAAATCTGAAAGGTTCGGTAGCAGACGGTATTGGAATTGCTTTACCTAATGTTTAAACCGAGGACCTGATTTGTTATTGACATTGTCCCTGTTAGTACCGGCTCCTCATGCTATCATCTTTCACCTGGTACATGGCACTACCTCTCTATATATACAGTTCTTATTCACCAAAATATCTACCAAGGACCTCATAACTCCTCTCACATGTCATGTTCTCACTAGATATCGGGTCTGTTCATCCACTTTTTTTCATTTTCTTTTCTTATTTTCTTCCCTTATAAGTGGTTATGGAGAAGTTTAACAGGCCCTTAGTCTCTTATTGGAGGCTGTCAAGTGAAAGGGTCATTACTCATTTGTATGAGAGGGTAAGAAGAGTAAATGTGGACCATACATGAATGTTTATGATTAAAAAATATTTAATGATCACATGATCACTCAAAAAGATACATAACTATCTCTTAATCTTAACCTTTCATGATTACGGACATGATTCAGTCAAAAATTATTTCACTTGACATGCTCCCGACCCATATATATAGTATTAAATATGAGAACATTATTTATGAGAACTATAATTTTAGGTAATATATTTATATATGAATGATCAAATTTAAGTGCTAGTGGTAACAGAACTACTTTTAAAAGTTCACTTGTATTTTTTCTATCAATCTTAACTATTTAAATATAATATACTTATCTATATTTATTATTCTCATTCCGTTTCTTAGAATAAGAATTCTGATTTGATATGATCTTTATAAAAGCACCCCTAACATTTATTTACATATATCCAGGCGGTGCTGTCAGAGCTCTGGTACGTTGAGGAATATGATGTGCTAGCTCTTGCTCTAAATGGAAGAATGAACACTCGCAAATTCAGACTTGGATGCTCAAAAGAATGAAGTTGCCTTACACGGATATTAAATTTAGTGGCTTCAAGAATATGCACTAATGTGTAAAAGAACCATTAGTATACAGAAGACTACGTGATTTTTTGTTTCTTTTACTGAATTAAAAGCCAGTCCAAATGATATCATAGGTGAGGTGATACTGATGTATATGATCATTGATTCATAGAATTATATTTTATAGGGTTAATGGACTTCAATTTTTTTAATTTCTTTTCTTTGCTGCTAAGTGCTAACTGCCACGACCGTTCAGATGGGCTAGATGTTTTGGGCAATTGCTGTCTGCACATATGAATTTTTCCTGCACCTCCTTTATTTTAATTGTTTACAAATTCCCAAAAATACCCTCATCATCAACTAGGAAACAGCAAAAGAGTGCTACACCACCTATCGACAGGTGGTTTCATACCGCCCCTACCATTCCTCATCCATGGCGCGACATGCAAAGGAACCACCAAATAGATACACTAATGACGAGTCCCTTCCTATCATTTCCAACAAGAAATGTGAGATGGCAGAATATTAAGGTTGCAATTAGGCATAGCAAATAAACACAGGGATTGCCTGAACTTGACCCAATTTTGATGGGAAATACCTGCTTTGATCCATTATAGATACTGGTATGGGTATGTTTAAGCGTGGATGGATGTCAAATTATACTTGTACCTAGAGTTTTTCACTAAATGATACATAAAAAAAAACAATATTTACCAAAACATACATGTATCAGTTTTATTTATCAAATGATACATGTTTACTATTCACAGTGTACATTCGGGTTGGAAGAATCCGAATTTACACTGTACTTTTAAAAAAAAAATCAAAACTCAGTTAAGAATTAGGGTCCCCCAACCTAAATTCTTAACTTTTTTGTTTTTTTTTAAGATAATAAAATAATAAAAAAAAATTATTCGAAATTAATAAAAATTCGAGTCCCCTCAAATATGAAGGAACACAATTATGTGTTAATCCAGCCAAAAGGAGAAATAAAAAAGGTCGACCAATAACAACAAGAATACGGACTAATATGAATGATGACAGAGAAAGAGGTCAACCAAAACGTTGTTCAATCTGTAAACTAGTAGGTCATTCAAAAAATAGATGTCATCACTATCCTGAAAGTTCTAGTCAAGCAATTTAATCTTATGTGTTTGTTTACTATTTATGTTATAAAATTATATGCTTTAATTTAATCTTCATTTTAGAGATTTTGTCAATTTCTTATCTTCTTTAATATATTATTTTCATTTTTTTGCTAATATCTTTTTAAATATATTTTTAAATAAGTCATCAATAATTAAAATAAATTATCTTATAATATTTTTTATCTCGAACTTTCATCATATTATAATTTTATAATAAAAATATTTATGTATTACAATATTAATTATCAAAAATAAATAATTATCATGTGCAAGTACACGAGTTAAAATACTACTTATAATTAATTTGTCCTTATTTACATTCTTTAATTTTATTATTTCGAATAAAATGATTTATTTTTATTATTTTATCATCTTAAAAAAAAAGTTAAGAATTCGGGTTGGGGGATCTGAATTCTTAACTGGATTTTGAAATTAAAAAAAAATAGTGTAAATCCAAGTCCTCCTAAACCAAATTTGCATCGTAAATAGTAAATATGTACCATTTGGTAAATAAAATTGGTACATGTATATTTTGGTAAATATTTTTTTTTATATTTTGGTGAAAAAACTCCTTGTACCTACTACCTACCACTATTATATTTTCTTATAATTTATTTGTCACAATATATATATAATATTTCATTGTTATAATTTTTGAAAATATAAATCAATTAGTTTAATGGTTAAATAGTTAACCAATAAGCTTAAAAATATTTATTTAACTAAAAATATAATTGAATTCCTTTTTTTAACTTTAATCTTATTTATTATATTTATATATTGTCTGAATTAAAATATAATTAAAAATTTAACATATAATTTATTTTAAAATATATAAATAAATTAAAATTATAAAAAGAGTTTAGTGGGTTACCTACAGGTATACCAAATCCAATTATTGATTGGCAAGCGTACCAATTCATTCAAGTAGTAATAAAATGGTAAGACCGAGTGTCGAACCCATAAGGACTGTGGTTATACTCAGAATTTGTATATGTCTAATTGTATGTAATTAACAGACTAAATTTTGGGGTTTGTAAGTGATACTATATGTAAATATATATTCATAATAAAATAAATTGAAAAATAGATTAAAGACAAAAGAAGGAAAACACAAATACTTGGAGAGATGAATTGAAGGTTGATGCAAAATTATGAGATATGTTTGGTATTCAGCCTATCAGAAATACTCTTGATGCAATGTTAAGGATTTTTCACTATTTTACATATTACTTTTATCCTCTAATTTACTCTAATCATGATCCCTTGTATGAAAGATGTTAACTCAGCAAACTATATCAAATAATTTGGATTAAGAGTAGAGATGTATATTTAAGGTTAAATAATGTCATTCTATCTCTAGATATGGATTGATTAGATATTATTTCTCAGTTCTCATAATATAGACATTTCTCAATACATAAACTCTCGTAACATTACATGCACATGGATAACTAGATCATAAACATGACACAAGATTCAGAAAAGAACAATAATATGAAATAGCATTAAACAGATAATGAGAATTGTTACATCAAGAGTGTTTACTTGCTAAACCTCCAACAATCAGTGGTTTAGCCTCTTATTGTCATGAGAGACTTACAATAGACAAAAGAGAACAACAATTGATGAAAGATAATGAAAGAAAACTAATAGAAAAAGGGACATAAGCCAACTTCAGTGGAGTGAATTCTTCTTTCCTTTGTGCGTTGAGTTTCTCTTTGGCTTCCCACATTGGCTTCTTATTGCTTTTCCCTTTTTATAATCAAAACTTTGCTTAATTGGATTTTTTTATTATATTGGTGACGCACTAAGTCCATATGTGCGCACTAAGCTCATATCTTCAATCCATCTTTGAAGTCTTTAATGTGTAATACTATAAAGAAAATACAACCAATACTATAAATCAACTAATTTTAGCATTTATTGGATAAAAGCTCAGAAAAATTAAATTTCTACGTTTCAATCACAAACAAAGCATTAAAAGAAGAAAAAGAAGATAATTACTATGTAATTTAAATGCATAATTTACGTATAAATAGCATTTATCACCAATAAATCCTAACCGTTATGGGATGGGTATTAAAAAAATTGAAAACTTGACACTTTCTACATTATACATGTAGGTTTTGATTTAAATTTGTGAGTACAAAAAATAGATAAAAATTATGCATTGACAAATTCTGAACATTTCATATTTATGTAAATAAAAAATATATTTTAATCTTTTTAAATCAAAATTGTCAAGGTGGATGATTTGTTATTGTCAAATATTTAGATAACATTTAGGAGATTGGTATCAATTTAAAAAAAATCATATGTAATTTCCTTAAACCTCTTATAAAACATGTGTAATTTACTCAATTATTAATAATTATCTTAAAAGTTATATAATTTAATTTCTATTAGTTAATGATATACATAATTACTAAACTCTTTCTATTATTAATTAATAACAATTAAACTCTCTTGTGTTTCATAATCAAATCAACGGTATCAGTTATTATGTCTAAATTCTGATAGTACTTTTGAAACCGATCCTATCTACCAAGTAGGTGCCGACCCCTAAGAATAAGATTCAGTACATGACGACCATGGTATACCGAACTAGCACTTCCATAAAATGAAAGAAAATAGTAAATTTTTCTAAAATTTTTTTTATTAATTTTCTTATTATTTGACAAAAAAATGTTTTAAGATATTAAAATATACTTATTTTTTCAGAAAATATTGAAAAATTCCTAAAAAAAAGGCAAAAAGATAACATTCCTCTAAATAAAATCAATTCTGTGATTGCCAATCCAACGGTGAGATTGGATTCACCAGAAGCACATAAATTCTCTCGTTTTCACTTGATTGCTTCGTTCTCTCACAGAAAACTTGTGTCAAATCCTAAGTACACTCTCCAACGAACAACAACACGGCCTTAGTTTCATTCACTGACAAACTCCTTTTAAGAGAGAAGGATCAAACATGGGAGCTGGAAGTTTCCTCAAGGTGGTTCTAAAAAATTTTGATGTTCTCGCTGGGTATGCGTTTTACTTTTTCTACTTTTCTAACAAAGCACTTTCCTTTCTTCAAAACACACACACACACAAAAAAAAAAAAAAAAAAAAAAACCACTTTCCTTTTGTTGCTCTTACGTACCCTCTGTGAAACACACTACTCTCTATCTTGGAAATTATTTCTAGAATGAATTTTGATTACGTGCCACAGGGCTTCACAATCGTACCCTAATGACTAAATTAACCATATTTTTCATGTTCAGTGTGTTTTTTCTTTGTGTATTAACTGATGATACCTTTGGTTATTGGGTTTCTCTTGCAGGCCTTTGCTTAGTCTTGCCTATCCTCTGTAAGTGCACACAGTACATGTTAACAACTTTTTGTAAAGATTAACTGTGTTTTTAGTTCTGCAAAATTTTCTAAAGTTTGGTTTTAGATCCTGATTATTAGAACCAATAGTTTTCGTCCATATATTTTTTAAAATATTCAAATTTTAGTCTCGAAAATTAACATTTTTTTTCTCTGTACAGATACCAAAGTTTGAGTATTTCAAAAAATATAGGGACTAAAGCTAAAATTTGAAAAATTGCTAGGGGCTAAAAACAAAAAAAAAACCCTTTTTTTAAAAAATTTCTGTTTGTTTTTATTTTGCTGGTTCTTGTTATGTGTTAAACTATTGTTGGAGAATGAATAGATTGATTCATGGTTTATGATTTCTTTGAATAATGCCTCAGATATGCCTCGGTTAAGGCAATTGAGAGCAAGTCTCCTGTTGATGACCAGCAATGGCTCACTTATTGGGTTCTCTACTCCTTGATCACCCTCTTTGAACTTACTTTTGCCAAAGTTATTGAATGGTAATTTTGCCTTTACCCTTGAATCCTTTATGGTCTTTCATGTGTGATTTACCTGATTTGAGTGCTCAATATATTTGATGAGAAACCTGTGATTTTGACCCGGAGTGGTTATTATTAAGAAAGAAGTGTTTGTTACAACTTACTACATAAGTGTCATGGTAGCAATGCAATTCATACTAGAATTACCTTTTGTAGTGTTAGTAAAAATGTTATTCTAGTCTTCAATCATATCTTAACGATCTACAATCTGTTCTATTTTACATGGAATACGAAGATCAAGACGTAAATGAAATTGATTGTTGAGTTTGATTTTGCTTTGAGTGTTCTGAATTCTGATTATTTTAGCTGCAAAAATCTATGTCTTATCTTGTGCATTGTAATAGTCTTAGAAAATGCAGTAATAACTAATAAATACATAATTGTAAACATTTAAAGGGATTACTGTTATACTGATATCCAATATAATAACAATGAAAGTATACTTATACTATTAGGTAGTTAAATTCCTGTGAACTGTGTGATACTTTTCTGCATTATACAAACCTTGTACAGTAGAGGAGTGCGCAACACATTCTCTAACACTTTTTTTATCTCAACATACTCTCTCTAATTGATTGAAATTCGTGTGGATCTCATTATTTTGGGAATGAAATCCGCCATATGAGAAATGAGACGCACGTATATAATGAGATCCACCTGAATTTCACCCAACAGGAGAGTGTTGGAGAGAGTTTTGTTAACATCATATGGAAAATGGACCCACATTTCTATTGTGTTTACATTGTCATGATTATATGTCGATAGATGATTAGGCTGGGGGCAAGTACTAAACTACTTGTGGTTAATTTGCTGAATCTATTACAGGATTCCCATCTGGCCATATGGAAAGCTGATCCTTACCAGCTGGTTGGTCATTCCTTACTTCAGCGGCGCGGCCTACGTTTATGAGCACTATGTGAGACCTTTCTTTGTCAATCCTCAGAACGTTAACATCTGGTATGTCCCTAGCAAAAAGGACTCCCCGGGAAAGCCAGAGGACGTTCTCACTGCCGCGGAGAAGTACATTGAAGAGCATGGAACTGAAGCATTTGAGAATCTGCTTAGCAAGGTATTTCCAAATTCCATATGTACAATTTGGTTACCAAATATTTATGCTATCTTTTTTTTTTTTTTTATCAACTATGCTATCTTTTTATCTCACCTTTTGTACTGATGGTGCTCATCATTCTGCAGTCTGGTAAATCTAGGAAAAGTAGCAGGCATGCAAATTGAAGCTATTGAATGCAATATATCTCTCGCATGTACATGTGTTGGCTTAACTTTTGTTAGGGTGTGTAACTATATCAGTCTTAGTCATCTATGTTTTGGCTCAAGGCTATACAACTATGGTATGTGCCAGACTATGGTAAATAGAATTATAGAATATAGATAATAGATAATGGAGGACAATACAAATCAGTTTGTTGACTTTTTTGTTGTTGTTGTCACACTACTCCCTACCTCAACCACCCCACCCCCTCTCTCCCCCAAGAAAATAGTCAAATAGGTTTTGGTCCATACTACGTACTAACTCTTAACACAGTTTGTTTATGGGTTTACTATTTTTTTTTTGGCTGGTTTTAATCCTTTGATAGGGATTTAAAATAAGAATGAAAAAAATAAAATAAGAGACTAAAAGTAAGGATGAAAAAAAAAAGTTAAGGGACGATAATCAATTAAAAAAGTTTAAGCATTAAAAACAAAATTTCTAAAAAGTTTAAGAATTAAAAAGATAATAAATTTATTATCTATAGAAAATAATGTTTGGTTCAAAATATACACCATGATAAGAGATTAATCACTTATCTTTCCCCTTGGAGTGAATTGTTCAAATTAAATTCATTGAAATAAAAATTTGTGCTTAAACTAATTCATACTCAATAGCATAAGTTAGTCACGAGATGGAACACAAGTCTTTATCACTAATTATTGTTGATAGTTAAGTCTTCAACTGCAATAAAAAGAATTGTGTCCCTTTACTTTTTTTAGTTATAGAACAATTAAGAACAATAGGTACATTCTGTTTTTTTTATACATTAGGTACATAATTAATACAATAGTTAACAAAGAAGATGATTAAAACATAAAAATATAATAAATATGCACTCAGTAAAAGGTTTACACTTTTAGACAATTAGAAATTAAGTTGGTATAACTTTTAACATAATTATTAAAAGTTCATTTCCATAAAATTCTATTCGAATCATTTTTTTAAAGATAAATCCAAAATAATTGAGTTTTTTGGTGCAGTAAAATAGGTTATGTTAAACACTAACTAATAATTTTTTTTCTTTTTCTCCCTCCATCATTTCCTTTTTATTTATTTCCTTTCCAACTTTCAAGCATACGCTGATTTGTTTGATTGGGTTGGCATAGGCGTATTTGTAGCTGTTCTATTCAATGTTGCTTTGTATCTAGAGCTAGTACTGTTCTTTTATCTATTGACAAAGTAATGTAAATTGTATCAAAAAAGTAGTTTAAAATTCTTATCCTAAATAATAGAAAAAATAACATAATGACTAATAATTAATATTAATACAATTAAATGGTAAAAAAACGCTTTATATTATTCAACACCTTGAAGTGTTTAACCAGCCTTTCATATTTGCATCAATTTTCTAGTAACATTGGATGGTGGCATCAAATATTTTATTGAAAAAATAGAAGACAACTTATGAAGTCACGAGCACAAACATTACTCACAATTTCGGAACAGAATTATAATCACTCATGAATCCTCTATTACAATACAAGTTGTAATTATTATTCGGTTTAATAGTTTTATTTTTATCGGTAAGAATCAAATCAAACACATGTACAGAGAGATTTACAATTACAAATCACACTGCTCATCTAATTGAACTAGACACCTTGATGGTGTAACATGCTCATCACCAATTTCTTAAAAAAAAATCAATCACCCTAACCATCTCGAAGGGCACACAACAAATTACCAATCTCTCCAATTGCTATTCCTTTTAAATGTAAAGTGAATCCATTTCATCCAAAATTATACAGTATGCATCATAACACGTACGATAAATTGCATTGTGACTGGTAATCTATATACCATATTTGATTCCGGTTAAATTTGAAAGAGAAAAAAAAAAACGCTCATTTTTCAAAAGGTCTTAAATCAAAAGCTAAACCAAACAACTCATGCATCAATTTTTTTTAAAAAAATGAATAAAAAATTGGACAAAGCAAAACAATGGAGTCATTTTGAATCAGAAACATTTTAGACATTGAAGTATTCCCAAGGCTTGGCAGCTAATTTCATAAGCGGAGACGATCCAACATATACGAAATACATTGGTTGAAGTTGAGCGCATCCATTTCAAAACAAAGTTCATTATAAAGTTCTTTTGAATTGATAAAAAGGACAATGAGATGAACTTTATTTATTGGAAACATCAACCAGAATATCTGATTATCGATCCAGGCTTACAAGAAGAAAAAAAAAAAGATCCATACAACTACAACTATGTCATTATGGTAATTCATGGCCATGGCAGATTACCTGCAGTCTCAGTCATCACAGATGGAACTAAGCTTGTTTAACAATGACCTGCAAGGATCTATTTGTAAGTGTAATTAGGCTTCAGTTTCTACTTCAGCTTCTGCTTCAGCTTCATCTTGATCGCCATTAATGACTTCATTAAGGTACTCCTGAGCTTCATCTAATGCTGATCCTTTTGCATCAGCAGCATACAAAATCTTCTTAATTGCTAGAGACATCTGCATTAAAAAATAGTAATAAATTATTTGATTTTTTTAAACTCCATCATAAATAAATGCTCAATTTACTTTTTAAAACTCCCGAATATTCAAATACTTTATGATCAACTACAATCTTGATCTATTTTGGATTACCAACTCAGATTTAAGAATAGATTGTTTGTAAATATAAAAAAAAAACTGTAAGCAGTTTCCAATACCAATACATACACGGTCATCCAGCTGAATCATACCAAATTAAACAAACATATACACCTTAGGAAAGGTGGAGTATAGAGGGATTACAATGCATGTCAAGTTAGAGGTAGAAAGCAAAAATTACTATAGTTCCAAACCCTACAAATTATTCTTATTTGACTAAAATATAGAAATTTAGAACACAAAGGAGACCATACCTCCTAACAATCCAGACTACACACCAAAAATATAATCCTCTACCAGCTAGGTCTAATACAACCATAACTCTTTCCTAACAATCTATAACAGATTCCCACTGATGATAACAACCTTCTAACTGTACTAACCAACACTTCTGATTATTTGGGTCTCATCATTAGCTCGCCCATCCCTCCTCCTAATGACCCTTTAATTAGGGTTCTACTATCACAAAAGAAATACCTGTCAATGCCAAAACCAGACTTATTTTACGTAAAACTTCCACATTGCTTCTTTTCCCAATTTCCAGTCACAAGGTATTAGGAAATTTAGATAAAAGAAAATCATTGAATGGAGCACGACAATAGAATATGATATTTTATGCTAAAGCACAATATAGTTAGAAATGGTCACAAGCAAACCGAAAAGAAATAGAACTCTCAAATCCATTGTGAATAAAAAAATAACTAAACTGCAATGCAAGCCTTCATTAGAATTCTTACAGGATCGTTCTCTAGTTCTGAAGCCTGACAGAGAATTTCTATATCCCTTAGTTTTGCAAAGTAAAAGTCTCTTTCTTTTTCCAAGTGATCCACTGAGAGTTTAAGATCAGAAACCTGAGAAACAGAAAACAGAAAATGTATGCAAACAATGAAAAAACTAAAGGTAAATAACTAATGTGTGGCTATATCATATGCCATCAGGTGCAACTATCAGGAAAATCAACAATGTCTATGTACATGTAGCATTTTCCTTGATATGGAATTCTATTACAAGTTAAAAGGCTTCTTTGGCTATTTAATATGTATCAAGTTATGTTTCAATGCTTATAGGTTTATCTTGTATGCCATTTCTATAGCCATCACAAATTGCAGGCACAGCAACCACTGTGAACCTAATCTTCATAACCATACCTGCTTGGACAAAGCTTGTATCTCTGCTGAAGAATTAGCCCCGTCAGCTCCTCCACTTGACCTCAATTGCTTGGACCCTACACTCAAAGTTATAAACCAAAAAAGGAAAACAGAAAAGGATGAGTTATAAACCAAAAAAGGAAAACAGAAAAGGATGAGGGAAGATTATGATGGAAAAACAATCATTAAAGAAATGCAAAACAATTTAGGATCAAAGACACCGATCAGCAAACTAAAGGTTTCGTTCGTACTGAGTGAGTCGCCTGAACCAGAATGATTCATAGTATTTGTTTGCAGTGATTTTGAGTTCTTTAGACCCTTGACATTCCGGTCCTTTCCACCCTTAATCCTACGCTCCACGGGATTGTAGTTCCTATAAAATTAAAAAGGGGAAGGATTTGATATACTCGCAATAACATTATATTCATTGCCAGCATGGCTTAACATTGCATATCCAAATATTGGTAAAAATATGCATTTGTTTAAATAAATTTGAATGTTGATCTATTCTAGAAAAGGTGAATGGCAAAATACCACACAATTATTAATAATGTAAGGACTATACAATAAACATACTCATTTGAAAAGTTTAAATGTAAAACTAACATCAAAACCACATTTCAAACCTTTTTCAGTTTTCCTCTCTCTTAAACTTTTAATTTTGAAACGTATAATAAGTCAGTTCCATGATAGATCAGAATGAACCCCTTTGAAAAGTACACCTCTGGAATTTAAAGAACACCACCTACCATGTCTATCCTTATAAATAAAAGAGGTATATGGTCAAGAGCCCAGCCCCCAAAACTTTCAACTTCTTTTTAATACTAAAGTCTGAACATCTCATTCTATTTGGGACATTGTGGTTATGCATTTACACAAGCAGGTGGCTTATTGTAGAGCAGACTTCATATCTAGAATCTAGTAAAACAAGATCAGGTTTACCTTCCAATAACTTCTATAATGCAACTACATTCACACTCACACAAAAAAAAAAAAAAACTTCAACATGATTACACACTCTTTTTACATGTTTTGGGAATCACTTTCTCATGTTTTAAATTTCTTTATTCTATTTGGATTTGCACAAATGAACTCACTGAGTGTATAAATCTTCAGGAGTAGTCACTGTGTCAACTGGAACAGCTTTCTTTTGAGAAACTAATACAAAAATAGGGTTTTTACTTTTTTATTACATGGCATTTTATTATATCGTAGAATATGTTGACACTATAGTATTTATTATTTAAACTCCATATGCATTGGACACATCACAAGAAATGATAGAATTATGTATTTCTACAAGTTAATATAGAAACAGAGATCATCAAAACTGTTTACAAGATTGGATGGAACTCAGAAAGTATACTCGTTCATAATGCCACCATTTACAGAATCACAGTAGCGTTTCAGCCATTGTAGGAATTCCAGGTTGTCCAAAGGTCGGCCTTTAACAAGCCTGCCAACTTCGATATGCTGCCACATGGAAGTCAAGTTAGCCCAATAAATGCAAACATCAACTACTGATTGTGCCAAAGTATAAATGATTTTTCAGTCTCAAGCTATAATCTGAAATATATTCACTATTAAATCAAGAGGAAAAGTCACAACCTGGCATAAAACCTATGCAACCAATGAAACTGGGATTGCATAGCCTGAGAAAATGGGGAAGTTGGGATTGAGCAATAAACTCAGAATGCACACCATAAAAATTGCAGTACACCGGCAATGCAAGCATAAGGGTGTAAATTGAGGCAGAGGAAGGGGAGAGGGGCAAAAAAAGTAATCTCACAAATGTGGAATTGGAACGGAATCAAACAATCAAATTTACCACTCATTAGAACCTCTAGGTCTTGATAACATACTATTTACCCATACACTAAAGTTTACTGGAAGTAAGCATTCCATTGAAGTTTAAAATCTTAAAGATATGTTGATTTGATGCTACAACAAAATTTATGAGAAGTAACCCACTGTTATTTCTTGCTTCATATTTACTAAAGCAAAACTCTCTTCCAAGTGTTCTGCTTAACATTGTGATGAGAAGAACATATACCTTTTCAATTTTCAGCTTGTTGAACACATCCTGTAGAACTTTGTAGTTCTGGATCATATCATACTCTGTCTTTGCATCAAAATTCACCTAGAACAAACTCCCAAGTTTAAAAAACTATTCTCTGTAGAAAGAAAATATCAGAAAAGCATAAAAGAAGTTAAAGCAAAGTCATGTTGCCACCTTGTGCATTGGAACAACCCCTGGATATGTCATGTCCATCATCTGGCATTGTACAGCACCGGATGCAGCCTGGCCAAGAGCATAAGGAATAAGAAGGAATGGTCAAACAACATAAATTTTCATCATACATAATAGGCTCAATTAACTTTAGCATTAGCTGTTCATCTTTTCTGTCATTATTTTGCCCTTTATCTAGTAATGAAAGAAAATTCTTCCCCCCAATTTTTTCCTTACAAAAAAAAAGGGAGGGATCGCATGAAAAAGGAAAATAAATCAGACAAGCATGACGCAAAAACAATGTTAGTTCCATAGGATGTTCAAAATTGAACAAACCATTAACACTAGCCATCGGCAAAAATAACTATCAACATCTTGAAACTCCTACCAAGTGTGCATGCATACACAAGAAGTGTACAGATTTTGACAATTTGTTGTAAATTAAGGGGAAAAAGGAATAAATTTAAAAATAAAATAAAAATGATAAAGGGCCAACATATCAAGCAATAATCATCTAAATTAGTATCATCATTGAATAACTTTGCTCAAAACCCACAATGTGAACACGAAAACTCCAAGAAACAGATCAAACAAAAGCTGGTGGTACACAAATCAACTGATTCACATTCAATCAACATTCCCTGATACCGGCATAACCTTAGAAGCTTATTTATTCGACCACATTCAGCAGAACCTTCAAAGAAAACTCCACCAAAAACCGTGCTGGCAAGTTTTTCAAAAGAAAATTCAACGCAAAACCAGATTCTAATTCTTCAAGGACACAAACATCAACAAAAACGAACATAGAGATAACATTCTCTCTAACCAAGATAGGAAATTAAAAAGCCATTATGTATGAACAACACCAAAAAAAAAATATTGTTATAAAAAAACCACAAGATTACAAAAAAAAAAAAAAAACAAACAAACAAACAAAGCAACCGGCATTCAGATAATGACATCAAAAACACAGAAACAAAATGAAGGAAGAAAGAAACCCCATTTCTCAGACAACAAAAAAAAAAAACAGAAAAGAAAAGAAAAGTTTTCTTCTTTTTTATTTTATTTCATTGAATGATGGAAAGAACCAAAAGGGTTACCTCCTCAATGCGAGAGAGGTTAAGTTGAAGGCGATTGTTGATCCAACTGAGAATCTCGTTTCTGCCGACAAAGTAAGCGCTATCCATAATCCCTATACTCGTCGCCATTTCTCTTCCACAAACAATGAACCACAACAACAATAACAAGAAGAACCCAGTGGGAAAAAAACCAATAAGGACCCTTCTGGATAAAGGGATCAAGATTCTGGGGGCGAAATCTCAGGGTGGGGTTCCACGTTTAAAGCAAAGTTCCGATTTTTATTTTTTGAGGGAAAAAAAATAGAAAAACCGAAGAAAGGGAATTGAATGAATTAATGAACGAACGAACGGTGAAGGATTGATTTAATTTGATTCTTCTGCTTTCAAAAGAAAACAGAAACCGAAACCAACAGGACAATAGGCACGACCAAACCGTACCAAATGAGAGAGAGAGAGAGGTTCTTTCTCATACACACACACTCTTCCTTCCGACACATATAACGTTTGCTAAATGCTAATGCTCTCTGGCCACTGGGAGTGGGAAAACCCGTTTCTTAAAATATTCATTTAATTTCCGGATGAATTGTTTTAATTAATTGGTCTGTTATTTAATAACGCCTTTCCGAATTGGTGCCAAATGGAACAATGATAACGTTCTGTTCTGTCATTCATTCCTAATCATTTAATAAATGTTAAATTACTAATTTGGTTTTATATTTATTTTTCTATTATTAAAAAGTTTATATTCTACTAATATATCCTTGGTTCTTATTTTTTCAATGATTTTGAATTAAAATTTTTATAAATAAAAAATGTATTTAATTATTGATAAAGTTCACGATGATAAAAAAATTAGATTACTCACAATATTTTTCCTTATTTAAAGTTTACAACAGTATTTCTTATAAGAGTATTGGTACAAATGTAATTTTTTAAAACATTAAGGGGTTCGTGGAAAAATAGAAAAATAAAGATACAGTAGCAGTAAAAGAAATTAAGGTATATTACTAAATTAAACTTTGAACAAATTATACTTTTACTAGTTTTTTAAAATTGCACATAATATTGCTTTTTTTCTGTTTCTACACTAATCTCTTAATTAACTAAATTTGAATTGTCACTAAATTGAATTTTTAATTATGGAAAGACCTAAATTAAATTAATAAAAGGGTCAAATTAATATTTTGCCTTTTTATACGTTAGAAAAAAGGGGCTGAGGATGTGGGGTCCTTTGGATGTGTTGTCTTATTCTGCATGGGGTAATAAAGAAGTTGCGGGGCCTCACCGATAAAGTCTTTAATTGGATAAATGTTTAATCCAAAGGACAATGAAAATTGTTAATTACGTAGTATAAGATTAGTTGCACCAAAGTGCTATTCTAAGCACTCTTTGTACGTATAAGGTAAACGGGCTTTTCTAAACCTTTGTAACCTACCACAGAAAGAAGCCCTCTAAATCTTGGGTATTCTAATAATGTAAATATAAAACATAAACTAATATGATTTCCTTGTTTCTTCGTTTATTGTTTAGCTTAAGTAAAGTGAATAGTACTACAATGATAGTTAATAACAAAATTTGTTAATACATTTCTTTCCGATTGATAATTCAAAACACCAACCTCCTATAAACATTGCCAAACTCATTCCAATGTTTATGAAGTTCAAATTCTTGGGCTGCTCAATTTAAAATTGCATGCTACTCAATGAAATCTTAGAGCCCAAAATCTATTTGTATTCCATAATTTTTTTTTGTAAATATTTATTAGTGCACTTAGTTGCTCATTCAAAAAGGTGGATGTAGAAGCATATATAATACTTGTTTGATCAACGTACACGTTAGTAAATAATATTATTTTTAAAATATGACCAACTCATTCAAAAAGGTGGATGTGTATTAAGTAGAAGCATATATAATAGTTGTTTGATCAACGTACATGTTAGTAAATAATATTATTTTTTAAAATATATGGTCATAGATTCAATTTTTATCTCTAATTTATATATATGAAAAAATATTTATCAAAAGAAATCAATTTCTTATATAAATCAAAAGAACTCAAAGGATTAATCTTTGATTTTTTATCGAGATATCCTAGTTAAGAAAATATAATATATACTTTTTTGTTATTTCTATTCATGGCATATACATTTTTTAAACTAAACTAGACATGTACTATGTCACCTTACCAATAAAAAAATCAATTTAGCTAATTACAGTCTATCTTAGAGATAAGTTTCAAATTTCATAATTTTTTATATATAATAGCAGTGGTATAATTTGAGGTTAAAATCTTATACCAACAACCTAAATCTCTTGGTACTTTAGTGAGTTTAAACTTCAGATTTGAAGCTAAAAATAAGGGCTACTTTTATTACGTCCAAGCAAAAAATGTATGCAGTTATTCCAATACTATCATTCGAGGTGAAAGACAGATTCGAAGGAATATAATTTGTCCCCTATACCCTTATCTGACTAGCTAGAGCATAACTTTTTCACAAAGTCCAGTAAAGCATGAGCAGCAGGTCAGTATCCTATAGCAACTAAGTTCTCCACAAAGTTTTTCTTTTATTTTTTAATAATATTTTACATTTTTCTATAATATTATATCTCATTTTTATTTAAATAACTCAATCAAATTTTTACTCCAACTAAAAAAATTTACTAAATTTTTCAAATAGACCCTATAATATATCTAATTTTTATATTTTAATACTCATGTTAATTTTAAGTTAATATATTTAAATGATAATAGGTAAATAATAAATATATAAATATATTTTAATTAAATAAAATTTAACTTTCAAAATTAAAATACATAAAATATAATGCAAACTAAAATTAATAATAATAATAATAATAATAATAGAGTTCCTAAATATATAAAGAAATTATTAATAAAAATTCTATCAAAAAAATTAATAATAATAACTATATACTTAAATTTGGTAAACTTTCCGTACTTGAGTAGACAACTCAAATTCAAAGAATCTAATAGATTTAATTAATGTAAGAGGAAAACTCTATCTTCTATTAGAAAGATAAACATATCCTCTAAAATTGGATATTATCTATTATTAGAGGAAATATAAGATAATTTTTTTTTTCCTATTTTACTTTATCTTAGAAGGAAAATTGAAATCTTATTATCCAATTTCTCCTCTATAAAAGAGAATCATCAAGGTTTAGATAAACCAACTCTCAATCTAACCTATATTCTGATACCTTATACTTCTACGCCTCTAACTTGAGTGTCAGAGTGTCTTTGCCTGTACAACCCACCATTGTTCGTGGAGAAGCTCACAAAGGAACGTCGCCATAAGAAGATTCTGCCAAATCCAGTAAGAACATTTTGGCGTCCACCGTGGAGTCGAAGGAAAACTTCTCTTTTGACCACTACATCATCAATGGTTGTGAATGACAACGACACCATCATCGTCCTTCAAGGAAATCAACCACGCGAGCAAGAATCCACCATAAAGGGTGTAACAACCCGCCTCGTCGCTACTGTATCACTAACTCTTAATTACTCTAATAACAAATTTTAATGAAAATCCATTACGTTTGATCATGAAAATGGTAGTAAATTTTTCGTAAACAAGATAATCATCACCATTAAGCAATTATATTACGATTTATTCACAAGTAGAAACGTGTTTTAGTTATGTTTACAAATATATAAAAAAATACAAGTTTTTCGAAAGAAAACAAGAGGCTAATCTACAGAAGAGTTGACTATCAAAACACAACTCCTTGCCGAGATCTGATCCAACGTTATCCCGGCAGTTCGGCGGCTCCTGACCAAAAAGAAGTCTCCCTCCAAGTCACCTAATGTTGTCCGTCTGTTCACCCGAAAGAAAGTTTGCGATCATCACAGGTACCGATCCACACGGTACAAATAAAGCAAATGTGAGTTTATCATGCAAAACAACAATAATAGATAACAATAGTCAGAGAAGGCAATCCAAACATCACGAAGTCATCACAACACCCAAACATTTCATCACGCAACCAACATGGTCAAACCATCCAAATACATTCCACAAGTCCACCTATAATCTTTTGAATGATGCATGCTCCTGATTCATCTCTCAGCATGCAATGTGGTACCATCCCGGAAATAGACCATTACAGCCAGATGATTCAGCAGGATGTCAGGGTCACTCTGTCGTGCACAGGCCGCTCCCTCTCACTGGTGATCAGCCATGGGTCTCAGTAAAAGAGTTCCAAACAAACGTGCCCCCCTAGTACTTTCGTACTCTGAAGCCAATCATCATATTTTCGTCGTGCAAATGAAGTATGTCACATAGGCATCATCAATGCATGACCCGACATGGAACAAATCCTTCCTCGCAAGGGTGACTCGCCATGCACCCCCCATGTACATACATACTGTCCCAATCACAAGCTCACCGATGCACTGACCGTGGCTAAGAACGAATCCTTCCTTGCAAGGCTAGCCACCCGGTCCTGACATCCTACGTGTTTATACATAGCCTACAACCACAACATCATCAATGTATGACCCGGCCAGGAACAAATCCTTCCTCGTAAGGGTGACCCATCATACACCCTCGTGGGTATCTATGTATATCCACCCGCATTCGATAACCATGGCATCATCAATGCATGACCCGGCCAGGAACAAATCCTTCCTCGCAAGGGTGACCCGTCATGCACCCCCCCATGGTATCAATGCAAATATCATTATCTTAAAAAAAATCACATATACTGACCTCAACTGTTTACAACATAATCACATATGTTCTTAACCTACATACCAATCATAAACACAACATAAACTAGTGAGCCGAGATGGCTCACCAACCAAGCAGCACTAGAAAATAAGAAAAGAACAAAAAAACTAAGCTCGGGGTCATTAACCCGGCGGCTCTTAAAGAAAGAAAAGGAATGGGCCCGGGAAGAGAACCCAGTCGCTCTAAAGAAAGGACACGAGTTAAACCTAGAGGGGAAACCCAGTAGCTCTCTTAAAGAAAGGACACGAGCTCAACCAAGTAGGAAACTCGGTAGCTCTCTTAAAGAATGATAGAAATGAGTCCAGCAACTCAAAAGAGAGGATGAGCCGCACTAGATTCTACAACTCGACAAACCCCTCCCTTGATTGTCAGAAAGAGTCCTTGAACCCAGGATATTGGCGTCCGCCAACAAAGGACTACTAAGAGTCACATCCCACATGTATATACTACATAATAAGCTTAACCCGGCATACCCAACTCGATAGCTGACACCTTCACAAATACTGCTAAAAAGTGTTCTGGGAGTTTGTACCAATAAACACCAACTTCACAAACAGTAAGTTCTTTCAACATCAAATTCTTCACACAAGAACACCATCAAACATAAACATTTCACATTTCATTTGTTAAAAGACATAGTTTTTCTGGAAAAACAGCACACAACAGGGACATGTAGTTATCTTCATAGTTAGACTCCCTGACCCCCAACTATGGTATCTAAAATTGTTATCAGCATAATAAACTCCTCTTACTTACCCAGGAGTTCTTCTCTTACAGTCTAGCGGTATTATAACACTATCCTTTTAAGCGTGAGCTTGTCCGAACGCAACGTTCTCACGGAAGCCAAGAAAAAAAAGAGTCGGGCTCTGTTCTTCAAACTTCATGAAGGGTTGTCTAAGACTTCCTCTCCAGTCACAAGGTTTCTCTAGACCTAGGGGTTCCGTGGCAACTACGGTGGTCCTAAGTGGTTGAGGGTATTTCTAAGTGGTCGAAAGGAGTGGTTTCAGGGTGTGGGTAAGTTTAGAGAGAAAGGGAGAGAAAAGCGCAAAGAAGAAAGAAAGAAACACGCTTCTGCGGCCCCACTCTGATGTTTATATACATCACTCTGACCAGACATGTCCACTTTGCGTGTAGCAACCACAGACTAGACAGAGTTGACTTACCCTAACATTCACCAAACACTCATACCAAGACAAAAGCATAACAAAACAACAAATTATGAAGTAAATGAAACAATCAAGCAACATAACACACATAAAACATCTATTTTAGAAACTCAAAATTTTAGGTTGTTAAAAAGGGGATACCTGCAATGGGTGTCTCTAAAAAGGGTAACCCAACAAACGTGGCAGTTGCCTCGGGTCAAGACCTTGATGATCACTCGTTGATCATCTCCCTACAAAGAGAGATGCACTCCTTGAAGCAAAGAAATGCCCAGGAGATGGAAGATCTTTGAAAGGAGAATGCCACTCTTAGAGAGCAATATCTGAATATTCAAGAGGACTAGGATGCAAACTCTATTGTGACATAGGCAACTCACCAGACTCATCCAGCTAGGACAAAAACGATTGATACAAAGTGGCGAGAAGGAACCTCCTCCATCACGCAACTAGTCCAGAGAGTAGCAAACATTGACACTGAACTGCATCCTTTCATCGACGGGATTATGGAGGCATAACTCTCACCATGCATCACTCCATTGGTATACTCAGTTGCTGAAAACTCTGTTGACTCATTTGTGATGATTATCATGAATTATGGAACTCAGTACGCAACAAGCACATCGATCACCTGACGGTTGTCGCACTCGCCAACATTAGGCAAGAAGAAGATGAATCACTTCACAAATTCATGGAGAGGTTATCATTAATCTCAGTTCGAATTAGGAACTTGAGCCTTGAAGTCATGCTCACTTAATTGATTATGGCATTGAAATCTAGTCCCTTCTCAGACATCCTATGCAAGAAACAACTTGCAACATTGAACGAGTTGAAAGTAAGGGTTGCTAGATTCATTCAAATGGAATAAATGACTAGGTTCAGAGAAAGTGCGTGGAGAATCCTCAAAGAAGCCAACAGACAAGGAGGTAAATATCGTAAGCCATCATTGTTGAGGAAAATTCAAAACCAACAGATCGTCCCAGTCCAAATTCGCTAGTACACTTCATTGACGGAGAGTCAAGGCCAAGTATTGGAGGAAGCTTGCAGTACTGATTTGATTCAATTGTCGGCTAAGAATCGACCTCCACCAAGAGTTGACAAGTCCAAGTACATTCGATATCATCAAGTTGTTGGTCACAACACTGAAGATTGCACTACCCTAAAGGATAAAATAGAAAAATTGACCCAAAAAAGGCTTTTGCAGAAGTTCATCAAAGACCCGTCACGTGAAAGGGAGTGAGATAGAAGCTAAGAACGTAGCATGACTCGCTAGGCAAAGAAAACATAGCATCAGGGCGATAATCCCTCACCCTAAACTTGTCTTTAAGGTGTAATTAACCCAATAGTTGGAGGATTCATGGGGGAGGAAGTTCAAACTTGGCATGCAAGCACTATGTCCGTAGCCTTAAGTCTATTAACTCGGTCCTAGTTAAAAAGAGGTCCACAAGGAGCCTACCCCCCATCAGTTTAACGAATGAGGATTTCGAGGGGATAGACCAATGTCACAATGATCCCATGGTGGTTAAGATAGAGGTTGCTAACTTCTTAGTATGCAAAGTTATACTTGATAATAGGAGCTCGATTGATGTCCTGCATTGCTCGACCTTTAAACAACTAGGCATACTAGGAAGCCAGATTAAGCCAAAGGCATGGCAGCAAAACTCGACCCCACGAGGATGGGGGTGGGTATAGGATTATTGATATCTACCCACCCCGCCCCACCAGTTAAGAAACAACATAAAAAAGTAAAAAAAAAAAACGCTATATTTAGAAACTTAAAACAGTAAAATGCTCTTTGGTTTGAGTCGCGCCTCCTCAGTCTTCACTTGTAAACGCTCTCCTTCCTTAACGCGACAAAGTCTTCTCCTCACCGTTAGGCTGTGGGTGGTGGCCATTGTCTTCTTCGCTCACCATTAGGCTATGGGTGATGGTTTCCTCTTGGGGTATATGTAATTGTCTTCTTTCTCTCAACGCACCTCACATTCTCTCAATCGAAGCATCTTGAGGTATTTCCTCTTGAGGGAACTTAGTATGACAGGTTTTTCTTCAGCTCGATACTCAAAGTTGTCAATAGTTTTCGAATACCCTAAGATGTTGTCTGTTGAATGGCTTCATATAATTTTTTCAAATGAGGAGGTTTGTAGGTTTGCATAGGTGGGCCTAATCGTATATGATTTATTTTTCTTATGAAAAAGATTTTATTATGGAAGTTAGGGGGTGAGGGTGGGATAGAATAATTACAATTCATTGATTTTATAAGTTGTTGTTATGATTGATGTTGTTTGGATATAGAGTTTAACCAAGTCTATCAACTTTATAAATTGAAACAATGAAAACAAAATCCCCTGTTAGTTTATATTATGGTTTCTTTTGTGGAAAATGGGAGCATGGAGTTATGTTATGCCTATTTTTTTGTCATTAGTGATGATAAACGATATATTCTTTGGAGTTGGCAATTCCTGTGTGTTGATTTTCTGGCTGCATTATAATTTATGATGTCATGATTATTTACATTCAAAAGACCATACTTGATACATCTACAACAAAGGCTTCTTTGATACAACAGTAAGAATAGATGAAAACATGTCATAAAATTTTCAATTTTTTTCTTTATGTAGATGTTTCTTTGTTTTCTATGAATGATATGAAGCAACTTTTTCTTTGTCATAATTCAATTATTGTTTCACTGTTATTAGTTTTAATATATTTTGTTTAGTTGGAATGGTTTTTTGTGTAGTTATTTTGTGTTTGTGTTTTTTTTATATCATGAGTTAAATTGAAATGTGATGTCTACATAAACAGAAAATTAGGGTTAGTGTTTTTTATATCATGAGTTGTTTTGTTTCACATGTCATAAAATATAGGTTTTTTTATATCATTAGTTATGGTACGTGGGTAGGTAGGTAATGATTTATTGAGAGCAATCAGAATAGTTTAAAACTTAAGGAAGCATTGTCCCATGCAATACAAAAATAGAAATTCATGCATAACTAAAGACAACTTATTTTACTAAGAAATATGATATTTTGGGATCCAAATTGGCATCCAATAAAATATTGCTAGTTTTTAGATTTCTGTGAGGCTTGAAAGTGTGTAATTGAAGATAAACAATTGACCAGTGTTTGTTCTTTTTTATTTTCAAGAAAGTAATGGCAGATATTAGTTTTTCATCGAAAGGAATTTCTCCTATTCCTTCATCAAATGGTCAGACTCTTTCACCTTCACCGAACGATAAAACTATTTCACCAGTTGATCAAACTCCATTACCTATTCAAGATAATCCTACTCCTTCTCCTTCACATATTAATGTTGATCCTACTCCTTCACCTCATGAAGATGAAGTTAATAATGTGGAGGCACAAGGAGGAATAAGTAAGCTGAAAAGTAAGATTTGACAACATTTTCAAAAAATTAAAGTCAATGGTGCGGATAAGGCTAAATGCAAGTATTGTAAGAAACTTCTTGGTGAAAAATCAAAAAATGGAACCAAGAATTTGTAGCAACATAATGAGATTTGTGTTAAGTACAAGATTTTTATGAAAAGGATGAAAGGCCAAACATTTCTTACACCTAAGGTTCGTGCAAGGAAAGCAAGAGTTGGGTGCGGGAACTTAAGATGCAGAATGTGCAAAGGGAGAGCTAGCAAAAGTAATTATTAATCATGAGTATCCACTATTAATTGTGGATCACCTTGGCTTTAGGAGATACTCTACTGCCCTCTAACCTGTGTTTCAGGTTCCTACTAGAAACACAATTAAGAAGGAGATAATGAAAATCTATAAGTATGAGAGAGCAACATATTTGAAGTTGTTGGATAGTCTTGATGGAAGAGTGGCCACTACATCAGACATGTGGACTTCAACCAATCAGAAGAAGGGATATATGGCTATTACAACTCATTATGTTTATGGTTGTTGGAACTTACAAAGTCAAATTTTGAGGTAATAAAGTGATTTAAACTTTTACTATTATTAGGCCTTTTATTTTATAAAATGATTATATTATATCTCTCTTTTTTGTCTGTTTTTATATTATATCTCTCTTTTTATGTTAGGTTCATTTATATTTCTGCTCCTCATACAAGTGATAGACTTTGTAATGTATTGACTGAATGTTTGATGGATTGGAATATTGACACAAAGTTGTCCACTATCACTCTAGATAATTGTACCACAAATGATGCTATGATTGATAAAATTAGTATATATTGCTCTATTCACATGCATTGTTGTGCACACATCCTTAATTTGATAGAAAAGATGGGTTGGAAGTGGTGAAAGAAGGTGTAGAAAAGATTCAGGATAGCGTAGCATATTGGACAACAACACCTAAGAGGAAGGAAAAATTTGAGGGAACAACTAAACAGTTGAGAATCCCTTACACTAAGAATTTAGCCTTAGATTGTTCAACTAGGTGGAACTCAACCTACAAAATGCTTGAAATTACCATAGGATATGAGGATGTATTTTGTTGATTAAAGCAACGAGAGTCTCAACATACTTGTTTGCCAAGTACTTTACAATGACAATTTGCAAATGATGTATGTGGGAGATTGAACAACTTCAATACTATCACTGAATTATTTTCTTCTACTAAACATCCAACTGCTAATTTGTATTTTCCAAATATACGTGAGATTAAGTTGGCAATCAAACAATGGATTACCTCTCCTAACCTATGATTCCAAAAATGGCAAAAAATATGATGATCAAATTTAATAAATATTGGGGTGTGATTCATAATATGATGGGAGTTGTCACTGTTTTAGATCCTAGGTACAAGATGGAGTTGTTTGAGTATTATTATGAAAATGAATCTTTTAATCAAGTGAGGTATATTCAACAATTGTGTATGACTTAGTTTCTGATTACCAAATGAAAATGAACAAAGACTCTTTTAGTAGTAATTTTGGTGATGTTACTGGTAGTGAAGTTGTTGGTGATGAATTATCTGAGTATGATAGATTTATTATAAGGAAAAAAGGCTAGAAGTTCTTATGTTAAATCAGAGTTAGACCACTATTTAGAATAATAGGTTTTACCAAGAGTTGCTGACTTTGATATTTTGATATGGTGGAAGTTTAATGGTGTCAAGTATCCAACACTTCAAGCAATTGCTAAGGATATATTAGCTATTATGGTATTACCATAGCTTTAGAATCCGCATTTAGCACCGGTGGTCAAATATTAAGCTCACATCGTAGTCGACGTCAATGGACTACTTTAGAGGCACTAATGTGTGCTAGAAGTTGGTTGTGGAATGCTGAAACTACTGGTATAGTTTTATTCATATAAGTTGTTAAATTAATATTTGTGTTTATTCAACAAACTAATACTTGTAATGTATTTTTATAGGTTCTACGAACTATAAAGGTGTTATTGATTGTGTTACTTTAATGAATGAAATGGTTTTAGATGATGAAGGTAAACAATGTTCTGAATTTCAGTTTTTGTTATTATATAATATAAACTTTTGTTTTAATTGTTTTTCTTCTTTTATAAAGGTGGAATGATGGGTGCTGGTGTCACTAATTTGGAGAAATGATCAAGATTTATTTGCCGGACAATTTAAATTGTTTCTTTTTTATTATGTAATTTGAAGAAATGAAACATGTTTAAGTTTTCTCTTTTTACTAAATTAGAACTTGAAGAACAGTTGCTAAATTAGTATATTAGTATATATGTTTTTTGCTAAACAGAATCATATGATATGCTACTTATTTTTAGGACAATATATATTTAAATGATACTGTATTTTTGGAGAAATTAAATATGTATGTCCTTAATTCCTTATGCAATATCTAGATTTTATGATTATAATTGAATTGATTGATTTGGTTTAGTAATTTTTTAAATTATGATCCCATATTTTGAATATGGCTTTGTTATTTTTTTTTTTGTTACGTATTACATAACTAGCCTTTTCGTCCCATTTCTCAATAACAAAAGTGATCGTATTTATCTAATTTTTTAATTTTAATCAATATTAGCAGGGCAGGGTAGAGAAACCCAACCCCCAACGGGACGGGGATGGATATGTATTTTTAGCCCCGACAGGGATCGAGAACCAGGTCGGGGATCAATTATAAAGTTGAGGGTGGGGGTGGGACATGCACTACTCGCCTCGCCCTGCCTCATTGCCATGCCTGAAAATGTAAATCCATAGGTAAGATATTATACTACATTTTTCTTTAATTTGTATTTTCCTAAAAATGCATATCCATAGTCCATACAAGTAATAATTTTAATATACATCTTCGTATTTTATGAGTATATAGATATTTATATTGAGTTTTTTTCTTAAATATTAGTTAATCAAAAATATTTTTACAAATGATAGTTATAAATCATAAGAAGAAAAATATTTAACTAAATTTAAACACAATATAAATCATATAAAATTATATTTTTATAAATATTTAACTAAATCATATTTATATTGAGTATTTAAATATATACATTTTTTTAAATACTATTCTACATAAATTATATTTTTTTATACATTAATATATATAAATTAGTAAAATAAAAATTAAAACAAAAAATTTAATTTAAAAAAAAACTGTAAGAAAAAATAGAAAAACAATTTTTTTAAAACATACTTTAGAAGTCGGGTCCTTGGAAAATCTATTTCTCACTTTACACTATTTTATATCATTCATGTAAATATTTTTTCATTTGTATTATTTGGATAAATATTTTTTCATTTGTATTATCTGGATAAATATTTATTTTATTTGTACCATTTGGATAAATATTTACTTTATTTGTATTATATAGATAAAAAAGTATGTGATTTACAAACAAACAAAGTAATAGTTTGTGTGTCTACAGGATTTGAAGGATGACTCAGGAATAAAAGCTCCGCAAAAGCCAATATAAAGCTCCTCATTATAGCTTTTATTAAATATTCTTAATTTTTATTTTTCTTCTTACATAATAAGCTATTTATTATTTTAATAACTTATTTTAAAAATTGTTGGGCACAACTTTTTCTTTTAAGTAGCTTTAAAGCTATAGATAAGCTGAGCCAAATAGGCCCTAAATATTACAATTTTTTAAAGAAATAGTCAAAGAAAATAAAAGATGTAGAAGATTACTTTAGAGAAAGAAGTTAAAAAAATATTTATTATTTCTAATTAAATGAATATAATGAGAGATTAATTTAATTTAAAGAAATATAATAATATTTATTATTTGACAGTTATTTTTTTGTCATTAATTATAAATATACAAATTAATTAAAAATGAAATATTTTTGGATGAGATTTTGATGATAATAAGTGACTTAACATTTTATCTAGAAAAATTATTTCGATGTTTTCAATTTTAAAAAAAAATTGGAAATACTAAACATACTACAATTTTAAAATTATTAATAAATATAACAATACGTATTCCTTTAACATATGGACTGTAAAAAAATTTATTAGTTATAAAATCATTTTGTGCATTTTTTTTAAATTACTCTTTTAAGTCTTTACCCCAGCTAAATAATTGACATTGTAAAAATAAAGGTAGAAGATTACTTTAGAGAAAGAAGATAAAAAAAACAATATTTATTATTTCTAATTAAATGAATATAATGATAAGTTAATTTAATTTAGAGAAAGATAATAATGTTTATTATTTGACAATTATTAATTTGTTGTCATGAATTATAATTATAAAAATTAATAAAAACGGAAATATTTTTGGATGAGAAGAATTGTTTTGATGATAATAGGTGACTTAACATTTAATCTAGAAAAGTTCTTTAGATGTTTTTAAGTTTTAACAATAAAATTTTAATACTAAACATACTACCATTTAAAAATTATTAATATATTTAACAATACATATTCCTTTAACATATGGACTGTGAAATAAAAGTTTTTTTTTCTTTTTGAAATTACTCTTTTAAGTCTTTTACCCCATCTAACTAATTGAAATTTCAAAAAGTATAAAATAATTAGAATACAAACTAATTCAAATACTAAATATTACATTTTTTTCTAAAAAAAATAGTCATAGAAAATAAAAAGGTAGAAGATTAATTTAGAGAAAGAAGATAAAAAAAAGGATAAAATGTTAAAACAATAATAAGTTAAATACCTTATGTTTATAACATAGTAATTTACTTTTTTGTTCTTATGTGAAACTCCTCTTTTTAGTATTTTATATATTTTATAGTTGAATTATGTAGACATAAGATAATATCAACATGCAAATGTTGATTGTCAAATATTATTAAAAAATAAATAAAACAAAAAAATGAATAAAAAAATTGAAACTTAGCTTTAAAAAAGAAGAATAAAAAAAGATGAAATTGTAAAACGGTAAAAAAAAAACAAATGAATTCAATAACAATAAAAGAAATAAACAATAAAATATGAAGATTAGACATGTGACTAATCATTTCTTCAGGTAAGATGTTGATTACAAAAACTTAAACCAAGTTGGAAGCTCACTCTCACATAGAATAACAATTTTGGTATGACATAATCCAACACCTCATAGTCAATTCATCGATGTGCACCAGACTATGTATTGTGTCTTGAAAAGCTTTGATAATGTACACTATTATCACTCATTTATACCATGATCAGCAATAAATTCCCGTTACACCACTTCCCGACAGTAAATATATAGTAGAGGAAGAAATTCTTTCAAAGTTTGATGTTCACTCATTACATTATTTATAATATTAATAGTTAAATATTTTAAATAGGGAATGATTAGTTAATTATTTATAATATATATATATATATATATATATATATATTCGTTGAAATCAAATCATTTATATAATTATATATTTGAACCAAACATTTATATATTTGTATGGTAATTTGACATAAAATTAATTAATTTGAGTCAAACAATTAAATTTAATTACTATAATTATATATTTGAATCAATCAATTTAAAATAATATATATGCAATGTGTAATTATAAAAAATAATATTACTGTATTATAAAGAAGATGACATTATAATGAAACATATTACCATAATTAGTGTAGTTATAAATATATACTCAATAAAATCAAATTAATTACTATAATTATATATATATATATATATATATATATATAATTATATATATACTTTTAATGGTTTATGAATTAAAAATAAAAATAAATAATATAAAAATATTTTTGACGAAAAAAATTAATACAGTGATGTCACATGATATTTTCCTCTTTTATAAAACCTTCTTTTATAATATATAATAAATAATAGGTAATATACTCTTTTCAAAGTATATGTCTATACAAATTAGTCCTAATAGTATTAGGACTAATTTATGCATGTCCATTTTGTAAATGTAATATTTTAATGTAATAAATAAAATTACTTAAAAATAAATATGCTTTAAGACCATCAAAAATCAATTTGTGTATGAAACATTTGTTCAATTAAAAATACAATTATCTATCTATCTCAACCTTAAAGTAATTATATTTAATATTTAGTTTGCTACTAAATATTTTAACTATAAATTAATTTATTTATGTAAACATATTTCTTACAAAAATAATAAATATAAATATAATAAGTAGATAATCTAAAAGAACTCTTGCATCACATATTATGATATTATAAAGAAGATGACATTATAATGAAACATATTACCATAATTATAAATATATACTCAATGAGATCAAATTAATTACTATAGTTATATATATATACTTTTAATGATTTATGAATTAAAAATAAAAATAATATAAAAATATTTTGGTGACAAAAAAATCAATATGGTGATTTCACGTGACATCTTTCTCTTTTATAATACATAATAGATAATAGATAATAAATAGTATACTCTTTATCAAAGTATATGTCTATACAAATTATCATATTTTGCGTTCACATGTGATTCTATTGCTTGACAAGGGGACATTGAAGTAAACAAATTTCATTTTCTATTTCCCTTTTCTCATGCAATACGGACCTTGACTGCCTCTCTTTAGTATGAATTTCTATTTTAAGATGAATGAAAACTTCAATTATCCTTAAAATTTGAGTGATTCACATGCATATAGAAGATAATTACCTTAAGAAGTACTTATGTCTTTGGTTACTAAAAATTAAGTGATTTTGTCTTCATTTGAGTTACTAACTATAGTTCACACTACATGTTGTTACAATCCCTTAACAACTTTGCCTTTTACTATTTTCCTTACTACATGATGAGTAATTTTGTACTTTTTTTAATAAATTATATTACAAAATCCTTACGTGATATGTTTGGCCAAAGGAGTGAGTCGATATTGCATCTATTTTTTATTGTGCTAGGGCTGAATAGGTTTGGTAGGGATGTCTCAAATGGCTAGAGGTGGAGACAGTGCTGTCAAATGAGAGGTGAAGGGCCATTTTCAATAGTTCAAGGGATTGGCTCTTAATATTGTGAATGTGTAGGATTATTTTGTGTTGTCTTAACCTTTCAATTCATCAAGGAAAAGAGATCCCTAACTAATCTGGAGTTCGGCCCAAAGATAAGTAATATTTGGCCAAGAATTATTTTCATCAAGGATTGAACTTAGGTACTGCCCGAATGAGGGCATAATCACTTTAGTCTTTAGATTGCAGTTAGTTTGATAAGGATCAAGTGACAATGCTTCTTTGGTCCGAACCAAGGAATCCCAAAAAAATCTGTGTAATGTATCACTCTCCTATTCCGACTTTCCCAGAGCCTCTAGTAGCACAACCAAGACAACGATGGGTTCTCTGCCCTAGCGTAGATGGAGTGAAAGAATAAATGACAAATGATAGGTGTCAAGTGGAAGTGTAGTGATGATATGCAGTTGAAGCATCCTAACAGACCTATATACTTGAACCTTGTTCCTACATGATTCAATTAATTCGACCAAGCACTAGTCATCCATTTTCATTGTTCAACTTTTTGATAACATGAAAAAACCAAAAACTTTGCCCCTCCTCTCTATCTATCCAAGGGATGGAAGGGCAAAGGCCTTTGGTGTCCCCTCTAGTCAAGAATTAGGGTCTTATAATGGATAACCAACAATCATACTAATCCAATCATTACAAGTAATATTTGACTTGACATGTATCTTCAGGACAAAAATAATGACAAGTAATCATGTCTAAGAACTTAAACGAAACAACTGAGAGTTTTAGAGATTTATTTAGTCAATGTTTGATTTAAAGGGATGAATGAAGGTTGGAAGTGAATTCAACTCAAGTAAGGATGTTTGATGGGGTGAAAGGTGGATGAAAGATTTAAAAATGTGAGACTTGTGGCTTATAAGTTTCACCCCAAAAAGAGTGAAAGTCATAGCCAACAAGAGAGCACAATAAGACAATTTCTCACTTGCCATTTTTACACCCAAAAATCATTTTTAAAGTAATTATAGTAAAATTAGTAAATTTATCATATAAACTAATTGTGATTGAATAACATAAGTATATATCTTATTTATTCAAAAATATATCCATAATTTATTTATTATATTTTGAATTCTTAATCTATTGTTCTAAAAATAATTATTTGTAAAAGTGATTTTTTCTTATTTAAAATTTTGAGAAAAAATAAGCTTCCTAGTATGAGTTTTTTTTTCTTCAAAAAAACAATGTGCTACCAAAACTACACATAGTGAATAGTAGGGCATCACTCTCCATACCTGTTGGACTCATTTCATAGGCAGAAGATGATAGTAAAAAAAGTAAAATATGAATATGATTGTATTAAAGTAGGATAAGCTATAACCTTATTCAATATTTAGTACACACTAGATAATGATATAATTTTGTATAAAAAATAATAAAATTATTGTTTGTTAAAATTACACATAATTTTTAAAACTTAAATTTTAATTTATATTTTTAAAAAGTACACAAAAATATATTTTATTTATGTAACTATTTTACTTTGAATTATAAACAGAGTTATATAAAATTATAATTAATATATATTTATATAGTTATATATAAAACTTATGATACTATTAATATATACATAGAGTATTAGATTGAGAGTTTTTTTGTTTTTGTTTTTAGGTGGTCCAATTGGGGGCCTTATGGTGATGGAACAATATTTGATGGTGCGGTAGCTTGTGTGCGTGGGAGGTCACCATAACAGCTAGTTATAGGTGGTTCCTTGAAAATCTAGAGAGAGAAAGAGAGAGATCAATCCTATTTAATTGAGACATAATCTAGCTCATCTTTTAGGATAAAATATTATGCTAGACTAACAAGATAGGGATAAGAGATAAAATAGCATTTTCATATCATATTAAACCAACAAACGATAACAAGTTAAGATAAAATATGATAATTATCTTTTTATCTTGACATATCTTAATCATCAAATCAACTTGTATAAGCTTTGCTTTTTAGACTCTACATTTAAATTTTTATCTTTTTAGCTTATATATATAATTTTGATAATTTTGTTATACGAAGAAATTATATTTGATGAGAATAAGAGGAATGTGAGGAAATTATGTTAAACAAGCAACGGGGAAAGTATAAATAACTCTAACGTTTTTCTTTTAATCAATATTATATTCTTTTCAAAATCATGCATTATTTAAAAAAATATTATGAATAATAATAATAATTATTATTATTATATTTATTATTAAAAAAGAAGTTTGTCAAATTAAAGTTATTTAAACACGTACATTATTATGAATGAAAATGTGAAAGTATAACATGATTTTGTATATTAGATTAAAACATAAAAAGTATAATTTGAATAAAAAATAATTCAACTAAAAAAAATGTTGAAATAAAATTCAAATATGAAATAAAAGATAAAGAGCGATAATCATAAAAAATAAAGAAGATAAAGAGGGGTAACTATTTAGTTTATAAAAGAACTAAACAAATTGGAAGAAAAGATAAACTTTCCTGTGAGGAGTACCCACACTACGTTACCTCTCATCGATCATCAGACTCCTCCTCCTTTTTCTTCTTTGTTGGAAATTCGAAAATGACAATGTGGAAGATTAACCAATCCAACACGACAGAGTCATTCGGAATGGGCAAGATCAGCCTGTTCTTGTCGCCCTCATCGTCAACCAGTACCTCAGTGACAACAAATTTTCCCAAACGCGCTCCACCTCCCGCAACGAGGCCTCCTCCCTCTTTGCCGATTCGTTGACCAACGAGGTTTATCCCTTTTGCGTCTTTCTCAACTCCTTTCTTCTAAGGATCTTGTTAAGAAATTAAAAGATGACTATTGAATAATTTTTTATGGATTTCATCATTTCACCAATTCGAACTAAATAAAGAGTTAACAAATTTCCTTTTTCCATTTGTCGCAATGTGTCTGGCCATGTCCGGCCAACAATGAAAAAGAAAGAAGGATTTTCCTAAAAAGGAAAAACCAAAGGGGAGTCATCACCAACGTTTATTTAAGGAAAATGTCAGAAAAATCAAAAGATAAGAAATTGTTTACGATTTGAGAGAAAAATAGTTTGTGAGTCATTTACGCACGACGAAGGTGTTAGCACCCCACACGTCCGTCATGAAGACGACAACCTTTAGTCGAGTGTATTAAAAATAAAGTAATTTTTTAATTATGTATCTCCCCTTAAGATCATGAATTATATCCTTTTTATTTTTTTATTCGAAAGAAGAAATCAAATTTTTATTTTTAGAAAAGAGAAGATTTTATATTTTTTTATTTTTTAGGTCGACAAGGGATTTGCTCTCGCTCCTAAGTATCCAAAGTGCAATGAGGAAATCAGACTTACATAGTTCTTTGGATAGAAAACAACTTATATGTTGGGTTGATTTTATCTCTTTACTTTTTATTTTTGAAAGATTTGTTTTAATTGTGTGAAAAAATTGTTAAGGGATTGGACCTTGAAACGACATTGAATTTTAAGAAGAAAAAAAAGGAGAGAATCGCTTAAGGCATTGAACCTAGAAGTGATCTTGAGTAATGTGTAATTTCTGTGGAAAAAAAAGAGAATTGAGTGATCATTTATTTGAATATTTTTAGCTTTTTTAAAAAATAAAAATTTGGATTTGTGGTAAACTCCATGAAGTCAAGCAAGTCGGGGACCCAGCATGACATTCACAAAATCTATCCACACGTCATTAAAACACTACCAAGCGAGTCAGAGACCCGGCATAGAGTCTAAGGGACGTAAGCGTGTACTAAAGAAAACTAAAGTGAAATTGCAAAAATAAATGAATAACTGACATAACATTATGTAATCAAATAAATCAAATGGTAATAGAAATGGATAAAATAGAAGTGGGGAGTACACTTAGTAATTAAGGGTTCATACATAAAGAAGCAGTGGTTATTACATTTCAAAATGAGCCTGACCCAAAAGGTTAGGTGTTGTAGTTATAGAAACGGCGAGTGCAAATAGCATTTGTATTTTGTTTCAGAGTGGGTCAGGCCTAACACCTAAGAGGTGTAGTTATGAATATAAAGGTGTACATTTTCAGAATGGGCCAGACCCAACTAGTAAAGGGCTGTAGTTTTGAAAATCGTGGGTGTGACACATGATTAAGAATTTTATTTGAGAATGGGGAGGCCCAACTCGTAAGGGGTGTAGTTATGAAATGGAACATGTAAATAGCATTATGTATTTTGTTTCAGGATGGGCATGGCGCAACAGGTAAGGGGAAGTAGTTATTAAAATGATGGGTGCAAATAGCATTTGTATCTATTTTTTAGAGCTAGGGTTAGAACCTGGTCAGAAAAACCCGACCTAACCCGCAAATAGCAATAGGGCACAGCAGCCCTTGGTGCCTTTGTAGCCAAAACGGAGCGGGGGAGTCAAAAGCTTCAACGGAGGAGGCATGCCCCCTAACGCCATTGGCATGGGGGCCTGGCAGTGCAAGAGCAACGTGGGGGAGGGGGGTTGCGCACGGTGGTGGCTGGAGTGAGCCCCAAAAAGGAAAAAAATAAAAATAAAAAACAAAGAACGCAAGCACAACGTGAAGATGAAGGAGGAACGTGAAGAAGTTACAACAAGATGAAATCAAACAAAAGGCCACAACAAACCTCAAGCTCTCGTCGGCGGCCAATGTGCCCACCGACGAGATGAAAAAGGAATGAAGCAAAATGCAAAAGAGAAGAAACAAAAAGAAATGAAAGAGAAGAAGAAAGGAGGGAAGAAGATGAGACAGTGAGAGAATGAGGGGGTACTTGGGAGACCCCTCTTCCTTCTTCGATGGTGATGCCAAATGTCACCCGTTCATTGGTCTGTTCTCTCCTCGGGATCCATGTCTATCTGTGTCAAAAAAAATTTAATTGTGTCTTTCCTTTGTGCTTTTATACTACTTCCTCTTAACCTAATGGGCTCTTAAAGATCCCATTAGGTCTCTTTGGAGCTTTTTTTTTTTTTATTCTTTTTAACTGTTTTATATATATTTTCTTTGTTTTAACTATTCTTTTTTTTTACCCAGACATAATTAGGGTATGACACCATTGAACTTCCCAATCAAAATTCTTCGTAACATTCATAATTATCCACTTTATGGAGATCACATTGTATTCTAGAAGATTTTATTAGAAAATTGCATGGAGATGTATTTGAAAATCACAGGAGAGCATATATTGTGGTATCCCTCTAAAAATAAGACCTTGACCAGTCACCAATCTCGATTCGGTCATTACATTAAAAGTCTCATGATCGAATTGAACATTTCAAAGGAGTTTGGTATCAAATAACCCATTAATAGATGCTTAGTTGACTTTTTTTTTAATGCTTAAAGTATCTTGGTAGGAATTATTATAAAGTTGTTTAACCTCATTTTTATTTGGGGTAAGTTACACAAATTCAACTATCTTTAAAATGAGATATTTTTGGTTATTTTCTCTTTTCATTCGGATTTTCCCATGTGAATCATTGTCTTTTGCTGCAAATTTTGGGTTTTATTTTTATTTTTAATTATTTTGGTGTCGAAGAGTTCATTGAGCTTAGGACAGATGTTGGATGAGTATATGTGTTTGAAAGAGCAAAAGGTGATATTGGATCAACAATGGGTCAAGGTAATGCAAGAGAAAAATCGGATTCACATGCTTTCACAAGGCATGCAAAATGTTATGAATGTTTACAATGCTTTTCAGAGGCCACCCTCACCCAATGTCAAGGTGATGAACATGAATTCTATAGTGGTTCCTCAATCAAGGCTTTGTAACGAAAATCCTCCAGGTACAACATTTTCCTAGACTAATCATGTGTTTGAATCAAGTAATGATGCATTGACTTTGCTTTGCTTTCATGTAGGTGTTTCTATTATCAAAACTAATGCGAAAACTAGAAACTTGTACATACCCATGATTAGTGTGTTTGGCAATAGGAGAAAAGATACTCTAGCAATGAATGTGCCACCCGTTGCAAAGAAACCTTGTGGTAGACCACCCGACAAGAAAATTTCTACTGAAGGTATAGTTGCCTCCTAGTTTATACATTTATCAATAAGGAAAAAGGATTATACTCTAACATTGTAAAAAGTTTGACATAGTCATCTGATCACTACCCACTATATATAATAAACTTGTTGACTTTTATAATAATTACTTTAAAAATCATATTAATGGTGAAATTATGATTGAACGACAATGTAAAAGTGTTTTATACTATCAGTAAATGACCATTAAACTCTTTATTAATTATATATGCTAAGTTTTCATCATTTCATCAATTACCTTTTCACTTTATTCTCATTTTCAGGTCAAAACACATTGTAGAAATCAAGTAATGTTATCAATAATCAAGTAGTTTCTCGGCCTCCTTTTCCAACTCAATCATCATATAGGAATTTTACCCCCAACAAATCAGAGGCTCAAGGATCTATTGTTACCCAATGCTTATTACATCGGCCTTCATTTCCTGTTCCAACCAACTCACCAGTTTCAATGACACCTCCTAGAACACATTACTCTCAGAGTGATACATATGTATCCCATCCTAAGATTTCTCCAATTGCAATATGTAATGGGTAGGTTACTTTGTCTTATTGTAATGTAATTCCAACCAAGAGAGTTATGGTTAGTTCTGCAAATCAAATGTCCTATACAGAGAGTACTCGTTGCATCTCTCCTGTTAATACTGATTCAGACAAGGCAAGTAAGAGGAATCATGTAAGGGGTAGGTTGGATGCCTTTGATATGCATAAAAGCTTGGACAAATCTGACATTGAATGTTCAGACTGGGAGAAAGTCTTACTTAGTGATGTGCTAAGTAATCTAGTTCCTGACCATTCAGCCTCGACTCATATCAAGGATAATGCTTTAGGTTATTGTTTCTATTTAATATTGTAATTCCCTCTTTGTTATTAATTCAATGCTTCCATTTGACATTCTTTTTGTCTTTATTTGAATCGATTGATCAAGTTTGAACAACTCCTACATTAGCACTAAAAAAGACATGAATATACAAGGTAATAAAGTTCATTTCATAGGCCTTGATTGTTTGACTACAATAAAACTAGATCAATTTTCAAAACATTGATAAATGATATCATTACCAATGGGTAATTGATTCAAGTGATGTATTGATTCTTCTTATTTATGAATTCAAATTCATGCTTTGCGTATCACTAGAAAATTAACATTGTCCTCCTATTCATACAACTGTTAGAGATGTCTTCTAATTTGATCTTATATTATAACTCCTTTCTTTATATTTTGGTCTAGTACATGAACTTGGACAATTTGAAGCTAACATTGTACTTTTCAACCAGAATTGAAGCTTCTTCCAGAATATTAGGTTGCAGTGCATATTTATGGTATATACATACATCAGAATGTTGATGTAGCTGAAGCAGGCCTACCCATTTTAATTTTCATCTCAATATCTCAGAAGAACTTTTATATTACATTAAGACATTGTGAGAGATTTGTTTATGCAGCTATTTTTTTCTTACTTGAATAGCATGTCTTGTGTGGGTTTAAGGATTATATTTTTTTTTCTTCATTAACTTATCATGCAATAACGCTAATTAATATTACCTCTGAGCAAATCACTAAGTGAACCTTAAATTACACCTTAACCTAAAATCTTAAGACTTAGTTTATGTGTCTTCTTCTAACTTATATGGTATTCAACTTTTCTAACCTGATATGAGACTTTCACCTCACAATTATACTCCAAAAAATCTCATACAAATTCTCATCCTTCATTCATCCAATCACCATAAAACTCCTTCCATGCAAAATCTGCCAAACACAATAATGCAAACACCAATTCGATAAAGGCAAAGAGAACCCACCTCAACCTTTATTCCAACACCAAGAATATAATTTAATCAACACAACATTTGATCTACATCCTTATGGATATTTTAACAACTTTCAACTATCAATGTTCGACTTTTAATTACTAACTAATTTTTAACTTTCAACTAGCCTTTTCAGTTTACAACTATTTTTTCCAAGCATAACCTAAATAAATAAGTTTTGTTTGTTTTTTATACTTAAAACTACTTTAAAATTATAGTTCAAAATAAGACCTTTGAAAGGCTTGATAACTATCATTCATTTAGTTTGAAAGTTTCTTTTAAGTTCATTGTTATTTGGAAAAAAATATTTAATCCAACTTTCCTTTAACTATCATTCTGAAATCTAAATTAAATTTGAATAATAAAAATCTTAAATACTTTAAATATCAAAATTTATTTAACTCTTTATTTACTGATCTCAAGAACTTTTTTTTTGTGTAATGAAAAATAAAAATAAAAATAAAAATATTTTAAATTTAAAATAAATAATTTAAAAACAAATTAAAACTTCATAATAAATAAAAATAATTTAAAAGAAACTAAATCTTCTGTGAATTATTTAATAGAAAATTTGATGAAACACTTAGTCTGAGAAGTCAATAGAAAAAAACATTATTTTAAGATGATATGGAATATTAAGATGAGAGTGCATGAATAAGGTTCATGTAAGTAGTAAAAAAATCTTCTCCTATTCTCTATATTAAGAACTCATTTTTGTTCATGAGAATAAGTTACTTATTTTTTAAGAGTTTTTTATGAAAAATATTTGATCCAACTTTCCTTTTAAAAAATAAAATAAGCTAAAAAAAATTGGCTAAACACAATCTTAAATACTTACATGAAAAAAATATTAGTATTATATTATTTAGCTTTATTTTAAAAACCTTAATCCAAGTCCAGAAAAAAGAGAGTAAATTATAGTAACATCCTTTGAGGCCTTTTGAAATTACACATAAAGTTACACTCTCTTTTTTACCATTACAACAACCTCTATAAGGATACATATAATATCTTCTTTTTTCTTTTTTCGTTTTCCCTCATTCTTTTTGTGGGTTGTTGTTTGATTTCATTCAGAGGAGACATTTAGAGGTTTGCTTTGGTCTTTCGTTTTTTTTTTTTCCATTGTAGATTCGTTTGAGTTTGTGACTTGTGCTTGCGTTTTTTTTTTCTTTCTTTCTTTCCTCCTTTTTCATTTTTCCAGCCACCCTCGTAGCGGCCCCGCGCCGCCATGCCCCCTCGCCGGTGGCGGCAGGGGGCCACGAAACCTCCATGGAAGCTTAAGCTTCCTTTTCTTGTGCAGCTGCTGGCTGCTGTGCCCAGCAGCGAAAACGCGGGTTGGGCCGGATCTCCTTGACCCGCTTCCAACCTAAAAAAAAAGGAAAAAAAAACTTACTTTTTGCACCATTATTATTTTAATAAGTACACCCCTTTTGTTTGTGGGCCTGGCTCATTCTGAAACTAAACGCATAATGCTATTTACACCTTCTTTTTGTGACTGCACCATCATGCCTGCTGGGCCTAGCCCACTTTGAAACAATGCATGTACTGCTATTTGCATACCTCCGTATTCATAAATGCACCCCTTATCTGTTGGCTCTGGCCCATTTTGTAATTAAATAAGTTCTGCTGATTGCACCCCTTTTCTTCTTGTATGAACCCCTAATTAGTAAGTGTACTCCCCACTTCTATTCTATCCCTTTCTATTTCCATTTGATTTATTTGATTACGTAATATTATGTCAATTATTCATTTATTTTTGCTTTAGTATCTTTAGTATGCGAATATGTTTCGTGCACTCCATGCTGGGTCTCCGACTTGTTTGGTGGTGTTTTAATAATACTCAAATAAAGGATTGCCCAATCCTCCTTTTTCTCAAAATTACACATTATTTGAGATCGCTTCAAGGTCCAATGCCTTAAGCGATTCTCTCTGTTTTTTCTTAAATTCAACGTCGTTTCAAGGTCCAACGCCTTAACGACTCTTTTTCACGCAATTAAAATAAATCTTTCAAAAAAAATAAACTCAACTCAACACACAAGTTGTTTTCAAAAAAGAACTACGTAAGTCTGATTTCCTCATTGCACTTGGGGATACGTAGGAGCGAGGGCAAACCCCTTGTCGACCTAAAAAACAAAAAAAAATATAAAATCTTCTCTTATTCTAAAAAATAAAAATTTGATTTCTTTTTTGAATAAACAAAAATAAAACAAACATAAGTCATGTTCTTAAGGAAAGACAAATAATTAAAAAGTCATTTTATTTTTAGTACACTCGATTAAAGGTTGTCGTCTTCATGACAGACACGTGGGGTGCTAACACCTTCCCTGTGCGTAAATAACTCCCGAACTCTTTTTGTCTCAAATCGTAGACCATGCTTTATCTCTTTGGTTTTTTCGACGTTTTCCTTAAATAAACATTGGTGGTGATTCCCTCAAGTTTTCGTTTTTAGGAGGACTCTTTCTTTTTTTATTTTTCATTGCCGCCCCGTTGTGGTCATTAATAGAAAGTTTGGATAAATTTAAGTATTTTAATAATAATCATTTTTAACTTTACTATTTAACAAAGAATGATATAAATAAATAAGAAAAAAAAAGGTAACTGAACAAGTGATAACAAACGAATAAGAAATAGTGTCAATAAACTTCCTCTTTAACACATGAAAATGTATTTTTTATTATAAATAGATGCATCTCTTATTTCCTCTAATTTTATCTATGATCCTTATTAATTCAAATGCTTATTGTAAAAATGGATTCCTAAATTTTAGTTCAGAATTTTTTTATTGCAATAACCATCCCAAACTCTAATAGGCAAAAATGAAAAAAATTACCATTCAAACTTGAAAGTATGGCGGTGATTCCCATCCATTTAAATTCACTTCTCTTTCGAAAGAAATTCTCTTCACCGTGAATCACACATCTCTTCTTTGTGGGAACGACAATGTGGAGACAAATGAAAGCCACAAACCACGATGAGCCAATCGGAAGAAGGAGCAAGATCAATCCAGTTCATGTCACCTTCATTGTGGATAAGTACCTCTATGACAATAATTTCTCAAACACTTGTTGCACTTTTCGCAACGAGGCATCTTCTCTCTTTGCAAGTTTGTCAATCAACGAGGCTTCTTGACCACCCTTTTGCATTTTTCGCAATCTTTTTTGTTTTTTTTATTCTTTTTTTTTTGTTACTAGCGTATTTAAGAGTTCACCCTGCACAAACACAAGAATCTAACGAGGTATGCCACAAGCTTCGGTTCTTTGGACCGACTATGGGACCAATGGTCGATTCTTGCACCCTCCTTAAGAATGTATTATGTGAAAATTTAATTCAAGTCTTCCCAAAAACTTGAATACATTGGGTTTCTCAAAACATGGTTTGTCATATTGTCTCTTGACCCAATTTTTTTAATTGTTATTTTTTATATTTGTTGAAGAGTTTGTTGACTTTGGAGGATAGGCTGGATGAGTATATATTGTCAAAGAAAGAAAATGAGATCCTGGATCAAGAAAGGGTCATGGTGATGCAAGAGAAAAACATGATTCAAATGTTGTTGCAAGGCATGCAGAAAGTCTTGAACACTTACCATGCTTTTCAGAGGCCACCCTCACTGAATGTCACGACGATGAATGCAGATTTTGTAGTAGTTCCTCAACCGAGAGTTGATAACAAAACTCTTCCAGGTACAACATTTTTTTTTCTACCTTAATTAATCATGAGTTGAAATATTGGTTACCATTAGATGTTCTTGTTTTAATCAAGGAGGTTTGGAACTGTAAGAGCTGTCATTGAGTCCAAAGTCCACAACTCATTCCCATTCAGCGCCTACTTAATCTATTAAAATTATTGTCCCTTATGTGTGAGTTCTTTTCATCTCCAACCCATAAATTTAAATTCCTTAAGGGATTTAGGCTTTTAGAGGTTGTTGCATAAGCCTTCTTTGCTTGCAATCATGAGTTGACATATTGATCATTATTGGATGTTCTTGTTTTAATTTTTATATATCAATTGTTCTTGGTTTAAAGGTGGTCTACAACTTCAATTCTTTAGAGTTGTCATTGAGTCCATAGCCTACAATCCATTCAGCCCTTACTTAACTCATTGAAACTGTAGGGATTGTTTGGATAGAAGCTAGAAGAGCTTTTGAGAGTTTTTCTGTTGGAAATATAGAGTTTTTTTTCTTGTAGAAAAGCTCTAAAAAACTCTTATAACTTTATATCCAAAACATGCTCATAGTCCTTCATGTGGGTTGGGGTTTTAGTGAGTTGTTGCATAAGCTTGATTTGCTTGCGATTTTCCTCAATTTTTATAATCTCAACAGTAACAACTACTTTAAACTGTTTAAATTGTGGTAGCAATTATCATTGTGAATGATTTTGTTGTCAGTTATAGTAACTTTAAATTGAGGTTGCGATGTTACAACTGTGGATGCATGGTGATCACATAAGGTGGTGTTGATGGGTTTAAGTTATATGAATAATGTTTTGATGTTGCTTTGCTTTTTTATTAGGTATTTCTACTATTACAAGTATAGTTGTTGCCATGCAAAATGCATCTAATACACAGTTGCTGCCTAAACCTGTCAACACCAATGTGGACACTGGAAACTTCTCAACACCCATGATTAGTGTGTTTGACAAACAGAGAAAAGATACTGAAGCAATAAATGGGCCTATAGTTGCAAAGAAACCTCATGGTATACCACCCGACAGGAAAAATCAAGTCCAAGGTATAATTGTATGTGCATCTATTAAGTATATCCTAAGCTTTCATAATATCATAAATTGCATTTTTACTCTATCTTCATTTTCAGGTAAAAACACACCACCACAATTAAGTAATTTTGTCAACAATCAAGTGGTTTCCTGGCCATCTTCTTCTATAACTCAATCATCATCATCTTCGTAATAGATTCCTTGGAATGAGTAGCAATCCATCAAGTTTGAAAAATCAATGTCAGATATGTCAACTTCCTTGTCAGACTCAGGTGTAGAAACCTCATTAGATGATGATTTGTCCAAGCTCTTAGGCATATTAGAGGCATCAAAGTTCAGTTTACTCCTTACAATATCCTTCTTACTTGATTTGCCTGTATCTACTTCGATAGGAGAAATGCAATGATTTTTCTCTTTATAAGTCATTTGTGTTTCAGGGCCAACCTTAACTTTCTTGGTTGAATTAATAGTGCAACAAGAAGGACTAGCCTCTCCATTGCAAGATTTGAGGTTTCTACATTTGAGTCTGACAAGGAAGTTGACATATCTGACATTAATTTTTCAAACGTGATGGATTGCTATTCATTCCAAGGAATCTATTACGAAGATTTTTCTTACCATCCAGGTCCAACTCATTCCAAGGATAATGCTTCAAGGCATTATTTCTATTTAATGTTGCAATTCCTTCTTCATTATTTAATGCTCATAACTGACATTCTTTTTATCTTTATTTAATAGGTCTTCTCATGAATGCAATGCTAATCATTTGACTTACCATCAAATTGCAAACAATCACTAATAAATATTTGAATATACAAGGTAATAAAGTTCATTCTGTATTCTTCATAATTTTTCTCTAAACCACTATTTACTAAGAAGTTTTTACCTTTGTAGAGCATGATAGTCAACATGTCTGACTCTTAATTTGGGATATTAAACACCATTCATTTGTTCCTTTTCCAATTACCTTGTTTGGTCATTAGGTTAGCCTTTGTTGTTTCGGGTTACTTAAACCAACAAGGAATAAGTTAATGTAAAGGAATTCATTTGAAAAGCTTCTCACAAAGTAACAAATAATGTTGTTGTGTAGAAAATTATTGCATGCCAGATCACAACTAACTTGTTTGATGTTAGCTCTTACTTTGTTGTCAAATTTCTTGGTCTAAGCCTTTAGCTAGTTGTGTATCTGTTTTCTCTCAAAGAAAATTGACTTTCTTCAAGTCTGGCTATGATTTGTTTTCATTTTTATTTTTATTACAGTGACTTTCATTACTAACTACTATAATGGAATAAGTCCTGCTAAGTTTCATTATCTTTGTTTGCCATTTCCAATTTTCCATTGATTATATTTTCACCACTCTTGTGCAGGCAGTACAACTGAGAATTTGAAGTTACCAGTCAACAAGGTTTATGTTACTTATATGTTAGGGGAAACAGATCATGTCCAGCTAGTAATTTGTTATGTGACTGTGATAACATTCAACAATTAAACAATTGGTTTGACATGCGATGGTATAACTAAGCATTGTAGTGAAAAGCTTTCAGATAGTTGTGTTTCTATTTATTCTCGAGAGTAGAACTAGAATTGACTTTGTTCAAGTTTTTCTTTAATTACTAATTCCTATAATGGAATAATTTCAATTTCTAGCTAAGTTCCATTATTATTTAATTTGTCATGTCCACTTCACTTATTATATTTTCATCACTCAATACAACACAAAATTTTGAAGTTACTTGTCAACACGATTTATGACTTTATGTTACTTATATGTTAGGGGCAAATGAATTTAGTGTAGTCATGCACACACATGATCAGTGATTTGTAAACTATGTGATAAACATTAGATGATTCAGATATCAAATATGCGTTTTAAATTTGATTTATTAGATAAAATGAAGGACTTGATCTTCATATAATGGTTTGAATTGTTGACTGCTTATAAATGCAGATTGAAGACAATGGAGAGACTTAAGTAGATAACTTTTTTTGTTTTAATTTATAGTTTAGAATAAAACAAAATTTTATAATGGATGAGGATGTGCAGTTGTGTAAAATTGTCTAAAACTCGTAGATAGATTAGATTCTTCTCATCTGATTTTGCTTTTCCATTTTGTGATTCTAATTACTTGAACTCTGCAATGGAAATGCCATAACATGAGGGGTCCTTCTACTCTTTTTGGTTTCATTTTCATTATTCAATGATTCCACCCTTGTTGGAATTTGGAGATGATATACTATTTGTGTAACTTTGGCTATGTGTACAACAATTTGGACTATTTGAAGCTAACTTCCTTTGTATGCATATATTAAAATGTTCAAGAATGAGGGTAAAAGTAGGTGTAGTTGGCTTTAGCGGTAATTCCAATATCTAATATATATAAAATAGAAAATAAAGAAAAACGAACGATTAAATTAGTTTTTTTCCTCTAATTTATATTTTGAGTTTAATTTCATTCTTTAATTTTTTTTAGGTTCAATTTGTTCCTTTAATTTTTCAAATCGATTCAATTTGGTATTGTTGTCTAAATTAAACTAACACTATTAAGACATGTACGTTTTGTGGCAGTCTAAAATAACTTTGTGATGATTTTAAATAATCACAAAATGTGATTTCTTAACAACGTTGACCAAATTTAGATGGTAGGACTAAATTGAATCGATATTAAAAATTAGAGAACCAAATTGAACAGAAAAAACAGTAGAGGATCAAATTGAACCTAAAAAATAAAATAAAGGACCAAAAAACTAATTTTAACCAAAAGAAAAACTTAATATAAGATGGCGAGAGATTTGTTTATGCAAGTGTTGTGTTCTTTCTAGAATAGCAGATAAGGGTGTTCACAGGTCGGTTGAATTGGGTTTAGGTTTCATAGGAGAGACAACATATACAATAAGATATATGTACTTGCTAACTACTTTCGGAGATGAAGAGACGTCAAAGTCCATAATGATCAAGTACCTCTTAGTTGACGCCTTTACTTCTTATAATATATTGATAAGACATCCTTCACTAAATGAGTTGGAGGCCATCATTTTGACTCTTAGCTAGCGATGAAGTTCCCAAGTGAGGATGGGAAAGTTATCACTTTCAGAGCTGATTAGATGACCGCAAGGGAATGTTATGATGCAAGCCTCAGGATTGCTAACGTGAAGAAAATGGCATAACCCAAAGTACAATTGGTAGCATGCACCTTTCTCAACAACAACCTAGGAGAAGTTGAACTCAATTCGAGAAAAGCATAGCCAAGAATGGAACCCACTAAGGAAGTGAAGTCCTTCCAACTTGACAAAGAGCCATCTCAATGCACCAAACTCAAATGCTAGATAAGTAGAGAAATAGAAGAATCCATAGTCCAAGTATAGACAAAGAATGCATACCTTTTTGCATGGTTAGCATCAAACATGCCTGCAATCGACCCCAAGTTCCACTATCACAGGCTAGAAATCTTTCTGTAGGCTATACCATCGCACAAAGAAAGAGGAAACTTGGGCACGAAAAGGGAAACATTGTGGATGGAGAAGCAAAGAAACTCTTTAGTACAGGATTCATCAGAGAAGTATAAGCACCACATCGTTAGCTAAAGTGGTAAATGGTAAAGAATTCTAATGTGAAGTGGAGGATGTACACTGATTACGCAGACCTAAACAAAGCCTACCCTAAAGACTCATATATCCTTCAGACTATAGATTGCCTAGTTGATGGAGCATCCAAATTCCCCATCCTTAGTTTCTTAGTTGCATATTCCGATTATAATCAAATCCCAATGTTTTAGCAAGATAGGGAGAAACTTGTGTTCATGACTGATACAACTAATTATTGTTATTTGGCGATGCCATTCAATATTAAGAATGTTGAAGCACCTACTAGAGGCTGATGAACAAGATATTCGTGAACCAACTTGGAAAGAATTTATAAGTCTTTGTAGATGACATGGTGGTCAAAAGTACAAACACCACCTCTCACACAGCAGACTTGACAGAAATAAGAAAGTACAATATGAAGCTAAACTCGAAAAAATGCATAGGGGTAAAAGGAGGAAAATTCCTTGGCTTCATGCTTAATGTTAACGGTTCGACAAGCGCACCGAATTATCCAAGTATTAAAGAAACGGTAAGTCCGAGTACTAGTCCACAGGGTCTTTACTTGTACTCAAAGTTAATATGTTCTAATTTTAAGCGCACAACAAATTTAATTTGATATTTGTCTAATACTAATGTGGAAACATAAAATTCAACATAAATAAAGATAGTAAAGCAGAACACAATAAAGAGATAGAATACAAACACTTGGGGGTGAGTTGTCGGTTGATGCAGAGTTTTGTGACGTAGTTGGGGCTCAACTCACCGAAACTAACCTTGATTCAATATTAAAGGTTTTTCGCTATTCAACATTATTTTTGCATTACCTTCGCCTTCTAAACTACTCTAACCATGATTCCTCATGTGAAAGAGTCTAAATCACATAACTTTACTCCTAATCCCTTAAGAGCTACGCTAAACGATTTGCATTAAGGATATAGACGAAAACTTAGGCTAAACAAAACCACTTTATCCCTAGATATGATATAGTATAGAAGTGTTTTTCAGTTCTAAGGCAATAACCATTTTCCAATGCATTAAAACCTATAACGAAGCATGCAAATGGGTGATCAAACCACTAACATGAATAAAGCTTAGAAAAACAACAATAATACAAAGATAACATTAAATAGATAGTTAGAATCATTACATCAAGAGTGTTTGGTTGTTGAGCTCCCAACAATGGATGATTTAGCCTCCTATTGTCATGAGAGGCTTATAAATACAAACAAGAGCAAGATGAATGGAAGGAAATGGAAGAAAAGTGGAGGAAGAGTGGAGGAAGATGGAGGAAGGGATCCCCAAATGAGTGGGTTTTCCCTCATTTTTGTGCCCTAGCTTGGCCTTTTTCTCTCCCTGGCTGTCTCTCCCTTGGGTAAGTGTTTTTCCCCCTTTTATACTTCAAAACATGCACTGTTATGTGTTTCAGAATTGGCTGCGCGCTGAGCTTCCATGCATGTGCACACTGAGCTTGCATGCATGTGTGCGTTGAGCCTACATTTGCCCGATGAGTGAGCATGCATGTGCACACTGAGTTTGCATGTGCGCGTTGAGCGAGTCACTCCAGATCTTCAATCCATCTTCCATATCTCTGTTGTATCATTTTCTACAAAAAAAAATACAACCAACACACTATAAATCAGCTAATTTTAGCATCTACTGGATAAAAGCTCATAAGAAGCTAAATTCCTACGTTTTACTCACAAAAGAAGCGTTAAAAGAGGGAAAAGAAGATAATTGCTATGTGATTTACATGTAACATTTATGTATGCTTAACAATTATCACTTACCCATAGAGGGATTAAGTCCAACCCAAAGAAGTGTGTGACCATTATTGAAATGAGAAGTCTAAACACTTTAAAAGAAGAGCAAAGACTCACTGATCGATTAGAAGCACTATCTAGATTCCTGCCAGGAGCAACTGACACGGTCAAACATTTCTCCAAACTACTAAAAAAGTAGGAGGGAACAGAGTGGAACAAGGAATGTGAAGCCTATTTTCAGAAACTCAAAGAGTTCCTCAGCTCACCACCTATCCTCACTAGGCCTCGACGAGTTAAGTATCTGATCCTATACTTAGCAGTATTGGAACATGCTATAAGTTTTGTAATCATAGTAGAGGAAGAAAAAAGTCAAAATCATGTTTACTATGTCATCAGAGTCCTCAAAGATACAGAGAATCGATATCAACTGATTGAAAGGTTAGCCTTAGCTCTACCCACTGTTGTCAGAAGACTATGACCATATTTTTAAAGTCTTCAGTTAATGGTTCAAACTGATCACCTTATCCAAACAATCCTGAAGAAACTAGAACTTGCAGGCTAAATGATAACTTGGTTTATTGAGCTATCAGAATTTGGGATCAAGTATGAGCCAAGGGGGCCAATGAGAGCTCAATGCCTAGTAGACTTTGTTGCCAAATTTGAAAATGATATGAATACTTCACACTTAACCAAGAGGGGGGTGAATTGGTTAGACCTTGGTAAATCAAAATTCTTTAGTTCAAATCAGAGTTTCTAAAAGGATCTTTATCACATTTTAAAACCAAGAATCCTTATTCAATCAATCAACTCAGCCCCTTAGACTTCAATGGATCAAAACTGATTAATCAATGCAAACAATTGAATTAAGAAACAATTAATATGAGAATGAAAGAATCAGAAACAACACACAACCAATTTATACTGGTTCACTTCAAACACTATGAAGCTACATCCAGTTTCTTCCACTCAACACTAGAGTGAAGTTCCACTATTTAATTTATGTTCTTACAAGCACACACAAAGTCTCCATTTATCAACCCTAGATAAAGTACAACAATCTAAAATCCTATTAGATTACAAGAGACAAGAATCTGAGAACACTACTCAGTTCTTCCCCTAGAGAACCCCCTTCTCTAGTTGTAAGCAAGAACTCAATTACAATAGCAAAATACAATACAAATTTACAAAACGAAATTTACATCCAGATTAAGGAGAGACACAACCTGATGATCTAAGGTATGAAATGCAAATGTGTTTACCAGAACAGGTTGAATCTTTAAACCATAAGAAACATATCTTTCCTTAATCTTGAAATGGTTGCATGCTTCAAGAATGACTTAATATCTCATGATCAATGCAACATGAAGCATGACTGAATCAAACTCTCAGAAAAGATGTTGTGAAAGCTCAGAAGACTCTTTTTGCTCAGAAAAATCGAATGGGTATATTCCACAAAAGTTATTGAAACAGCTGAGCAAGAGTCTTATTTATAACAAAACATTTTAACCGCACGTAATCGATTAAAACGCACTCATAATCGATTAAAATGCATTGTGTAATCGATTAAAATCATGTTATAATCGATTAAAATGTTCATAGCATTTCTGGGTTGGAATTATGATCAAGATAATCAATTATGTCGATTGGTAATCGATTATTACAGTCTAAACATATTTTTCCAAAGCTTGTTTAATCGATTATAATTTCTGGTAATCGATTAAGCCAGTTCAAGTAGATTTTCACAACTGAAGTATAATCGATTACGAATTCCTGTAATCGATTAAGGCAGTGCAATGTGTAAAACAGATACAAGCATGTAATCGATTACAGCTTTAAAAGAATCGATTAAACCAGTTCAACTATGCATTTCATTTAAAACACAACTTAAATAATCGATTAAAATGATATGGTAATCGATTAACGTGTTCTAAAAAAGTTTTCCAGTTACAACGAAGAACATAATAATCGATTATATGTTTACTGTAATCGATTATTATAGTGAAAAACACTTTTTAAAAAAAACCTTTGAATTGTTTAAAGCACTTGTTTGTTTTGAAAAACTTATTGATTTTAGTTTGCTTATTTAGATGATTATGCAATGAATGAATGTCATGCTCTTGGATCACCATGATAGCTTTTCTCTTACACAAGTTTAACACTTAATATATCTTCAAGTTGGCCTTTGCATGTTTGAAAGCTCAAAACCAATTCTCTTTAAGCAGCTCCCCCTAAGTCCAACAAAATTGACAATTATAATCGTTATGGTGGAAGCTATATGTAGATGGTTTCATCAAATAAAAAAGACAATGGGGGCTAAGTCATTTTAGAAAGTCCAGATGAAGTGATCCTTGAGCAATCCCTTCGAGTTTGGAACAATGAACAATCAAGCCGAGTACGAAGCCCTCTTAGCCGGCCTGAGATTAGCAAGAAAAGTAGGAGCTAAGCACTTAAAGTGTTGGAGTGACTCCAAAGTTGTCATTGGTCAATTGAATAGAGACTATCAAACTAAGGATCCTTAGATGACAAGATACTACCGTATGGCTACCCAGCTTAAAGAGGCTTTCACCAAGTTTGAGCATTGACATGTAAAAAAAAATAATGAGAGAGTTGACTTATTGTTGAAACTTGCCAGTACAAAGAAGAAAGGTCAATATAGAATAATTATCCAGAAAACAATCTTAGAACTAAGCCTAGACAAGGCGATAGCAAGTGTAATTCCCGTTGACCGAGAGTGAATGATTGAGATTTGGGACTTCCTAAAAAAAAGCTCACTTTTGGAAAATCCAATAGCGGTAAGAAAACTTAAGAGAATCCAGCATCAATTGGAAAATCTGTTGATGCAACATCTCTTTGTCGACCTTGATGTGGTTGGTGTTGATGGTGGAGATGTTGGGAATGAAGTCCATGTAGCGCTTGCGCTCCTCCTCCTAAAGCTTGAGGGAGATGTCGCGCATGGGGCCTTTTTGGATCTGTGTCGAGAACCTGATGATCTTGTTCCGCATCCAACAACCACCTCCAGATCTAACCTCCTAGGGATTCCTTCAACCACCACCATGGACAACAACCACTGTCGTTGCCACTTCCTGCCACATTCGACCTCACGCCTCTGTATAAACCTCAACTCCTTCAAAAATCTCTAGATCTCCTTCCTCATCCACGACCCCTTACTACAATATCCTCTACTCTTTCGTTTTCAAATCCTACACCAAATTGCGCTAAAGGAAGCAGTCGATAATAGGAGAGATGCACTGGATCTAAATCAGACGTTGCCAAAGGCCCTCAAATAACACCATGCGGTTGACTTCATTGTAGTGGCCCAAAGAAAAGTTTAAATATTTTTTTTTTGTTTTTAAGGTATGATTGTTCAAAAGATTTGATTTTTTCCTTCCTTTGTGCACTCTTTGTATGAACATGAAGAGTAATATTGGTATGAATTTGATGAGTAATGTTTTGTTGTTGTTATTGGTATGAATTTGATGTGTAAGATTGGTATGAATATGATGAGTAAAATTTTCAAATTGGTTTTTAAAAAGGTTGAATATGAGAACTTCTGTTTGTGCAATCATGGTATGAATTTGATGAGTAATATTATTGTTGTTTTTGCTGATAATGCCATTGTTCATGGAGTCATCATTGAAGAGGTGTTATGTGCAAGGGTTATTTTGTCCTAAAAATTCATTAAACAAGCATATGCATAACATGTGATGGATTTCGGTTAATAGAAGGAACACCATTATTGTGTAAGGGGAGCATATGTAACAGAAACACAAAAATTAAGAGAGGTTTGCATAGGGGTTCATTAATGAAGGGTGTGAGTGTAATAAGTCCTAAACATAAGGGGTCAATGTAATTTGCTCAAATAAATATTATAATATTATCTTTTATAACATGAGCTTTACAAAATCACAAGAGAACTCTAGATTTGCTACTCAACAACTCAAAGTCAAAATGGGTCCCACAATGGTTTCTCTCCAACTTCACTCTTAAGGTATGTTTACACTCCACGTCAGAAGAGAAATTTACGTTGAGTTGCTCTTAGATTGTCCTGAATTGGGTTCATATTAAATTAATGACTTAATTGCATTTTGTATCCCCAACTTTTTCATTTTCGACAAACTTTACCACCAACAAATTAATTTGACATATTTTATCTCTAACTTTTAAGAAACTGTGGATTTTACCTTCTATCATTTTATTGTTAACATAATCACACTTTTTACCGCAAGCTTTTATTTTATTGGTAAATTTTACCACAAATTTTTATGCTTATTAATTGATAAATGACTAGGATAAAATTTATATATTTCATAAAAATTTCGGATAAAATGTGTCAAATTAAAAAATTGCGATAAAATTGGTCAAAAATTAAAAAATTGGAGGTAAAAAAATACAATTAAATCTAAATTAATTTAGTTTTTAAACAAACGTCAATTCATGTTTATCAAAACCACAAAAACAAATGTAAAATAAATGTAAATACATGTAAAGTGTAATCAATTATTACGTTTCTGGACTATCTTTATAAAATCACAATTAAACTTTATACAGGTGAAGTGACCCAAAGTGCAATGTCCGAAGTAAAATAGAAGATATTTAGCTGTAAGCTTTATCTATTCTTTTCTGATTTAATACGTATTTGTGGGTTGAAGGAAAAATAATCATGGATTACGAGGCACTTGTAAAAATAGATCGAAGACACAGGTTTTGCATGAAACCTCCACTGATTATCTTGTACTACATTTTTTGTCGCCAGATAACCCGTTGTTAAGAAAAATAGTTTCATCATTGGTATTTTAGTTTGCACATTATATAAGAATAAATGTTTATTGTATATAATTAAAATTTATAATTTTAATAAATAAATATAATTTTACTTTGCTACATATTTCTTTCATTAAGAATTATAAGATTTTTTTAATTAATTTATATCCTTTAAAAAATAATTAAATTTATGAGATAACTTTATCATTAAGCTGTGATATTTAAGGACCAATTTGACAATAAGTTGTATTTGTGAGATAATTTTATCATTAAATTGTAATTTTATCATTTTTTGCATATTCAAAAATTAAATTTAAAATTTTCACATTTGAGAAACCAATTTATCAACATGTCATGCTTTCAATACAAATAAAACTATTTATCCTATTTTTTAGCATTACTAGTTACCTTGCCATGTTGAGTGTTGAGTCCTTGAAACCCAAATCATTTAAATTTTCTTATGGAAAAAAAAGGAGGAAAGGAACACTTTCTTTATTAGTTCCTACAAGGTAGCCATCAACACATTATTAGTCTTTGAAACTAGTAAAATTTATATAATACATTGGATTATAAGATAACTCTCTAAATTTAACTATTTTTTAAATCAAATAAACAAATTTATGATTTTTCTGAGGTATTTGTCTATGCTACTTTTACTTAAAATAAATAGTTTTTTAAAATTTTTTAATTAGTAAATTTTATTTATTTCTTAAAAAAACACCTATAGAAAAAAATATTTTAAATTATTTTTTTAAGTTTAAACAAACTTTTCAACTAACACTTTTGTTACACATTTTTTCAATTTTAAATTAATGTATTTGTTTTATAGGAAAAATTAAATTTAATGTGATTATCAATTTTCTCATTTTACATTTATGTTTTACATGTAACAACATATTATCATCACCCAACAAAAATTGTCATAAAGTGGAGAGATAAAAGAGATTTTCATGTTTTTCTAAAATTAAGTATTAAATTACATAATGAAAATATGATTCTATTGACAAAATATACAATGAAAACATGATTTCAAATAACACAATGGAATCATAATTCCATTGTGTTATTTGGGATGAAAAAAATTGTGAAAAAATTACATAACAAAATTATGATTCAAGTTATAATTTAGTTGTGTTCTTTGGGAGTAAAAAAATTACAAAATGAAAATGTGATTCCGTTGCACACTTATACAAAAAAATCATATTTTCATTGTGCTTTGTTTTTTCAACTCCATCTAAGCAATGAAATCATGATTTTGTTGTGTTTATATCAAAATGACATTTTCGGGATACTATTAAAAGACACCCACGTGGGTTGTGCTAATAGCAAATGGGAGAGTGCCAATAGCAACTGCCATTCAGTTTTTGTGGTGGATGAGGAGCTCGGCTTGGGCCCGGACCCGTCCCTGAAGCTCAACTACACAGAGATGGCAGACACTAAGAACTAGGGTTTTCATTTAAAAAGGGGAAAACCAAGCAATGCAAAAAGATCCAGTCGTCGGAGGCGCAGAGTAGAGCAGCAGAGAAGAGGGAAAACGGCACTGCAGCCGTAGAAGGAAAAACGACCATGGTGCACGTCTCCTTTTACAGGAACTGTACGTTTTCTAACAACGCCGTTTTAAAAACCCTAACCCTAACAACGCCGTTTAAAAACCCTAACCCTAACAACGCCATTTTTCTGTCTCTATTTTGCTTTGTTTTCTGTTTTTCTCAGATGGTAAGACGTTCAAGAAGCCGCGCCGTCCGTACGAGAAGGAGCGTCTGGACGCGGAGCTGAAGCTGGTGGGGGAGTACGGGCTGCGGTGCAAGAGGGAGTTGTGGAGGGTGCAGTACGCGCTCAGCCGCATCCGCAACAACGCGCGGAATCTCCTTACCCTCGACGAGAAGAATCCGCGCCGGATCTTCGAGGGCGAGGCTCTTCTCCGCAGGATGTTCCGCTACGGACTCCTCGACGAGACCCAGAACAAGCTCGATTACGTCCTCGCCCTCACCGTCGAGAACTTCCTCGAGCGCCGCCTCCAGACGCTCGTCTTCAAATCCGGGATGGCCAAGTCCATTCACCACGCTAGGGTTCTCATCAAGCAGAGACATATCAGGTTCGTTCCAAAAAAATCCCCTCTTGTCTTCATATGAATTGTGCATGTGATTGTCGGTTATAGGAATTTGTGAGTTAATTGTATTGTGGACTAATTATCATAAAATGATTATTGAAGTTTCACATTATGTTGGTATTTTAATCGTATGCGCGGTCTATCTCATTGTTGGTTATGTCTGTTTGAGTTGTTTGTGTTGGGGACTAATTGGAAAGTGTTACTGTTTGGTGAGATTTCATATTTTCAGGGATACTATGAGGCTACTGTATTTAAGAATTGGATTGAGGGTTTTCTTTTTATTCTTTCGTTTTTGAATCGGATTCCTTCTTTGTGATGAAGCCCGATTTGAGTGATTTAGGGTACTTTTTGTTTGTATAAGCAGCGTAATTAAGTTGCTTATTGAATAAGTGCCTATTATGTAAGCATTTGTGAATTAAGGTTTCGTTTTTGGATAAATTTCTTCACTAGTAATTGTAGAACAAGAAAAATAAAAACAAAGTGAATTGACCTTCTTTCAAAGATTAAAATAAGCATTATGTACCTTAGCTTTTGGGAAAGTTTGATGACAGAAATTTTATAATTTTTGCAATGCATGTTTTTTTGACTTACAGGAAAAGTACAGTTTGCTGTACCTTATTTTTTTAAAGAGGTATCTATGAAGAAATTTATGCAAACAGGGCCTAGGTTGTTTTCATAATTGATTAAGTTGTAAGATCTTCTCATAAAAGAGTTTACTGAAATAAGCTGAAATCTACTTATTAATATATCATAAGCATTTTCATAAGCTCCCTCAAACACTTAACAAGTCTTTTATGTCATAAGATGAACCGAAATAAGATCAAGCAAATAAGCAAATAAGGAAAATTTCAATTTCAATTTTGTAAGGCTAATACATCCTGTGTTTTGCAAGGACCGAATGAGGATTTATCAGCCTTTTTTGAAATTTGAATTCTATTCACTTCAAGATGAAGTTCCATTTGTGTGATGACAGCTACTTTTTGGAGAATGACCTTTTGATTCTGTGATTTGTGATTGGCAGGGTTGGGAGGCAAGTGGTGAATATCCCATCTTTCTTGGTGAGGGTTGACTCACAGAAGCACATTGACTTCTCACTTACAAGTCCCCTTGGTGGTGGACGCCCTGGAAGAGTGAAGAGAAGAAACCAAAGGGCTGCTGCTAAGAAGGCCGCAGGTGGAGATGGAGACGAGGAAGACGAGGATTAGACTGTTAATTATGTCTTTCTCTAGTGCTATTAGACCTTACGCCACCTTTTACTTTGCCTACCGATTCGTTTTTGATTGTTATACATTTTCATCCTTTGGTTTCCTTTTTTGAGAAAATATTGAGTGACATATGTTTTTGTGAACTTAGATATTTTAAAGTATTAAGATTTTCCCTTAAATAATTTTTGATGGTCATTGATTGGTTTCCTCTGTCATCAACTTCTAACGTCTTGGTAGTTTCCGAGCATCATTGTCACCTGGTTTATAAAATATGATATTGAAGTATGAACGAATCCATTTCTATAGTGAAATATTTAGTGATAGGAATCAGAAAGGTTGGTGTGGCTAAACTTAAGTTCCTAGCAATCACATTTTGAATATTTAGAGCCGGATAATATAGATGCTCATTGATAGTCTCAAAAAACATTTGTGTTATAGAGCTGTCAATTTGAATAATTACTTTGCATGACGGGTTATATAATTGTTGTTAGGGGTTAAGGTAGTAGCTTCCATTTTTTGGAGACTGAAAAATACTGAACAGTCAATTTGTTTGGAGTTTGAAAGTTAGGTTTGCAAAATTTGTCTTGCCGACGTATATGGGTTCATTTAACCTATTATCACACGAGTTCCACTCATCTTCTAAGTTACGTCAGGGACCTACATCTATCTCACAGGTCACAGTCCAAGCAAAAGACAAAAATAGATTCAACAATATACTGGAAAGAACTTGCTAAACTGATAGGACTTTAGCTGTAGATTCAACCCTACAACTTGAGGGAGGCATTCTGTATCTTGGCTTCCCTTTTGGTTTTGAACCTGCATCACCATTTTCTCTGTTTCTATTTAACCTGTCCACTTGACTAGTGCCTAGACGGTCATTTTAGGCTTACCACGTTCAAGACAAAAGGTACATTTGGTTTAGGAAAGAAGTGAAAGAAAAGAAAGAGAAACAGAGATAAAGGATCTAAAATTGAGGTGATTTTTCTGTTCCTTGGTTAGAAAGAAAATTAAAGAATAGAGTTAGTTTCTTTTCTTTTAATTGGTTGGATAGAAAGTGAAAGGAAAAAAATATTCTTTATTTACTTATAAAATGACAAATATTCCTAATAAAAAGCGATATAAAAAATAAGGATAATTTGGTCATTATACACTTTAAACCATTCACTCCTCTTTTTCTCTTCTCTACTCGTTCACAGATTTTTATCTGTGTATTTTTATGTAATTGTTTCTCTTCTTTTTTTTTTTTAAACATAATTTAGTCTTTATATTATGTGTTCTATATCCTGAATTTGGTTCCTATACCTAAAAACTTATTGAACAAGTCTTTATAAGTGTTGTCTCCCTAAAAAAGTTCTTATACATGCAAACATTACTGATTTAGATATTTAGTCTATGTCATCACATGTTGACCATTATTTTACACATCATTCTTATATATGTAATACATTCTCAATTTAGTCACTATATGTGTAACACTAATAGATTCTTAATTTAGTTTTCATATGTGTAACACATTTTTAATTTGGTCCCTTACATGTAGGGATCAAATTAAGAATACTTTACATAGACACTAAATTAAAAATATGTTACCGATTATTGGACCTAAATTAAAAATACATAAAAATATTAAGATGACAATGACCAAATTGGTAACATTTAAAAAGGACAAAAATGCACATCTTTTTTAATAGTTGAGTTATGTTGATGACCTTTGTATAGATTTCTTTTATGTTTAGGGATGAAAAAGCTCTGGTGTTTGTTTTTTTATCTGCTCCAATTCATCAATTTCTCTTGATTTGTGATTTTCAATTGCTTAAGCTGTGTGCGGGTACTACATATTGTTAGCTCCTTCAACTGGGTCGTATCACTTTGCTATGCATTGCATGAAGTTTGCAGCGTTCTTTTGGGAAAAAGATCTATGAAATCTTTACAGCAGTATTTAAGCCAACAGATCTTATTATTATTTTTTACCAGAAATCGTGTATCAACCTCATCAATCGTTACCAAATTTTGGAAAAATTTGAAATTACTGAATTATACATTGGAAAGCAGGATAGCAGCAATTGCTAATGGCGTTGTCATTTAGGACATCAATGTTTTCATGAATTTTCTGGTTGTTAGTTTTCTTCAATTAGGTGAAGTTGTCTAATAGGTATTTAAACCGTCCTCCGCATTTTTTTTCTTCCATAAGAGGTGATGTCTAATAGAATAGATGGTACATGGAAATGGACTATAAGATGTGATATCACTCTAGATTTCGTCTTACAAATTGTTTAACAGTTATTAAAATACATTAAAGAATTGAGACCCATGGTATAAGATTTTTCAATACTAACAAAATAAATAAAATAAAATAACAATTTAATGAGATAATTACTTGTTAGAAATATAAAATAATATCTTTTCAACATTTTTTTCTTTTATTTTTTAAATGTTAGATGCTTGAAAAATATAGAGACCAAAATGGAGCAAGTAAAAATTGAGATTCATCTTAACATTTCTATTAGCATTCCAATTCCATGCCAGTACTCTTTTAACTCATCTACCTTTCGTTGAATGTTTTAAAAATTGAGATACTACAAGGGTTTAAATAAGTAATTTTTTTTTCAATGGAAGCCATTTCATTCCACACTTAATTTAACTAAAATTAGTTTTACAAAATAAAAGTTATTTAAAATCAGGTTCATAAACACTCATGCGGTTTTTTAGTTAAATTGAAGAATACTCCAAAACAAAATGTAAAAAAGATTGAATAAATTTTTAGTTAAATTTTGTAATTTTTCCTTTTCTGCCATTTTCTTTCATTTAATTTTTCTCATCAAATAAACAATGGGTAAATCAAACATTCAAGAGATGTAATGTAACACTGTATTATTAATTGTACACCTGCAGTGCCGCAACTCAAAGTGATTGGGACACAAATAGCCAATTGTACAACACATAAACTTCTTCCTTCCATTATAAAAAAACTAAGCCGAATCCTTGACCCATACACTTGATTTTGAAATCGTAATTCTAAAAACACGGCTGGTTTCTTTATTTATCACCCTAATAATTAATAAAAAACCACCGATTTTAAAAGTTATAAATTAATAGCCTTACCTCTTTAAGTGTATTTTGACCCGTTAAAAAGCTCGAAAAATAGTATTTAATATTAATAACTTAATAATATAAGAATTTTATAATATCAACAACTTTTTTTTTTTGAAAGAATGACATCAACTACTTAAAAATAAGTTTAAACGTGATTGTTAAATAATTATTATAATTTTTTAACAAGTTTTAATAATATAAAGAATTCCTAATTAAATATCAATATTAAAAGTACACTATTAATATATTTTAATTAATTTTTAAAATGCTTATTATTTATTAATGATAATTTTATGTGCTAGCGCGCCATCATTTTTATTTATAATAATTAAAAGCTTAAATTTATTTTTAATACATGTAGCCCATTTTGATTTTACTATGTAAGCTTCACATATTTAAGCATTAATTAAACAATATTACTTGACTTATTTTAGCCGTATGCAAATATTAAAATTATATAGTAGCAAACTTTAATGGACTCTTAATTTTAGCATTGGTGGAAATGCAAAAGACAACTAAATAGAATTATCAGCAGATACCCGCGCAAGTGAATAAACCAGCAAAATCATAAAGTACTGGAAACAACAACATAAGTGATCTAATTGTTTTATATGTGTTGGTAGGCCTTACATCTCAAATTTAGTCATGCCACATAAATAAGAATATTTGATGCTTTGGATTAAATGCCACATTGTTCAAATGCACCTGTTCTCCATTTCTTTTTATTTTGACTTAATTGCACTTTTGATCTTTTAGATATCATAATTATGCAACTCTAGTTTCAATTGTGTTAAACTAGGTTCCTTAAGTATTAAAATTTTTTATTTTAATCCCTCATATTTCAATTATGTCTATTGAGTCTCCCAAGTATCACAATTATATTAACAATCGTCTTATCCAAAACTGTTTATTCTTAAAAATAATCCCTGACTAATTATCATTTCCAATTTTTGATGATGATCAATTTTAGTTAATTTGACAAATCTTTACAATCAATGTTAATGACTTACTTTTGCTTCTTCGCAAGCTTTTAGAATCTTTATTTAGCAGGTAAAATAATACATTCATCTTTTAACTTTATTTTAAGGTTTAGCTTAGTCATTAATCTTTTCCACCAGCTGAGTTTGATTCTCTAGTTAATTTTTTCAACCAAGCCTTTGCCATATTATGTTCTAATTGACAATTGTTTACTTCAAAGGTTGCCCTTTAAATTAACAAAGGAAAAACATTTTTATTAAATGAGAACAGGAAGAAGCCTTCCTCAACATTTTGCATAACCTCTAACACGTAATATGATGACACCTGTTTGCTTGATACATCTAAAAGTAGGAAATAGAAATTAGGACAACAAAATATTTGGGATGTAACCCACTTAACACTTTATCAATGAATGCTTGATTAGATTCCCTCCGGACTGACCCTTGAACAAAACCAAGCAAAAATCATTCATAGGTAAAGTCCTTAATAAACAATATTTTTGGACAAAGCTTCAAGTTAGCAAACCTTCCATCCACAAATGTAGATGTCTTATTCTAACAACATACCCAGTAATGCCATCACAAGAACATGTCAATTTTAAGTCATAAAAAAGAATGTCATTCTTTTCATCTCAGCAGACCTCTTAGGATCTGGTTCTTCAATTGCTCTCTCAGTAAATACATGCTTGATGCGACACATTGACTTCCTCACCTGGTAACAATAAATCAATAAAAAGCATACATGCTTTCTTTTCTCTCTAATCAGTTCTATATTGAGCAATGTTCAAGAATAGATGATAGAAGCAATAACATTGTGATTGTTCTATACCATACATCCATGTAGCTACGGTTAACAAGAGCAACACATGTGTAAAGAAGAACAATAAAAAGAAATGAGGCAATACCTAAGGGATGCGCTCTGGGTTAGGAAAACACAGGTTCTGTGCATTAAGCATTTGACATTGAGTCATCAACATGTTCTTTTCCTTTAACAACACATGCCACAACTTATGAAGGTCGTCCCAAGAATTCAGACGCAGTTCAGACGCCTTCCAACTCTGACCTAACAACCAACATTAAATTAAAATATAATAAAAAGGCAGCCATTGCCAGAACAAAGGTTGCACACCCTTCAAAGCTCAATGGAGAAACTTAGGAATTTTGGTTGTACTGAACAGGTGTTACTATAACAAAAATTAGTGAAAATTTTCATTCCAAATCCAAATGAAACCAAGAGGTGCATAGTGCATACCATAAACAACAGGTTTGTCATCATCAGGGCTCCTGTCTTCCTTAAAGAACTCCTGAAGGGGGTTGTGTCCTTCTCTGCCAACAGCAGCAGCTGCTGTAGTGGTATATTGTTTTGATCTGGTAGTTGCAGCAAAGAGTGTTCGTCCAAGTGTTCTTGACAAAAACATAGCTGTAATAACAATCATATTGATTATACAATGTATGCAACCAGACAACAAGTAAATGCCAATGCAACAAAATGTTGTCAAAATCAAATATAATATTTTCATACATCACATTCACATGGATTTTGCAGGAAATGTACAATTTAGTATGATCAAGTAACAATTGAAAGACCCCATAATTTTGGAAATATGTAGGTGAGTGAGAAGAAACAAAAAGAGAAGAAAGTGCAAAATCCCTACTAGCATACTGCAGAAAAAGTTTGATAGGAGGAAGCTATGGTTTGTTGAATACTAGTAGTTTGATGCCAAATCCAGACTATTATAGGTACTAAAAGTTGAATTTCATTGTTGAACAATGAAACAACATAAACAATTAAATATGGTTCTGAAATAAATATGGTTCTAAAGCAAATGAGATTGGAACTAATGGTTCCTCGAATGAAGGTAGCATGATGCTAATGGCAACCAGCATATTACCATAGTATATATTAAGAATTACATTTATAGAGCACTTTCTGGTATATGGTAGAACACTTTCAGTTCAAACAGTTGTATTCTACAAATGACATTGAAAAAACTATAAAAAATTTAAATATATAACCATTTTGGTAACATCAAACTATACCTGTGAAGATTAAAGATTATGACATACAACATAGCATCTCATAAAATCTTTGAATATAGTTCATTAATGTATTGTCTGGAATATGCATTTACCTAAACTACATTGCATGTTGGTTAAACCAATTTCATTCCAGTTGCTATAATGGATTGCCATATTGTTATGGAATTGAATTGACTTACAGCAACATTCAGAAATGGTTTGCTTCTCAATACTAAGAATTGCAAGTTACTTGAGAAAGTATAATGAACATAAATACCAATACTAAGTGAAAATCCAAGGTGCATTTGGCTTGTTTTCTATTTCATTTTCAGTGGATATATTTTTCATAAATAATCACAAAATGAGACATTGTTCCTAACCAGGGATATTAGCTTTAGGTGGTCAATGAAACACTCACACAGTTGTACATTATGCAGAAAAATTATGCAACTGTGTAGGTTTGTGATAATCTGACATTATAGTTTGTCAAATATTCTATAGACCTCTAAAAATTGTAAGGCCGATAGCATTTGAAATCTAAGACATAAATAGAGAGGACCACCAAAGGGTTTTCTGAAATTAATTTGAGGTCACTGCCAGTTTTAATTTAAAAAATAGGTCACTTGTACACAGATTTGCCATTCACTTACATCCATAGAGTTCTTAACACTCAACTCTTCCCATGTCTTTGGTTGGTACCTAACAAATAACTCTTTCAATACAATCAATCTTTATTCACACATTCGCTAATTCACTTACCAACAATTAATAACCAATAGTTAGTATCCATTCATCCAAAATATGCATGCAAAAACACAGTTGCATATCACAAAAAATTAAGTCATCATATTTACTACCACAGTCACATCAATTAATTAATAACACAACTTATCCAGGATTCATAAATAATCTAAGGTGCATGTAATTCTAACAAACCAAACATTACTAGAATGCCTTATTACTGCACAAAATCTGCATTATTCATATGGCACCAACAAACATATATACTTATAGTCATTGAACCCATATAGCTTATAATTTACTTGAAAATAAGTACTTCAACTATATGTTCATGCACAAATATTTATGGGGAATGCTAGTTATGTACAACAAATTTATTCACCATTTTTTAGCTAAAAGGGGTGAACTCGCGTTTACTTGGTTTAATATCTGAAAGGAAAGACTCATTCAAACCTTGATAGTAATGTTTCACTCGATGTTGTTCTCAGGGAAACACCATAATCATTATTAATACTGCTTAAAAGTATTGACTTGACTCTACTATAAAACTTTCCCGCAACTCTATTTCTTTTTATTTTGACTTAATTACACTTTTGATCTTTTAGATATCATAATTATGCAACTCTAGTTTCAATTGTGTTAACTAGGTTCCTTAAGTATTACAATTTTTTTTATTTTAATCCCTCAAATTTCAATTACGTCTATTGAGTCTCCCGAAGTATCACAATTATATTAACAATTGTCTTATCCAAAACTTCCGTTCATTCTTAAAAATAATCCTTGACTAATTATCATTTCCAATTTTTGACGATGATTAGTTTTAGTTAATTTGAAAAATCTTCACAATCAATGTTAATGACTTACTTTTGCTTCTTCGCAAACTTTTAGAATCTTTATTTAGCAGGTAAAATAATACTATTCATCTTAACTTTATTTTAAGATTTAGCATAGTCATTAATCTTTTCCCCTCGTTGAGTTTGATTCTCTAGTTAATTTTTTGAACCAAGCCTTTGCCATATTATGTTCTAATTGACATTATTTACTTCAAAGGTTTCCCTTTAAATTAACAAAGGAAAAACATTTTTATTACATGAGAGCAAGAAGAAGCCTTCTTCAACATTTTGCATAACCTCTAACATGTAATATGATGACACCTATTTGCTTGATACATCTAAAAGTAGGAAATAGAAATTAGGACAACAAAATATTTGGGATGTAACCCACTTAACACTTTATCGAGAAATAGATCGCAAGGAACAATGAATGCTTAATTAGATTCCCTCCGGACTGAAGCAAAAATCATTCACAAGTAAACTCCATAATAAACAATATTTTTGGACAATGCTTCAAGTTAGCAAACCTTACATCCGCAAATGTAGATGTCCAATTCTAACAACATACGCAGTAATGCCATCACAAGAACAAGTCAATTTTTTAAGTCATCAAAGAACATTTATCATTATTTTCATCTCATCAGACCTCCTGGGATCTGGTTCTTCAATTGCTCTCTCAGTAAGTACATGCTTGATGTGACACATTGACTTCCTCACCTGATTTTACGTAACCATAAATCAATAAAAAGCATACATGCTTTCTTTTCTGTCTAATCAGTTCTATATTGTGCAATGTTCAGGAATAGATGATAGAAGTAATAGCACTGATTGTTCTATACCATACATCCATGTAACTACAATTAACAAGAGCAACACATGTGTAAAGAAGAACAATAAAAAGAAATGAGGCAATACCTTAGGGATGCGCTCTGGGTTAGGAAAACGCAGGTTCCGTGCATTAAGCATTTGACGTTGAGTCATCAACATGTTCTTTTCCTTTAATGACACATACCACAACTTATGAAGGTCGTCCCAAGACTTCAAACGCAGTTAAGACACCTTCCAACTTCTACCTAACAACCAACATCAACAACACCTTTAACCCAAGTTAACTGGGGTCGATGGTAGATGAACTCAATGATAGATCGAAAATAAGACAAGGAAAGAGAAAGGGAGAGGGGAAGAAAAAAGTGAACATAAGACAAAAGAGTGAAAAAATAAGCTAAAATAAAAGAGGGGTTAAAGGAAGAGGAGAGAAATAAAGAGGAAAAGAACTAAAACAAGGGAACAACTGGAACCTAGAATTACTAATGAGTTTAACCCTCCATCAAGTTTATAGCTTTTCTCCACTCCATCCTAAGACATACCGTCTGCCAATCTATATCCCACTCCATTAGGTCTTGTTTAACTACATTTCCCCAAGTAAGTTTCGGTCGACCTCTACCTCTATTTGTTTCAAGCTCTTGGTAACAAACTCTTGTTCTTACGGGAGCATCCAGTGACCGTCTCATAACGTGCCCCAACCACCTCAATCTATGCTCCCTCATCTTTTCACATACTAGTGCCATTGATACCTTGTGTCGAATATCCTCATTTCTTATCTTATCCATTTTCGTATAACCACACATCCACCTTAACATCCTCATTTCCGCTACCTCTATTTTATGCTCATGTTGCCTATGTGCTGGCCAACATTCCACTCCATATAACATTGTTAGTCTGATAGCTGTTCTATAGAATATTCCTTTTAGCTTAAGGGAAATTTTGCGGTCACACAAAAACCCCGATGCACTCCGCCATTTCATCCACCTTGCTCTAATTCTATGATTTACATTGTAACACCCCGTATGCATCCGGTGTATTAACATATTACTTAATCAGATAAGTGCAGTAATTAATATAAAACCAATTAATTACAACCACGGAAGCGTTTTCGAAACCATGTTTCTTGAGTCATTATGTATGGTACGCATCAAACTTAAAACACTGAACATCAACTCAAGCCAGCCTCATCGATCCAAACAACATAAACGACAGCAGATGGATAATTAATATCTCTACAGATATATCAGGAAAAAGCCACAAGTATATATACATATATACATCATCATGATACCCACAGTATCTAATACAAAAGAATAAGCAGCACGTGTTCTGATCTCAAAGATCACTTCCTCACACGAGGGCATACAGTCATATACAGTTCATGTACAAAACATAAACATAACCACAATATGTACACCCACACATATCTTCCCTCTACAGGGTACAAGGTATAACAACATAAACAAAATGAGCCTCCCAGCTCGCAAAATGCTGCGACAACTGTCCCTACTGGGGCCTTCTGCCCTGGAAATTGTCATCTCTGCCAGATGAGTCACCTTCAAAACATAATCCCCACACGGGGTGAGATACACATCTCAGTAAGCTCAGGGTCCTTGGAGGCATCTCCTCCACCCTGGCTCACTTTCATGACACACAGCATCCAAGGCATCACAAACAATGGCCTCCCGGCCCTCATAACAATACATAGCCAATCATCTAGCTCTAATGTATATCTGCGGAACTACGCCGCCAAAGATGCATCATCATCAGCATCAGGACTCTTAGTCCTCAGTGTGAGACCGGAACTCACACCCGTGCCATCCCATCGGGAGCTACCCCTTACGCATGGATGCACGTATATGGCACCTCCGAGAATAGGCTTCAACCGTGACGGGACCACCTATTTCTTGGTCTTAAGGGATCATCATCACCCTTTACGTAAGCAAACCAAACTAGGAGGTGCGCTCTTCTCCTAGGGAGGTCCATATCTATCTAACTGGCCAGAAGATCTATTCAACAGGTAACCATACATACAAAGCATAAAAGCATGCATACATATCATTATGAGAAAGCAACAACCAATTTAATGCATGCATCATGAATGCAACCATCACTCCCTCGGAGTATGGTGGAACACAGCAGTGGGAAACACTCCCAAGAAACTAAGAACTTACCTGGCAAAGCTGTGCTCTACAGTTCAATCCCTGAACGGTGGTCTACGCCACTGACACCCTCGGTGTCACGCCCTATACAAGTATATAAGCTCAATCAGACACCAATTCAACCACACAATGCATAAACCTCTGAGTCATCTATCTTAAGGTTATCAGAGCTAATCAATTCATTAGACAACTCATAGACCCTCAGCGGTCTATCTCGGCCTAACCAAGGCACTAGAGTCTCCATAAGACTCGGTATAAGCCAAAACAAAGAGCTCAAAGCTCTATACAGGCCAATACTCAAGATTATACAACATGGCTTGAACGGTTTCTTCCACACAACATCACCGTTCCTAAAGCCTCTCAAGCACATAAAAGCAAAAATCAATGCTCATGCATGTTATACCATCATCAAAATAACCCAACATTCTTCCTACACATGCATTTCTCAGAGCCAAGAACCAAAGTCCATGAAACTAACATATCAACGCTAATCCTTGATCACAACAACTTTCTAAGCATACTTTTCTAAATGACCCAAGGCTAATTCCAGCTCTAGCTCAAAAGGGTCACTATTCATCCCAAAGCCAAAATCACAAATCAAACGGTAAAACTCGAGTTTCTTACCTCTAAGATGACAAGGAAGGCTAATGGACCACTTCCCCAAGCTTGGGTGTCCGAGAATCGCCTCCTTTCCTTGCCGAGCTCCAGTTTTGTCAAGTTCTCTAGAGAAAACGATCTCTTCGTTTGATGGTTTTTAGGAAAAAGAGATGAATGATTCTAGCTCATAGGATGATTCCCTACAAGTTTCATGTTGAAAGGGAAGTGTTTTGATAAAGTTTGGTGAAGATATGGACCTTCCCAAGCTCAACAATGGCGGAATAGGGCCAGAGGAAGAAGAAAGAAGGCTTTTGGCCAAAAATCGCGAAAATGAGCTTTATATAGTGGTCCAGGTCGCGTTCTGACGCTAACCGCGCCAATCTGGTGCTACTCGCGCCAACTTCCAGTACCTGTGGCGCTAACCGCGCCAATCTGGCGCTACTCGCGCCAGAATTTTAGCCGTCGCTAATTCCATCGCTAATTCCGTCACTAACACTTTTGCGACAGAATTTCAAAAATTTAAGCTTTTCTTTCTTTTTATTTTATTTATTTAGCCTTGGTTATTATATACATCCTCATAAATCTCACAACCTTTTTGCAAAATTGATACCAAGTATCTAAAAACATCTTTTTTGGGTACCTCTTGACCAAGTAGATGCACTGTGTCTTGATCACCATCTCTTATCCGTGAAAACTTACACTTCGTATACTTTGTCTTACTCTTGCTTATTGTGAATCCTTTAGACTCCAAAGTGTTTCTCCACAATTTCAATTTCCTATTAACACCATCCTTGGTCTCATTAATAAGCACAATATCATTTGCAAAAAGCATACACCACGACAATGCCTCTTGAATATCTTTCGTTAGTTCATCAATCACTAAGGCAAAGAGATAAGAACTAAGAGCTAAACCTTCTTGAACACCTACCGTGATAGGGAAATACCTTGATGTTCCATTACAAGGTTTCATGTAACGACCCCGTATGCATCCGGTTCATTAACATTATAATATGGTCTTAAGCGCAACAATTACTTAATAAACTTAAGTAAATACAGAAGCATATAAAATAATAAGACGTCATCTTACGCCACACAACACAACTAAAACATTATGTATGGAATCTGTATATATCCCGGTACCCGGGTTCTGTTCTTAAAAGATACATCATAGTACAAACCCAAATCGGGTTACAAAAGTACAACAAAAATTGAGTCAACAGACTCGCAGAAGATCGCCTTCCAAAATCCGCTTCTTCGAACCCAGCCTCATCCTCTTGTCCGGGATCCTCAGTAAGTAGCCAACTCGGCCTCGGCCTCCCTGGCCTATCAATTGAGATCCATGTTGCGAACACGACAAGTGCACCGATCGTTCCAAGTAATAAAATGATAAGTAGAGTTATCGTTCCCATGAGGATTGAAGCACTAAATTTAATTGTAATTTAGAATCTTTAAATTGGAAGAGAAATAATATAATTGGAAGAATAAGATGATGATTTGTATTTAAGAACTATAACAAAACTGAATTAAAATTTAAGAAAATTCAAACGCGATGTAAATTGAAGATTATGTAGTAATGAGGAATAATTGTGGTTAAAGCACAATCACTTTTGATCCCTACCTTCTGTAATTGAATTGGTTATTAACTTCTTTTACGCTAATTATTCAAAAGATATATTTTACGTAATTTAGTTAAATCCTGATTTCTCGGTCATTTAACCCTTTAATCTAATTAAGAATTCTAATTCCTTAGTAATCCCTTCTTAAATTAAGCTTTGAGCTAATATATTTATTTCTTTGCAATTCTACACCCCTATCCTTAGGTAATGTAAAGATTGTTACTTTACCGCTTTCTGAAACTAAAATCCCAACATCCCTATTGTGAATCCTAGCTCTTGAAACCCTAACAGATTGATCAAGTCTATTGAGGCAAAAGTAATTAAGGAACAAGATAGAGCAAAACAATTATCATAAACTGCATTAATACCAATTCAAATTACATAAGAGTTCACATTGGCTTTGGCTTCAACCACAATCAAAGAGGAATTAGCCAGACATGATTATGTCTGGCTTGAATACAATAATGATAGGGTAGATGAGAAAGAATACAAAGATTGAAGAGTAAGCAAACCCTTCAATCTTGGCCTCCTTCTTGATCTTTCCCTTTTTCTTGATTTTCTTCAATGCCTCTTTTTTCTTTTTTTTGCCTTCGTCCCCCCTTTTAAAACGTCCTACCACTTTCCTCTTTATATCTAGGTCATAAAAACCCTAATATCTTTTATTCTTATGTTATCTTTAAGGTAATTTGTATTTCCCAGCGTCGCCTGCGTGGCTGGGGCGAGCTTTGGCGCGACTGGCGTCAGCTTCCAGTAAGTCCCACGCGATCAGCGTGGCCTTGGCGCGGTTGGCGTGAGACTCCAGAAATCCTTAGCTCTTTATTTTGCTCATTTTCTTCCTTTTCTTAGCTCCTAACATAAAAATTGCATAGAATCAGTGATAACACAATAATGATGAACTTTGTACTTATGCTAGCAGCATATCAAATAATTCCCAGATTTAGATATTGTTGTCCTCAGCAATAAAACAAAACATTATTGCAATGGAAACTATATTCAACAATCAAGCATATCATCACATACACAATCTTAGAACTATTCTGTTAAATGCAATTGAATTCCATATGAAAATTTCAAGAATACTTTTCAAGTCTATCAACATCGATTCTTAACTTGAATACCCCTCACTAAAAGATATAAATCACTCATCACTGAAGTGTTTTGGGTAAATATAATCTCTCAATTCCTCCAAAGCTATAATACTACCATATGCTTGATTATATTCTCAAGTTCCTAAAAATAAGAAACATTAATACATGCACAGTTAATCAAAAGGTCTTTACAAGGTGGTAACTTGGCCTGACTTAAGGGTAGGAATCATTTGGATAGTGGCTAAAATTGAGATTGAATTCTATTAGAATTAGTCAATTCCACTTAACCAATCTACCACTCTTATTCTCATGTCCACCTTTTTACATCTGTCCCTCCTTTTGTCTCTGTTTCTTCTGTCTTCTTTTTTTTTCTTTCTCTTATTTTTCTTTTTCAACACACTGTAAGCAGAGATAATAGAATAATGAGAAAATACATTTAGATCCACCAGCTGGTATTTCAGACTTGTTATTTCCCAACTGGATTATTCACTAGATTTGGTTTTTGCCAGATCTGTTCTGTTGGCATTTCAACACCGAACCAGAATAGTCTTCTTGGGTAACTTTGTCTTTCCTCTTACCCTTCTTTCCTTTCCTATGGACATTCATCTTCCTATTTTCAACATCTAGCAGACTTGATTCTAACTCTCCTTTCTTCCAATCTCAAATAATATGGTCAAAGATAAGTTTTAAGTGTCAGGTGAATGAATAGAAAAGGCTTAGGCTCAAAGGGGTTTAACAATGAAAAATTATTAAGGTAAGGTCATGTGGCTCTAGCTTAAAAAAAAAAAACAATGCCTTTATCATATCAACCATGCAAGTATTATAGAGAAACAAGTCAAGTTCTAGAGTATTATTCATAGTGAGGTCACTCTGAAAAGAAAATTTTCTGCATATAGGCTCAATCCTCACAGGCTATGGTATCAAGCTAGATTCTTTTGATTTCCTATCAAGTGTCCTATTCTTTTCCATAATGTACTTCAATCACAAAAACTAACCTAGTTCTAATCATGTAATATTCAAAGCTATACTCTACTTATCTCCTATATACTTCCAAAACAATCATCATTCAATCCAATTTATCACCGCATTAGCAATTCCAAATCTGAAAATTAACATAACATGCTTTAACATTTTATTCACCTAATTCTAAAAAGAACATATAAACTAAACTAATATTCAAACTAATTCCTTCTAATTTATTCTAAATTCTGTTAAACGTCTTTTGTTTCTTCAAATATGATTCTTCAAAAATAACGCATATGCCTTCCCCATTCCCAGATTTTAAACATTATTGTCCCCATCAATAAATTTATATTGTAAGGAAAACACATATCCGCATTATTTGAAAAATTATCTTTGTACTACCAACATCAATCTAAACAGAATTATTTAACTAAAAATTAAAACTAATTATTAAAACTAATTCAATTTAAACACATGCATAATATAAATTACTTAAACTTAAATTGTTCCGCAGGCAATGAAATAAAATAAGTTAAACATAAAAACAGAAAAGCAATTAAAATACTGTCCAATTTTCTGAAAATGTCACTCCTCAGCCTCCATAGTGTCATCATCAGTGGCTTGAGATGCTGCAACAGTTGTCGCTGATGGCTGAGAAGGATGGGGAGGTCCAGGAGAAACATGGGATGTTGATGCCTGCTGCAGTTGGTAAGTAGTGAAGTCAATGGAAAAATGTCGACACAAGTCCTCGATCATCTTGGTCTGACACTCCAATTGAGATTGGATCTGCACATAACTCGGGGAGTCTTCATAGACCAACTAATGACGTCGGGCTCTAGTGGTAGTAGAAGGAGGTGGTGGCGGTGCTCAAACTTTTTGTTGAGGAATCTCATCACGAGGACTCCTATTAGCAATTTCTTCAGGTTGTAACTTTGAAGCTTGAATCAATTGCTCCTGCCACGCATTCTCTATCGTAGCCAAATAAGTCTTATGCGTCATGACAGATGCTATCTTCACATCCTCAGGCTCGTCGTTTGGAATCTCTAAACCTGCCTTGATACAAAGGTGAGAAATAAGTGAGGAATGGGCAAGGAGAGACTTACTGCTACCATCTTGGATTATGTGCAGTATCCTATCAGACAAGATACTAGAAATGTTAAGATTATCATCTCCCAGCAGCACATGTATAAGAATGGCCCTTTCAACATTCACATCTGTCAAGTTTGTAGATGGAATGACAGTATGATTGTTAAATTGGTGCCAAAATTCCGCCTCTTCAGTAAGATCTTGCTTCCTCAACTTTTCAGGTACATAATCCATTCTAGGCTTGGTCTTCCAAGTAGTGTACAACCCAGTAATGCCTCTTCGGATCTCATGTGCAAGTTGAGGCATGTCATCTCTATAAACGCTCTTACTTGTGATGGGTTGCATCCTGTAAAATTTCTTACTGAAAGCACAGGATTGAAGACTGTAATAGCTAGTCTCCAAAAAGCTTTCAATAAACTCATGGTCAAATGGGACTTCAGCCCCTCTTACCCAACTTACTCTCTGTCTTCCCACAGTTTCTCTATCAACATTGGCCAGAAACTCCTTCAGAATGACACTAGAGCTTGGTTCAGTGTAACTTACCAAGGTCTGCCAATCTCTCCTAGTAATTACCTCCAAGATAGGTGAATCGTCAGGCAAAAATTACCAATCGATCCTTTTCTCCGGGATGATTTTCTTCGGTGCATACCAGTTTTCATATCTTTGTTGACAGTCAATGGTGCGGAAATGATTCGCATCAAAATCAGAATTCCTTGCCCTTTTGGTACCAGATGTAGCACCCTTCTTCTTCTCCTTTTCTATTTGTTTTCCCTGAAACTCAGAAAAATTCCACAATTAAATATGCAATGAATTCCTAGATTGCTTGCAATCATATCTCTAATATTTCTTTATTTCAAGACAACAAACATAAATTACAGTCATAATACAATCATATTTTGGGAATTAAAACAAAGCATTTGACAATAGATATACAAATAAATCTTCTTCCATAATTCCCAGATTTATTTGATTCTATATAACTCAATTATGAATTAAGAAGATTACTAGCATGCTTCTATCATTATGATTAGGAAATAAAATCTTTAAATAGAATAAGAATAAAATAACAAGAATAACATAATAGCCATTCCCAGATTTTATTTCCTACTCTAAGTTTCCAATTATTTGGACCAAAGCCACATACATTTTAATTCTTAAAAACAACCCTAATATTAGCATTAAAATCAGATTAGCAATTTAATCATCCAATTCAAAAGTCCTGTGTCCTAAAACATAATTAATCATGCTAATTTAATTTCTAAGATTTGAAAACATTCTATTCATATCATCAAGGTTATAATCTACGAAACAAAACATATCAAAGCAATCCCCTTAGCCATTTATCATAAAAATAACAAGCACTTGATTTGCAGCTGGCGCAGATGGCGCCAAGTCTCACGCGATTCGCATGGGCTGCAGAACAGAGAAACTTATGAATCCCAGCTGACGCTACTCGCGCCAACCCTCGCGCTGGTCGCGTGGATTGGGTTCTTGCTCTAAACTCTATCAATCATCTTCAGAATCAATCCTAACCATCATGCATACTAATCTAAACCCTAAAGAACATAAAACACAGATTAACTACGTACCTTATCCTTAGCCATTTGAAAAGAATCAAGAACTTGAAATAGAACACAATGTTGCTTCCAAAATAGAAAGAACTTTAGAAAGAACAAGTAAATTGGTCCACTTTCAAATGCTACTCAGAAGTAGAGTGAAACTGTATGGAAATAAGGTAAAGAATGCAATGTATTTATAGCCTTTTAGAAATAAGAGAAGTTATTGGTGGTTATGTAACTGAAATAGGAGTTAATGGCATTTCAATGCTTGCAACGTTCTGAATAGGGACGACTAGGAGTTGTGGCTGTTTAAGTAATAGTGAAACGTCACCAAAAAATAGGGTTTCAAAACTTAAAAGGGAAACTGCTTTCGAAGTGTCACGCGGATCGTGCCATCCCCACGCGATTCGCGTGAACTTCCAGTATGTCTGGCACGGTTAGCGCCGTAGGTCGCGCGAGGTTCCAGTATCAATGGCGCGGATGGCACCATGGTTCACGCAATTAGCGTGAACCCACAAAAGTGTAATGACCTAAAACTCTCAAAATTAAACTAATCTTAAAATAAAAACACACCAAATCAATGCAAAAATTTTAAAATCAACAAAAATTGTAATGATTAACTAAATAAAACATAACTGAACAATTTAAAAGAAAACACGCAAACACTTAAAATCTTTGGATTGCCTTCCAAGTAGCGCTTTGTTTTCCATCATTTAGCTTGACACATCAAACCTTTATTCTTCAGGTGAAAGTAGGGAAATAGAAACAATATTTCTATTCACTTGTCCTCCATAATAAAGTTTCAATCGGCATCCGTTAATTTTAAAAGATCTGTCATTATCTAGTGGAGAAATTTCCACTGTTCCATAAGGGAAAACCTTTTTAACAATGAAAGGACCAGACCAACAGGATTTGAGTTTACCTAGAAATAATCTCAGTCGAGAATTATATAACAATACCTACTGTCTGGGTTCAAATTCCTTTGGATGGATCTTTTTATCATGCCATTGCTTGGTTTTTTCTTTATAAATTCTAACATTCTCATAAGCTGCTCATCTAAACTCATCAAGTTCATTCAGTTGTAATAATCATTTTTCAGTAGCTTTAGAGAGTTCAAAATTTAAAAACTTAGTGGCCCATAATGCTTTATGTTCTAACTCAATAGGGAGATGACAAGACTTACCGTACACCAGTTGGAATGGTGACATACCTATTGGGGTTTTGAAAGCTGTTCTGTAAGCCCAAAGTGCATCATGTAGCTTCAATGCCCAATCTTTTCTAGCATTCCCCACTGTTTTCTCCAATATTCGCTTCAGTTCTCTGTTGGAAATTTCCACTTGTCCACTCGTCTGAGGATGATACGGTGTGGCTATTCTATGTCAAACTCCATATTTACTAAGCAATTTCTCGAACTGTTTGTTACAAAAATGTGTACCTCCATCACTGATAATAGCTCGAGGAACTCCAAACCTAGTAAATATATTCCTTCTCAAGAAAGAAATCACCACTTTTGCATCATTGGTAGGTAAAGCAACTGCTTCCACCCACTTAAACACAGAGTCCACAACCACTAAGATGTATTGGTTGGAATACGACTTAGGGAATGGTCCCATAAAGTCAATTCCCCAAACATCAAATAATTCTACCTCTTGGATGTTATTCAGTGGCATTTCGTCCTTACGAGATATATTTCTTGTCCTCTGACATCTGTCACACTTCTCCACAAATTCACGTGCATCTTTGAAGATTGTAGGCCAGTAATAACCACTTTGCAATACTTTATGGGCTGTCCTATTACCTCAAAAGTGTCCTCCATAATCAGAAGAATGACAATGCCAAATGATATTAGGCATTTCAGTCTCATCTGCACATCTGCGAATAACACCGTCAGTACAATTAAAATATAGGAATGGGTTATCCCAGTAGTACCTCATTGCATCATGGAAAAATTTCTTTTTCTGCTGCCAAGTAAGATCTTCAGGTATTACTCCCACAGCCTTATAATTCGCCATCTTTGCAAACCATGGCCCAAGTTGAACTACCATTACTCGCTCATCAGGAAAAGATTCATTAATTTCCAGTTCTGGTCCATCTTGCAAATCTTTGTCCTGAATCCTAGATAGATGATCAGCAACTTTATTTTCCACTCCAGCTTGGTCTCTAATTTCTAAATCAAATTCCTGAAACAATAACATCCATCGCAGCAAGCGTGGCTTTGCTTCCTGCTTAGTCATTAAATACTTAAGTGCAGCATGGTCAGTAAATATAATAACTTTAGAGCCTATTAAATAAGATCTAAATTTATCTAATGCATATACTACTGCTAACATTTCTTTTTCCGTTGTGGCATAGTTAACTTGTGCCTCATTTAAAACCTTACTAGCATAGTATATAACATGTAACATTTTATTTTTCCTCTGACCAAGTACAGCACCAATGGCATATGCACTTGCATCGCACATTAATTCAAAAGGTAAATTCCAATCAGGTGCTGTCAAAACAGGTGCAGTAGTAAGTTTCTCTTTTAACATATTAAATGCATTACAACAAACTTCATAAAAAAGAAATTCATTTTCTTTAGATAAAAGTTGACTAAGAGGTTTTGCAATTTTTGAAAAATCTTTAATGAACCTCCTATAAAAGCCTGCATGAGCTAAAAAACTTTTCACCCTATTAACATTAATGGGTGGTGGTAATTTTTCAATCAATAGTAATTTAGCTTTATCAACTTCTATACCTTTTCCATAAATTTTATGACCTAAAACAATTCCATCACATACCATGAAATGACATTTTTCCCAATTCAAGACAAGGTTGGTTTCTTGACATCTTTTTAATACCTTAGCTAAATTAACTAAACATGTATCAAAGCAAGAACCAAAAACTGAAAAATCATCCATGAAAACTTCCAAACCTTTTTCTACCATATCAGAAAAAATAGATAGCATACACCTTTGAAATGTAGCCAGTGCATTGCAAAGACCGAATGACATTCTTCTATAAGCAAAAACTCCAAAAGGACAAGTGAAGGCTGTCTTCTCTTGATCTTCAGGTGCCATTGGAATTTGGTTGTAGCCAGAATATCCATCAAGGAAGCAATAGTAAGCATGGCCTGCCAATCTTTCCAGCATTTGATCAATGAAGGGAAGTGTAAAGTGATCCTTCCTTGTGGCATCATTGAATCTTCTATAATCTACACACATCCTCCATCTCGTGATCGTTCGAGTGGGAATTAATTCATTGTTGTCATTTTGAATTACCGTCATCCCACCTTTCTTTGGGACAGTTTGAACTGGACTTACCCATGCAGTGTCTGAAATAGGATAAATCATTCCTGCATCCAGCAACTTCACAACTTCTTTTCTAACAACCTCTTTCATTGTAGGGTTTAATCTTCTCTGATGCTGCCTTACTGGTTTTATGTCATCTTCCATCAAGATTTTATGAGTGAAAAAGAAGGATTAATACCCTTCAAATTAGAGATAGACCACCCAATAACAGTCTTGTGTTCTTTGAGTATCTTAATTAATTTCTCTTCTTCAACTCTAGACAAATCCTTGTTAATAATAACAGGATATGTCTTTTCCTCACCCAAAAACACATACTTTAAATTTTCAGAAAGTTCTTTCAGCTCCACTTTTGGTGCTTCACTTGTGATATCAATTTCTTTCTTTTCCAGCACCTCCATCACAACTTCCAGCTCTTCTGATGACGTGTCTTTGTCTCTAATCTCCATCTCCTCTGCAAGTTCTTGATCAATAGATTTCTCTGTATGCACTATAGTATCTAACACGTCAATTCTGAAACAATCATCTTTATCAATAGGATTTTTCATAGTATCAAATACATTAAATATTATGGACTCATCAAACATCCTAAGCTCTAATTTCCCTTGTGCCACATCAATTATAGCTCTAGCCGCAGCCAAAAATGGCCTACCTAAAAGAACAGGTATTTCACTTTCTTCCATATCTAAAACTATAAAATCAACAGGAAAAATAAATTTATCAACCTTTATCGAAATATCTTCAATGACTCCACTCGGTTTCCTCAATGATCGATCTGCAAGTTGAAGAGATACCATAGTTGGCTTCAACTCCATAATCCTTAGAGACTTGCATACTGATAAGGGCATTAGGTTGATGCTTGCTCCTAAGTCACATAATGCTCTTCCCACATTGATATTACCTATTGCAATGGGAATATTGAAACTCCCCGGATCTCTAAGCTTGGGAGGAACTCTCTTTTGAATGGTAGCACTGCACTCTTCAGTAAGCACATCTGTTTCACATTCCTGCAACTTATGCTTTCTAGACAATAAATCCTTCATAAATTTAACATAGTTAGGCATGTTAGCTAAAGCTTCAACAAAAGGAATATTAATATGTAACTTTTTAAACATTTCGAAAAATTTAGCATACTGTTTCTTTTGGGCTTGTTGCTTCAGCTTCATTGGATACGGTGGTTTCTCAAAACGAGAGAAATCCATTACCTTCTTAGGATTTACAACAACTGGCTCCTTTTCCTTGCTTGTTTGTGTTTCCACTTTTGCTTCCTTCTCACCATTTTGAATTATTTCAGCTTCATCTCTGGCCTTTTTTTGCACTTCATTGGTCTTCTCTCGAGTTGTGAGCACTTTTCCACTCCTTGTGATGATTGCTTTGGCTTGCTCTCTTAGATTGACTACTGCATCACTAGGAAACTGCCCTTGCTGTCTTTCTGCAAGTTGCTTTGATAATTGACCAATCTGATTTTCTAGATTCCGGATAGAAGCATCTTGACTTTTATTATGAGCTCTGGTTTCATTAATGAATGCATTGGTAGCTTGAATATGCTAATTAGCAGTCTTTGACAGCTGCAACATGGCTTTCTCCAATTCATATGGCTCTTTAGGTGGAATAGGTGGAGGTTGTAAATAATTATTAGATTTGTAATCTAATCCTCCTCCCTGAAATCTCCTCTGAAAATTATTTCCCATAGAAAAATTCTGATTTCTCTGAAAATTCTACTGAGGTCTTTGATCTTGCCATACACCATTCACTTGAACTGGATCAGCTCCTATTAATGTAGGACATTCATTAGACTCATGATCTCCTTGACAATACTCACAAGTGACAGCATTCATTTTAATCGATGACGCTTGTGTTGCAGTAACTTGAAACTTATCAAATTTCTCAGTGTGCTTGGCTAGTTGTTGTGACAAAAGCTTCTGTTCAGCTAGCATTGTATCGCTGCTTCCCAACTGAATAACCTCACGTTTAGGCTAAGTTACCATACTTTCATTCTCATTTGTGGCCAAAGAATCTATCAACTCATAGGTTTGAGCTACTGTCTTTGATCTGATTGAGCCTCCAGCTGCAACATTTACAATTAACCTGGATTCAGGTGTCATTCCATTAAAGAAAATACGCACCTTCTTCCCAACTGGCATGTCATATTGAGGGCACTTTCTGATCAATTCTTGGAAACGATTCCAATTCTGATCAATTCTTGGAAACGATTCCAAGCTGCACACAATGTCTCTCTTCCATTCTAAGTGAAGTTAGTAATCTTATTCACTAACTTATTATATTTTCCATAGAAAAATATTGTGCAAAAAATTTTGAAGCTAGCTCTTCCCAAGTAGTGATACTATTTGAAGTTTGTCTATCTAGCCACCGGAGATCTTTTCCTTTAACAGCAAAAGGAAACAATCTAAGCCTGATTGCATCGTCCGTCACTCCTTGATGTCTAATGGTGTCATAGATCCTTAGAAATCTGTCAACAAAATCATGTGGATCTTCATCATCTTCTCCACCAAACTAACTTCGTTCCACCAAATTAATTAAGGATGGGTGAATGTCAAAATGATTGGCTTCAATGGGTGGCCTGACAATATAGATGTTGGCCTGGTGAATAATGGAGCAATGATATCCTCCATCAATTCATCCTCTAGGCGTGGTGGATGGTTGTTTCTGTCAGCCATCTCTAGTTCTATCTCAGGTTGTGAACTAGATTCTTCTGCTTCCTTTCTCTGTTAAATTAATCTCCTATTCCTCCTAACAGTCCATTCTATTTTTGCATCGTACTGTAGAATTACAGGATCGATTACACCTCGCATACACTAAAGAAAGCAGATCAGTAATAACAAGAGTTCCAATCTTCAAGATTAAAAATTATTATAAAATTAGCATTTTCAATCCCCGACAACGACGCCAAAAACTTGTTGCGAACACGACAAGTGCACCAATCGTTCCAAGTAATAAAATGATAAGTAGAGTTATCGTTCCCACGAGGATTGAAGCACTAAATTTAATTGTAATTTAGAATCTTTAAATTGGAAGAGAAATAATATAATTGGAAGAATAAGATGATGATTTGTATTTAAGAACTATAACAAAACTGAATTAAAATTTAAGAAAATTCAAACGCGATGTAAATTGAAGATTATGCAGTAATGTGGAATAATTGTGGTTAAAGCACAATCACCTCTGATCCCTACCTTCTGTAATTGAATTGGTTATTAACTTCTTTTACGCTAATTATTCAAAAGATATATTTTACGTAATTTAGTTAAATCCTGATTCCTCGGTCATTTAACCCTTTAATCTAATTAAGAATTCTAATTCCTTAGTAATCCCCTCTTAAATTAAGCTTTGAGCTAATATATTTATTTCTTTGCAATTCTACACCCCTATCCCTAGGTAATGTAAAGATTGTTACTCTATCGCTTTCTGAAACTAAAATCCCAACATCCCTATTGTGAATCCTAGCTCTTGAAACCCTAACAGATTGATCAAGTCTATTGAGGCAAAAGTAATTAAGGAACAAGATAGAGCAAAACAATTATCATAAACTGCATTAATACCAATTCAAATTACATAAGAGTTCACATTGGCTTTGGCTTCAACCACAATCAAAGAGGAATTAGCCAGACATGATTATGTCTGGCTTGAATACAATAATGATAGGGTAGATGAGAAAGAATACAAAGAATGAAGAGTAAGCAAACCCTTCAATCTTGGCCTCCTTCTTAATCTTTCCCCTTTTCTTGATCTTCTTAAATGCCTATTTTTTCTTTTTTTCTGCCTCCGTCCTCCCTTTTAAAACGTCCTACCACTTTCCTCTTTATATCCAAGTCATAAAAACCCTAATATCTTTTATTCTTATGTTATCTTTAAGCTAATTCATATTTTCCAGCGTCGCTCACGCGGCTGGTGCGAGCTTTGGCGCAACTGGCATCAGCTTCCAGTAAGTCCCACGCGATCAGCGTGGCCTTGGCGCGGTTGGCGCGAGACTCCAGAAATCCTTAGCTCTTTATTTTGATCCTTTTCTTCCTTTTCTTAGCTCCCAACATAAAAATTGCATAGAATCAGTGATAACACAATAATGATGAACTTTGTACTTATTTTAGCATTTATTTGACATTTTATGCTTATTTTCTTAATGAATTTAACCTAAAAACTACATATGCTAGCAGCATATCAATCAACTGAACAACCCTTATTCGGGTCTCTTACCCCAAACCTCGTCCCCCGCTCTTTGGCTATCACCTGCAATAAATAAAATCCCCAACCGGGGTGAGATACAATCTCAGGAAACTCAGGGTTCTTGGAGACTCACCTCCCCCTGGTTCACTTCCACAGTACATAACATTTAAATAGGGATTGCATTAACATAGCCAACCCGGTCTTTTAGTAAAAACATGGCCATCCCGGCATAAAAACATAGCTATCCTAGCTTTTTAGTAAAAACATGGCCATCCTGGCCTTCGTAAACATCGCATGTATATAATCACACCCACGTGCCATTCCAGCACAGATATACAAGTTCACCAGTGCACATCTCATGCACAAATGTATATCAACCGTGCACATCTCATGCACTTAGAAGTATATGAATTCTCGAGAAGCTCATCCCGGATGAGTCTTATACTCTCATATATGGTCCGTTTCCCTGGCCAGAGGGCTTCTTCAATCACAAACAACATCACAGTGCAAATCATTTACATGTATGTTTCAATAAAAAAGCAGTAACATACAATTTAAATACACGCACTGCATCATACAATAACCATAACTCCCCAGGAGTATGGTGCAACACAATCAAGGGATACAAACTCCTAAAAATAGAGAGCTTACCTTCTTTGATCACTGCACCGACTCTCTCTCAGCCTAGTGCTCCCAAACACCGATATCTCCTTTATCACGCCTTACACCAGTCAAGAATGATATCAAGAACGGTTTTCAACCGTTTCATGAAAAGAACCCAGTTCTTTTCCAGATCTCAAGCATAACTAACTAACCATTGACTTGTAAACCCCAAAAATATCTATCTGAGCATAACAAAATACCTAAAACCCAGAAAAGTTAGCTTTCAAGGTTGAACCTTCATCATAACAACCTTCTAAGCATACTTTTTCCAAGGAAACATCACTCAAAACCAACCCTAACTCATATGGGTCATTTTTTTCCTCTCAAAATCCAAACTCAAAAGCTACGATGAAAGTTACATATCTTACCTTAAAACCACAAGGAAGGCTAGAGGACAACTTCTCCCAAGCTTAGATGTCCTTAACGTGCCTTCTAACTCTTAAAGGTTGAAACTTTAACTTTCTTTTATAGAAATGATCTCTTCGCCTAATGATTTCCACAACTAACAAAGGTTAGAAACTAGTTTGTATGGTGATACTCTTTAATCCTTACATTGGATGTGAAACCTTTAGGTTAAGGAAAGGTTATCTAGGAAGCTTTTCTCACTACAACAATGGAGGAAGTAAGGAATAAGAGAGAGAAAGTGTTTTAGCAAAGGCGGTGAAATTAAAGTTTCTACTGAAATATCTCACTTATGCATATCTTAAATATCTTAAAAATTGACACGCGTCATATTGTAATATGAGGACCTTTCTCACGTCAAAACAACCAGCAAAGAGTCAATATGTGTCACTTGTGTAAAGTGAAAATGTAGAGATATTTGGCTGTCAGGTTGGGTCTTCTGTTTGGAAAGTCAATTATTATACTTCATACAAGTTACGTGTGACTACCCGAGTTCTCTAAACCCTACATACGCTGCCGGGTTCTCTTCATATTACTAACATTGCCGGGTTGGATTTATATATATATTGAGTGCAACTTTACTACCATATCTCGGGTTCCTGAGCACTCATTCCAACCACAACCGACTTCATTCGACCTAATCTGACCTCATCCGACTTCATTACTTGGTACGTCACTAGTCCAAGGTTCCTCCCAACCACTTCTGGAATCACTAACCCGGTAACTCTATCAAAAGGGGTTGTGAGCTCTTCTGGTCTCTCTACCCGGTGGCTTTTACAAGTCAACTAAAAATGAGCTCCTCCGAGCTCAACTGAAACCACTACCCAGTTGCTCATCCGAGATCACAACTCAACTAAAAATGAGCTCCTCCGAGCTCAACTGAAACCACTACCCAGTTGCTCATCCGAGATCACAACTCGGTAACACGTACGAGATCATCACTCAGAAACATATCTGAGACCACTACTCGAAACACATCCGAGATCACTACTTGGTCACTCTTTCCTTCTTTGTCCTAGTTCCTTTCCATACATAAGCGCTTTTCCACAAAGTGCTATGTATATGCACCACTTGCATGGAGATAACTCGGTCATACACTAACCCGGTCTTCCTATCAGTACTACATACATCATGATCATGGATTTGAAAAGGTGCTATCTACACCTCCTTCATGTCCGGGTTCCAAAATACACCCCCTCAATGTCCACCTTAGTCTCTCTCAACTCAAGACCTCGGCCACCCTCAATTATAATCAGGTGCATATCCCAGAAATCCTCTATCAACTTGCATTCCTCCATCAACATGCAAGCTATGCCCATGTGCTTCCTGCTCAGAGCATCTGCCACCACGTTGGCCTTTCTGGGATGGTACCTCAACTCAAAATCATAATCTTTGATAAACTCCATCCATCTCCTTTGTCTCATATTCAATTCTTTCTGATTAAATAAATATTTGAGACTTTTGTGGTCGCTAAACACCATAAACCTGGCACCATACAGGTAGTGCCTCCATATCTTTAAAGCAAAGACCACGACTGCCAGCTCTAGGTCATGTGTAGGATAATTCTCCTCATTTGGGTTCAGCTGCCGAGAAGCATATACAACAACCCTTCTCTCTTGCATCCAAACACATCCCAAACCCTGTTTGGAAGCATCACAATAAACTTCAAAGCTTCCCTCAGGGTCAGGAAGAACCAACACCAAAGCTGTGGTCAAGTTCTCTTTTATCCTCAGGAAACACTCCTCGTATTCATGAGTCTATACAAACGAAGTACCCTTCTTGGTAAGCCGGGTTAAGGGTAACACCATTTGTGAAAACCCTTGAATAAACCTTCGATAGTACCCGACCAATCTAAGGAAACTTTAGATCTCAGACACTTTTCTGGGCCTTTCCCAATCCATCATGGCTTCTATCTTACCGGGATCAACTGCTATCCCGGCTGCCGAGATCACATGACCAAGAAACTTCACCTCGGTCAACCAAAATTCACACTTTGACAATTTGGCATAAAGTTGGTCATTCCTCTAAGTCTGAAGAACAACCTGGAGATGCTCAGCATGATCCTTCTTACTCTTAGAATAAATCAGTATATCATCAATAAACACTACCACAAACTGATCTAAGTAGGATCTGAAACCCTGGTTCATATAATCCATGAACACGGCCGGAGCATTCGTAAGACCAAATGAAATCACCTGATATTCATAGTGACCATACCGAGACCAGAAAGCAGTCTTAGGTATGTCCTTAGGCTTAATCCGAATTTGATGATACCCAGATCGTAGATCAATCTTAGAAAATACACAAGCTCCTTTCAACTGATCCAGCAAATCATCAATCTGAGGCAAGGGATACTTGTTCTTTATCGTGAATTTATTCAATTGCTTGTAATCCACACATAGCCTCATACTCCTATCCTTCTTCTTAACAAAAATAATGGGCACTCCCTAAGGCGACACACTTGGTCAGATAAATTCCTTGGACAATAAGTCCTCAAGCTGCGCCTTCAACTCTTTTAACTCTAAAGGAGCCATACGATAAGGAGCTACAGAAATGGGTCCTATACCCGAGATCAAATCAATGGAAAAATCAATTCCTCTCTCAGGTGGAAGCTGTGTGATTTCCTCAGGAAATACCTCCATAAACTCGTTCACAACTGTGATCTCTGCCAGACCCCACCCCGATCTCTCTTTTACGGAACTCAATAAGAGATAACCCCAGGCTCCTATCTTCATCTCCTTGCTGACTTGCAAGGTTGTTTTAGCGAAGTGAAACCCGGTCCGTTTCCATCTTGAGATACAACTATCTTCTTATTGCAATAGTCCGACATGGCACCATACTTGGCCAACCAATCCATGCCCAAGATAATCTCAAGATTAGGCATAGTAAGACAATACAGATCGACACTGTATTCCCAGCCCTCAAAACTAAACCGCATATCCTGGTAGTAAGTATCAACCCGGCACTGCTCCTTATAAGCAGTGGTAACATCCATAGGAGGAAACAAACTGAAAATCTGTAAGTTCAAACCTAGGGCAACACGATTGTCAATGAAGGTGTGAGTAGCTCCAGAATCAAACAACACTCTCACATCACAATTATCAATAAGAATCGTACCTCAGATCAAGTCGGGAGCTCGGGCAGCCTCTTTGGCATCAATCGTATAAATCCGTCCTGAAGGTGGTGCTACTGAAATCACGGGAGCAGCTACAACCCGATCATCTTTTTGAGGATACTCTCTAGCAAAGTATAATAACCCAGGTTTAGTAATTAAAAGAAAAAGAAAGAAAATTTA